>JASDQU010101555.1:428447-451620 GCA_032191745.1 Picea mariana | reverse complement strand
TATTGATCTTGATCGTATATGTTCGAAGAATTTAGCACAGTGGAAGAATCTGTAAGAGAGGTACTCACTAGACTCATAGTTGAAAGAGTCATGTCGGAGTGAGGATTGTCTACAGGTTTACAGGCATCATCGACAAGAGGAGTGCACGCCTCCCTGTCGACTACTCGAACAGGAACATCCCGAGCCGGTGCAGAAAGAAGAACCAAACATAAAGACGATATAGCCAACGCAAAGTTGGTCCCATCCATCCTACCTCCTTACATACCACCTATGTGTGGTGCGATCAATAGAGATAGTGTGCCTAGAGACTTTGAGTACACTCTAGTCACTGCATACCTACCGAAAGGAGTATGCACAGTCCGCACAGATCAAGACAAGATCGTTGCATTGAATTTTAATGACTTCAACATGGGGGATTGTAAATTCTACAACATACTTTCCCCGTACAAGTACCTAACCAGAACCAAGGGAAAGAATTTGAAGATCATCCCTCAGTAATGGACGATGAACCTCGCGCAGTCCACTCTACTCAACGTCGTAAAGATACCACACTTCGGCAGACACCAAGAGGTGAATTCTTTTGTGAAGATGTTGCTGGCAAGTTACCATGGAGGATACTTATGGTTGAATCATTGCATAACAGTTAATCTAGCACTGATCAACCGGATCACTGGGCTTAGCATGTAGGGCCCTGATCCCCACAATTACTA
This sequence comes from Picea mariana, assembly GCA_032191745.1. Classification (NCBI taxonomy): domain Eukaryota; kingdom Viridiplantae; phylum Streptophyta; class Pinopsida; order Pinales; family Pinaceae; genus Picea; species Picea mariana. The sequence continues at coordinate 450,910 of JASDQU010101555.1, read as the reverse complement.
TCCTAGAAAGACCACAGATCGCGCTTCACTCAGAAGATCAAAGAATCCTATGGCGATGTTGTGAAAGGAAGGCGAGGATACAAGGTAGATTCTATTGAAAGTGGCATAGTGCACCTTGCCTATCAACTAATCACAGGGAAGTTGGTACACAAGAATCGACCCACGCAAGTATCCAAATTTGTAGTAGACCTCGCAGGGAAGTGCACAGAGGGACTACAGATGAACTGGGCAAAGTATCTAGTGAATCAACTAGATGTTGACTGTAGAGAAGCCCAAGATCAAGGGCATGAATTTCATTTCAGCTGGCTCTTGATACTTATAGCTTTCATTGCATGGGAGCTACCGGAAGGTGCAACCTTCCTCAACATTGACCCCCTTGAACCATTGGCTGCGAAGTTTAGTATATTGTGGTACTCGAACAACATGAATAAGCAATGGAAATCCAATGTCGTATTTCATACCTACTACACCCAATTGAAGCTTTCCATCCAGTCCGAGCCACAAATCACCCCGAATACTTTACACAGGTTTCGACCTTTGATAAAGTTCAGTGCAGATCGCCATTTTATATATATCACAGTACGCGTTGATGAGAACAAGGAACAACTTCAGTCTTATTATAAGCTGACAGAAGAAGACCTGGAGGAGATCACCAAGGAATGGTCGACAGACCTCCTTATTCCAGCATACCCTGCAGAAGTATATGACATTGACAGCCCAGAAGCTGTGCAAAATACACGTGGGCCCAGTAAGACAAAGAAAACAAAGCAAACAAAGAAGGATGAGGAAATTCAAGATGTAGAAAGAAGATTTGTAAGAACAGAATCCATTACACTAGAGCAAGGAGGTAATGGAGAAGACTTAGAGGAAGTTGAATAGAGGCCAGGAGATGAAGTAGAGATCATAAAAAAAAGGAAGGGTTCGCCTCCGAAACCTTCCTCCCGGAAGAAATCAAAAGAACCCATGACTAAGATGAAAACCACGCTCACTCTAGACGACTTTAGTTTTCTCATTGCAGCTATGAACAAAGCCATAGAATAGATAACAGAAAAGTAGGAAACTAAGAAAGAGACAATGTACAACAGAATCGAGATCAAGCTCCAAGGAGTACAGCAAGCTCTCCAGTCTAGCAATGTAGTCTCCTCTACGCCCCTGCCAGAAGGACAATAGAAGAAGGAAATGAACCAGTTCAACTCCGCAAGATTGTTGACATAGTAGAAGTACACCTTCGAAAGGCATGCGAAGAAACAACGCAGGCCACCCAGGCCTTAAAGAAATCACAAGAGGAAATCATCGAGCAATGCTGAGCTGCGTAACAAGAGAAGGACACTCTCCAAGCGAAATTTGAAGAAGACAAAGCAAAGATCCAAAAAGAGAAAGAGAAGCTACTCGCGAAGCAGATTGGGATTGAAGAAGCAGTCAACAAAGCATTTTGCTCTATGATCAGCTTAGAACAGAAGGAAGAGGACCCCATAGAATGCCAAGTGATGATGCTTACTGAAGTTATTCAACAACTTCAACAAAGAGTCGTGGACTTAGAACTTCAGACCATACCACATACCCCACAAGATGTGTGTGACCAACAAGAAATAACTACCCGGAGCACCGTAGAAAGGATTAAAGAACTCACTGAGGAATGCAAACATTTAAGTAGCAGAAGTGCGCAGATCTACGAGAACCTAACCGAGAACCCAGAATTGCATAAATTGGAGTCACAGCTCCAAGAGGTGAAGTACGAAGCCAAAACGCTACAGGTGCATCTAAAAGCCCTGTCACCCATAGAGATAATGAAGAGGTTTCCATAGCAATGCACAACCCAACAACAGATTCACACACTTCAAAGTAAATTAATGGAAGTCTCTCAACGACTTCAACCCGTGCAAGAAAAGGCATGCCAACTATTTTCTGAAGTTGAAAGCCAAGGAATAGAACTTGAACAGGTTGTGAATACAGTAGAACAGCTCCTGGAAGGACCAGTAAACAACACAGTGATCTTGGAATTCACCCAGTAGGAGGCCACTGCGAAGCATTAGGTCGAAGTAGATTGAGCCAAGCTTGAGGAATTCGAAGCAGAATTGGTCAGACCTAAGTGACTCGGGACGAGTCACATGTGAGTGTTGGGGGCCTGATGGCCCTTAACCATGTTTTGAGGAACACTTGGTCATATTTGACCATTTTTGGGACTTTGACAGCCTATCAAAGATGGAACGCCACGCGAAGCAGAGATCACAGGATCTCGGTCCACTTTTGGGCCCCTTTTATGGTTTTTGGGTTAATGTAATGGGAAAGGGATGTCGGTCTGTGGTTTTAACCATGTCTAGGCCCACTTTTGTAATGCATAAATAGAAGAATAGGAAATGTAAGAAGTAGTAGATGTGATTGCTTAGTGCAATTGGTAGTGCATCTATGTGATGTCAAATAAGTGATCTTTGCGAACTGTGTAAGGCTTGCAAGGCTTAGTGCAAGTTACTATGTGGTGGATATAGAAAGCTAAGTGTTGTAACGCAAGGAAAAAGGATTTAGTGAGCTGCACAGATCTTATGTCCTATGCGAAGAAGGGTTTTGGAGGCTTTGTGCTTGTAACAACTTGAAGATGATAATAAAGAAGAATATCTTGTGGACGTAGCCCCAGGGGGGGAGTGAACCATGTAAATCTACGTATTATGATTTGTGCTTTGACTTGATGTGTTTATCTCTTTCTTTGCTAAGTGCTTTGATATATTTTGATGTATCCACTTATGCTCTGTGCTTCTTAGATATATATGATTATTAGATCTGATGTGTATGAGGATTCTTAGTGCTAATCTACTGGATTTGATCTGGGTTACTATGTTTAAGTGATGAAATATTGTAGATCTGAGTTTACACCACAAAGCTCTGTGTTGTCTATGAAGTATAATAAGGGTTAAATACTGATGAATTATTTATGCTACATGTCTTGTAAAAGATATAATCACATATATGTGTCCCGGCTAAGGTTGCAGACACCTGAGTCTTGCAACAACCCCTACCTCTACCTCGGGTGAGACTTTATCTACTTTGCAGGTGTTGCTGAAAGGGTCAGTAGTTAGGGCTTTTTTGGTGCACTCTTGAGCGTTGAACCCTGGGTCTACCCCTGTGCCAAAACCTAGCTTCCACTATCAACAATGAAACGAAATGGGGTCCCCTTCACCCACATTTGTGAATGGAAGAGGCGCTCACCCTCTTCATGATCTGTCGATTCTTTGGTTGAATTGTTGTGGTCACGACGGTAGCAGTGGGGTCTACATCGATGATATGTCTTCCGTCATTATTTTCATAATCAGATTCTGAATTAGGGTTCATCTCATTTACTTTTATCTTAGCCACCAATGGTTTTTTTGAGTGACATTCATCAGTTTTGTTCCAGGGGATTTTGTGGAAATCACACCACTTTTCAGTGTCCTTCTTTGTCTTCCCATGAACCTTCTTTTCTTGTGGATTGGATTGGCTTTCGGGAGGTTTTTTTTTAGGGACTTCTTTATCATACTTTGGTTTTTGCGGACTTGCAGACCCAAACTATCGTTTGTTCTGGTGACTAAATTTCTGCTCGATTTTGACAGCATATAGATAGGCAGCACCCAGTGATGAGACATCCAGGAAATCCATTTTGGTTTGGACGTACTTATGTAGAGCCCCGCATTATTTCATAACCAGATGTCGCTCAGAGTCTTTGATACCCAGCTTGGTGCACAAGGTATGGAAAGTATTTTTGAACTCCAAAATTTTTTGGCCCCTCTCTTGCCACGGTGTGGTCCATCTCATGTATTGATCATCATAGTTACCAATAGGATAATATTGTTCCTTGACTGCCCACAAAAAAATCCCAAATGGGCTTGGCCCCCTATATTCCAGACCCCTCCTTGGAACTTTGCTCCCAGTAAGTTTCCCACCAATGTTTGACATGGGGGAGAGCCTTAATGAGTGTGAAGGTGATATTTTCCCTATCGAAAAAATTTTGAATAGAGAAATAACCTTCTAGCATATTTAACCATTTTTATATGGCATCTGCATCTATCTTACCTTCAAATACAGGAATATCAAAATTGACGTGTACCTTGAAAGGAGAGGTTCTTCCAAAGTGGTATCTTGATGAATACGTGCATGTTCTTATCGGTAGGCGTTGAAGGATGTGGGAATAATTCTCCATCATTCCATCCCTCTATCGCATGAGAGCTTCCTCAAGCAAAAGATTCCTCAAGCAACATATTGATAGAATCTTTTGCTCTGTCATTTTTATTTTCTTCCACCATGGAGGGTTTCTTGGGCATGTGAGATTGATTTTTCTCAAGAGAGAAAAGATCGATACCAAACTTTCTATACTCGGACCTCATCGGGGACATGCACTGAAAAATGATCAAGAGCATCCTACTCTGATACAACTAATCCGGATTATTTTTAGCACGAAGTGAGAGCAAAGATATAATAAAGAAATGTATAGATATGTGTTAATAACATAACAGAGATATATCAGAGATATAACCATAAACACAGAGATATAGTAATACACAATTTCTATTAATGAGTGAAATGTACAAAACTGTAGAAATACAGAGTGAAAGGATCGCTAGAATGGTGGTAGCTTATCTCCGAGAAGAGATGTGATGACTAATCACATTTGAAAGAAGATGATTGTTACAATGAGCCTCCAAAGGCCTTTTTAACATAGAGAAATTCCAAAATCCTAATCTCAGAAGATGAAAATCCAACGGTTTTGTGGACCCCATTTTGGGTAGTTTGGTGTGTCAACTTCCCGGGGGTGTAACTTTGGCATACGATCTCCATTTGGAATGCACGATAGCTCGTTGGAAAGGTATCGACGATTATATTCATTTTTTTGACTCAATAAGATCCTTTGGATATCATTGAGGTGCCTTATCGAAAAAAAAAAAAAAAAAACTTCATTTATTCCCTCAAAATGGTCCCAGAAGTTTAGGAACCGAAAAACTGCTAAAAATAGTAAATTGCGAGAAGATCGTTTTGAGCCAGTTGGAATAGGTGGGTGTCCATCGATATCCACCAGGATCACATTGAATTAATTTAAGAGGGTGGGTGTGATATTTCACATCCCATATTTATTGGGAGCATGGGTGATGAGTAAAATTAGTTTGGGGAAGAGTGAAAGTCAAGCAAGTAAGCCAAAGAGAGGAAAAATTGCATAGGAAGTTACTACAGTTTTTGGGCAGTCATGTTTGGCATGAACAACAAGCAATGAAGAGAAAGAAGTGAATTGGAGCTAGAGAAACCATGGAGGGTAAATTATGGAGCATATTTGGAGAAAAATATTGAAGAGATAGGTTTTTAGGCCTGAAGAGTGAATTCATGTGTGAGTTGCACTGTAACAGTAAGTGATTGTTGTTGGTTTCCTAGTAGTTTTCCTAGAAGTGAGCTCCCTGGAGTTTCCTAGTAGTGATATTCCTCGTTACCTATGCCAGAGAAAACCTGATAAATGAAGGGGATGTCTGATGGACTGGAAGCAGTGAAGGGGTACATTCCTTTGGTTGGGAAGGTCGAGAGGAAGAGAGCTGGAGAAAAATTGGGATAGTTGTGGGAGAATGCCAATGGGTTGTTGGATTTTCAGAGCTATGAGTGGATAGTGAGAGACCACCCTCTTTTGTGGATTTCTATCCCCAACTCGAGGGTGACTTTCTATTAATATTTGGAATGGAAAGTATATGATTGGGTGGAATGTCCATCTTAAGAATCTAGTTGCACAACGATTTTTAAAAGATAAGTGTTTTATCTTTTGTTTTGTGTTGCATTATGAGTTTAATTATTGTGTATTAACTCTTTGTTGAGAATGATTTATATGTTGTTGTGTTGAGTTGTTTAGGTTGCATTCGTGTCAATTTTAACATGTTGTACATGCACATAATTAATGGTATCAGAAAATAGTTAAAACTATATGTTTTCTGGTAGCTAGTAAGCTACATTATTAGTTAGCATAAAATTTTAATTTCATGAGTATTTCCACATGTATTGGACCTCAACTGGGTTGAGGAACATTACAACATCCACCTCCATCATTTGTTTTTAGTGGTGCTTTGAGGGCTATCTAGTTGGGATTTTTCTTGGTAGGGGTTTACTATCTATTTGTGTGGGAGGTTGGTTACTTATGGAGATAGTGGTTTGCAATGACCTCTATAGATTTTGATACCTTGTTTTTGGTTTGACATTTACCTTTGCTCTTGAGGTGGTTACTCGATCAAATTGTGTTTTAATTTCCTATTTTCTTGGGTTTCTTGTGATTTATACTTGGGCATTTGTTAGTGTTATATCCTAACCTACCTAATTTGGGTACTTAGTAGTTAGTTTATCCATATACGAGACCATCTTATTGGAATAAGGAATATTAAATAGTTAGTGGGTAGTTACTTAATCTAAAAATGTCCCTCTTGATTAAATAAGACCCATTAGGTCATTGTTGAGTCTCCATTTTGACACGTCTCTTACCTTATATTATCCTCTATCTGGGTCAATTTTACCTTTGACATGTGTATATGTTGTCTATTTCCTCCATAAACCTACCTTGTGACCTTATCCATATGCAATAAGAGGTAACTCATGTTAAAAACGTGATTTGTTTTATTTCTTGATTAATTGAGATTAAATGGTTAATTGTTTATACTCCTAATTACTTTGATTATTATTAAGTAGCTTCATGACAAGGAATCACCTCATCTGGTACTCATCTTCGAGGTTCATCCGGTACTTTCGTTGGTCCGATACTGCAAAAACCAATTGTTCTATTCTGGTACTCTGCCTGATCCAGTACCAACACTGCGATGATATGGTACCAACATTGCGTCGATCTGGTACTACCTCTGTGTTGATCCAGTACCAACTCTATGCCTATTCTGGTACCACCGTTGCACTGATCCGGTACCTAGATCTGTTACTGTGCTAGCCCGGTACTAAACCCGTGTCTACAGGATTAACGTTTTGAATGAGTACATTGGTGATGGTTCCAAGAAATTAGTTGGATGGAAGTATCCTTAGATCATTTGAAGATCATGATAGAATTCATCACTCATGCACTTCATGTCATGAGGATGAAGTTCATTCTTTGAGATACGATATGATTCACCAATTGTAATATTTTGTAAACATTTGATAATTATCCTCAGACCTTGATTGTAACGATAGACCTTCTTTAAAAGGGATGTTGTATAGATGATAGAAAAGTAGAGAATGATATACACTGTTATGTTGGGAAATGAAATGTTGAATTGTTGATTCACTTGATCAATTGAAGGAATATGAATTCTAGTTTGTGCAATTCATGGGTGTGATTAAAGTGTTTACACTACTACATATCATCGTATTATTCCATGAAATTTTTCCATGTTTCCATTATTTTCATGTTTTTTTTAAATAGGGAGGGATTTGTGTTGATATTGCCACGAAAGTTTGTCGATATAGCCACAAATAGGTTTTTTAACTTGGTCATTATTTTCGTCGCAATTTCCACGAAAGTTCATCGTTATTTCCACAAAAGTTTGTCGCTATTGCCACGATAATTTTTCCTATCTCAAAAAGCATCTGTTAATGGCTAGTTGACTAGTTGATCTATATATACCTGAATTTAAGAGACTTTGCGACACAATTGCTATAGTTGTGACACTGTTCGTGGATTTTGTTTGGGCTGTTTATTTTTTCCGTCACCCACCGGTTGAACAAATCCAATTCTCGATCTACATAGCTCGAATTTTGAACTTGCAAGGTTAGTATGTTTTTTTTTATTGATGTACTCATTTAACTTGTAATTTTTTGTTCAAATGTCGAAACTTCATGTAGCTTGTTTTTTCCTTGATAATATATTATATGTGTAGTACCATATTTCATGTCTTTGGTTTTTGGATCTAGTTAGTATATTCTATGGAAATTCATGTGAAATGTTAAGAAAAATATTTTTCAAAGAAGTATTATAAATTGTCTGCAAAACAACTTAGAGGCTAGTGTATGGTGTCGAGTGATTCAAGTTTGAGAAATTTTGACCACTTTCATTAAATGGTGTGTAATTATTTTCCATGGTGATTCAATACACACTACTCTAAAGTACAAATTGAAGCATATTGATCTTAATAGTTAATCGATAATAAATAAAAAAAGCATGTCAAAATGTCTTAGTAGAAATAATTGTGAGGATTGTAGGTCACTGTAAATAAACATATCATAATTGAAAAGAGTAGCTAAAATATCATGAAGGAGTAGCTAAAATATAAAAATTTGACAACTTACTGTTTGGTATGGTGTAGGTAAGACAATTACTTGTCAGGGCAAGGATTTGTCACTATGAACGAAAATGACAGGAATCTTGCTCGGTTAAGAGTGTCATTAGAGGTAAGGGGTGATGGAAAATGTTATTTCCCTTGCCATGATTGCAAAGGCTTGCAAAGAAAAATACTTTTAATAACAATGGTTGAAAGACATTGTAGGGAGAAGGGGCATGCTGAAGGGAGTTATGAATATTGTCCCTTGGTAAGAGGATTCAATCTTTAATGTATTCTCTGTAATAATAATCATGTCATGAATTTTAGTAATATTTCTTATCAGGATTTTTATATTTTCTATACACACTAACTTTTCTACGTTGTTTTTAAATATATAGACTATGCCCCCAAAATGTCGACCTCCAGAGAGTTATTTTCCAAGTACTAGCAGAAATACTCCTTTACAGGGTGATGAACTTCGAGATTAGAATATTGAAGTTGTTGATCAAGTTATTAATGATGATATGGATGGAGATAATGTTAGTGATTTAAATCAGGAAGATGAGATACATAGATTGATCCAAGACACATTTTCTCCAATGGATGAGGACAACCAGGATGATAGTCATCATGTTGATCCTCTACTCGATAAGTCATGTCAACCTCTTTATGAAGGCTCAACAACAAATATTTTATCTGTTATATTGTTGTTGGTGAACCTGAAGGTTTTGAATGGTTTATCAAACACATGCCTCACACAAATACTAAGGTATTTAATTTGTTAATTATTTATGCCTGCATGTTCACAAATACTTAAAAGGTTCATTTTTTTTCCTATATTGCTATTGTTTTCTAATTCGTAAATTAGTATATTGGATGCGATATTGATGATTAATATTGTTTACATTGACTTATTGTTTAATATTTTGTAGATTGTTAGGTGAATTTCTATTACCAACGTCAAATATTTTTCCACGCACATATCGAGAAATATTTGTGATTATGAAAGAAATTGGAATGGACTATCATGTTATTGATGCATGTACTAATGATCATATCATATATTATGGAAAATATACATTAGAAAATGAATTCCCACAATGTCAAATAATTAGATATCGAACCGATAAAGCGTCAAATAAGGTGCCTCACAAAGTTCTTCGTTATATTCCGATAATTCCATGTTTCCATCGGTTGTTCAGGTGCCAAAGTATAGCACATTTTATGGATTTCCATGCAAAGAAAAGAAGTCGAGACGATGTTCTTCAAATGCCTGCAGATGGTTTTGCATTGAAGTACATCGAAGAAAAGTGGCCAATTTTTAAAGAAGAACCTCATAATGTTATACTTTCATTGGCAGTTGATGGTGTCAATCCATTTCGAGAGCTTCGTTCTACATACTCAGTGTGGCCTGTTTTTGTTATAAACAATAACCTTCCTCCTTGGATGTCGATCAAGAGAGAGCACACAATGTTGACAATAATTGTTGCAGGTATTTAATTATCTTTTATTTGCTTTAAAGTATGGAAAAATATTTCATTTCTTTGTTTCATGCATGGTAATTATTTCTTTTATATATAACGACATCTAGATAAGTATAATTAATCATACAGTATGTTGAACCAATTAGGTCGATACCAGGTTAAAGATATGAACGTATATATTGAGCCTCTTATCGATTAGTTGTTGAATTTATGGGCCGGCGTCACTATGTATGACATCTCTAGACCAATAGGGAAAAAACGATTTCAATTCCATGGAATACTATCATGGAAAATTCATGATGCTCCCGGGTTAACATATTTTTGTGGTATATTGTTACTTTATTTTGTGATATAATATTATATATATTTATTGAAAATATCATGCACTATTTTAAATTGTAACTCTAATTTGATGCTACATTAATTCATATATCTTGTAGGTCTTCAAACAAAGGGTAAATTTGCATACCCAGTTTGTGGTTCGAGGATAAAATATCGTCGTTCAAGGAGTTTAGGAAAGGAAGTGTTTGATTAGTATAGGCACTTTCTGCCTAAGAACCATAGTTATTGAACTACAGACAAAGAAAAATTCAATGGTAAAGAATAAAATGGAAAAAAAACAGGAATAATGACACCTCGCCTATGGAAGTTGGAATATATTAGAAATCATCAAGGTACGCAAATTATTTATGTATGACATTTTATATAAATCTTTGGTTAATTTCATTAGTATTAATTTCATTTTGTCCCATTAATTAGTGTTAATTTCAATTTGTTGATGTTTCATGAATGTTGTTAAGGCACGAATGGGCTTCCACAAGGAATGAAAAGTTACTCGATGCAATTTAGTAGATTTCCATACTACGAGCACCTACAAATAGTTCACCTGTTTGATACAATGCATATCGGGAAGAACATAACAGAATTGTTATTGTGAATATTATATGGAAGGACTGACAAAGAAAGAATTGGAAAGATTTGTTGTGACATCCAGGAATCTAATCATGCATTGCAAAGTGTTATTATTAATTCTAATGGATATGGTCGTGAACAGAATGCTAGTCTTCCTTGGTTATTAACAGAGAAATAGAGCAATATTGTAAAAGAGGTCATTCGAAAAATTAGGTTTCCGACGGGGTTTTCGTCGAACATACAAAATATCTTAATGAAAAAAGGTGATTTTGGTGGGGTTAAAACACATGACTGGCATACATTCATTAAGGTAATTAGTAGGTTATAATATATCTCCTTATTGGTACACATTTTTTGGAAACAAATAATAATTATTTTTTTTTTGGTTACAGTATGTTCTACCTTTATCTCTCCCAGACAACTTTGACAACAACATAAAACAAATTATTTATGTACTTGGAAAATACATGAGGTGAGTATTGTTTTATAAGGAAAATGTACTTCTTATTTGATTTGTAGCGGAACTTATTGACATATTATGTTTTATCTGCAAATTTATGTATGCCTCGATATTATTTTATTGCATTGACATTTGTAGGTGGCTATCATCAAAAGAAATCCATAAAGAAGATATAAGGTATTGGAAGAGAGAAATTCCCTGACTAATGTGTCAAATGAAAAAGTATCTACCTCCGGCATTTTTCAATGCACAAGAACACTACCTCATACACCAAGTTGAGGAGATTGAATTATGTGGACCAGTACACACAAGGTCGATGTGGATGGTGGAGAGGCAGTTGAAGTCACTGAAGGCTTTTGTTAGACAAAGAGAACTTCCAGAGGGTTATATGGTTGAGGGATATATGGTATTTCAATGCATGGTGTATATTAGTCAATATCTACCTAAATTAACAAAAAATATGAATGTTCCTCGCATTTGGCATCTCGACTCCATCAACAAATTTGAAGGGGAGGTCATATTGCGAAAAGGTAACATGAGGACTATGAAAGGTAATTATTAGATGTTGACATAGATTTAATATATTACACATTTATTAAATTATTCCTTTATTAAAAATAGCTAATTAATGATATTAAATTGTTATGCTATCATATATTTGCTCGAGAGTGGGATGTTTTACATTTATACATTGCAAACAACTTTGATTGGATGGAGCATTGGATAGAATATACTGAAGAATACTTCGGTAGGTTATCATGGGAAGGGGTGAATAAGATGATTAAAATAGTGCATCATCATCAAGATCAATTTCCTGATCTTACATCAAGGGAAGTTGATTTAGCCTTTGGTTTAAAAGATAAACAGGCAAGTAAAAAAATTTACCCACATTTTCCTGGTTTTTTCCCAATTTTTCAATGTATTTGGTTTGTTTAATTTTTGAAATATATATTTACTAACTCCTATATGAGGTTTATTAATTGGCAATGTATATTTTACTTGTTGTCCATGTTGCAGTTGAAACATCCCAAGTCTATGTGGTGTAATGGTTGTAAATTTCGTATCAAAATGTTGGATGATAAGATGAAAACCTTGGATTGTGGGATAACTGTAGTGTTTAAGGTCACAAACATTTCCTCTAGAATTGACAGAAATCTAGAAGAAACTGAGAATAGGTACTATGGGCATTTGGATGATATAATTGAGTGTGATTTTAATTCCTTTAAAATATTTTTGTTTGAGGTTAAATTGTACAGGCTACGGATGCATGAACGTGATCTTGAAAGAACTTTTATTGAGCATGATAATGGATTTACCATGGTTAATACAAGGGCATTTGAACCGGTTACAGAGCCTTATGTTCTTCCAAGTCAATATGAGCAATTATTTTACTCAGAGGTACCTGATAAAGCAGGTTGGTCATACGTTGTTAGATATGATCCAAGAGGAAGACCAGTAAAGTATAATCATGTAGTTGAGGATGAAAATAATAACGAGGAAGAATATCACGATTATGCACATCAGGAGCAGGTGTCTCATGTAGTCTATGTGTTAGACGAAGAAGTTAAATAATTTGATCATCCAAATGTAGGAGACAACGATCTCATTGACGATATTGATAACTATATTAGTGAAAATAGTAGTGATGATGATGTTGATATGAATGAGCCTTTCAACAATATCGATTCTGAACCAGATATTGATACAAATGTTGAGCTAGATGAAGAAGAAGATGACTGATATTTAATTTTTGTAAAGAAGAGGTATGTGTTTATATCTTTTATATGATCTTTATATGTTTTTATTTTGTATAATATAGTATATGATACATGTTCTTTAGAATTTCAAATTAGGTAATATGGGGAAATTTAGAGTGATGTGAAGGGGGAGGGGGATAATTAGAGCTTCCACCTTCACATGGTTGCCCCTGTTTAGTAGAGAATGAACTATTCTCGAAACCAAGAGGAGCTCTGCGCTATTGTGCCTAATCATACCAACAATGTAGGTATGTCCATCATCAATTCATCATGTAAACCATAAACCCTAATTTAGTGGAGTCATCGATTTGTTCCCAGTGAATGGATGCATTTTTGTTGACATGGAATGGGACAACACAAGTACCTTCTTAATTTTATTCCTTCACTCGATGTGGGCCTGGTCATTCCTAGCCTTGAATTGAAAGTTTCCCCTGTTCTTAGTCATCACCCATTATGACACTTGTCACCCAACGATCATTAGATCACAAGGTTGGAGGCATATGGGCATTTGGATCATGAGGCTTTATAGCCCTATAGTAACAAGAGACATTAATTGAACTTTGACTAGATTGAAAGGTGTGTGCAATTGAAAATACTAACAACCCAAAACTAAAAGGGATCAATACACAGACTCTCAATGAGAGGTGATCTGGCCATGGTGTGTAGGAAGAGGCCTAGCACCTTCAAAATTATCATTCTTCAAATATCTTATACAATTTTTACAAGGAAATTGTACTAGGACTAGACATGGGCAACAATGACCTGTGAATGGGGCCAACATTGAAAGTTTTTCAAATTGTTTCTATATGCATTGGAATTTGACATGGATAGACTATTTGAGTGACTTAATGATATGGGAGGGTTTCTAGACTCAAATTGGACTCACACACCCAATTTTTTCCATCATCAATTCATCATGTAAACCATAAACCCTAATTTAGTGGAGTCATCGATTTGTCGGGTTTTAGTGTTCCCAATGAATGGATGTGTTGTTTTTGACATGGAATGGGACAACACATGTACAACTTCTTAATTTTATTTCTTCACTTGATGTGGGCCTGGTCATTCCTAGCCTTGAATTGAAATTTTCCCCTAGTCTTAGTCATCACCCTTCAATGTGAAGTTACCCCTAATCTAATTAACTACCACACAATCAAGCGAATAAAAATTAAGAGAATAACAATTACCCTATTGTAGTGACATGCAAAAGTAAAAGAGGGGAAAAAGAGAAATTATGCATGCACTTACCATCTTAAAGGTGCCATGTTGTTGAAGATAAAATAGTGTTGATGATAATTTGCAATGTTGTTTTTGGGAAATACTCATTAGAATCATCTTCATCATTAGTAGAAGGATGATTAGGATGATTTCATTGATAAAAATAATATTGACATTCTGAGTGATGTGGCACATAATGTGCATTCAATTTTTTTTACATAAAAATTACAATAAGATAAGCATATAATTGAAACTAATGTTAAAATATATGGAAGAAGTTTTTTACATGGAAACATTATTTGTGATTTTTTATTTTTTTTACCAAAACATATTATTTTTCTTCATTGCTACCATCATCACCCTTTCCATCAACATATTCCCCATTATAATTAGATTCATTGTTTCCTTCAATTTTATCTTTATCATTATGTCAATCGCCATTAATGGATCCAATGCTGAAACTTAGAGTAGTAGAATGATATTACCTTTAGTGAAGATTTGATATAGATGCAATGCATCGCCTCCTTTCACCATTATCTGCACAAAATGGGATTTCATTAAACATTATATCATTCAACACTAAATAGACCTTATAAAAAATAAAAATAAAACTTTCTCACCCATCTTACTTATGAAAGAAACAAATATTTGATGGATTATTTAGTGAACTCAAACCTCTCGTAATAGATCCCTATATTTTTTAATGACATTTGTGAATATTTACAAGGCAACATGAACCCAAGGGTTACCAAAAAATTGCAAGAATGTTTTCAAGGAATCTGAGTCAACTATTTATGTACCATGCCTTTATTAAACTTGAAATGAAAATCTATGTGCATTACTCATTATTCCAAAAACAAACTTTTTGAGAGTAAAGTTGGGAGCCCACCCATTGTTTCGCGTGACCATAGTTGGGAGCCCGCCCATTGTTGCACACGACCATTGTTGCACGCGACCATATTCGGGAGTCATAGTGTGTTAGGAGGAGCCCGCCCATTGTTGTCATTGATTTGGAGATCACTGTGCATGCAACCAAGGGGAGCACGTGACCAAGGAGATCACTATACATGGAGGAGGCACATGGAGGGAACACTGTGCAGGGCACACGGAGGGCACACTGTGCAGGGAGGAGAGGTCACACGGAGGGCACACATAGGGCACTAAGTTGAGGGCACACGGAAGAGATACACTATGAGGGCACACAGAGGGAACTAAGTCAAGGGCACACGCGAGGGAAAACGGAATGGTGAGTACCTCTATTCCCTTATACTCTTGTGTGTTTGGAGTAGGATAAAAAGGTATACAAGATTGAGATTCAAACACATGCCCTAAAGCCTTTTTTTTCTTTTCACAACAACCTATTGAGTGCTAGTCAAACATAGACAATCAACTCAAGGCTTTTGGAACCCAAATTTACTCATGAAGTTGAGAATCAAGGGCTAAATTTGTGGCCACATAGTATTTTAATACACTTTGACAACACAAATCATGGACTACCAAGCAAAGGAAGGTAAATGAAGAGAGTGAGTGACATTTATACAATGGAAGCTTTGAATGATCAACACTTCTTTCAAGAGTTTATGTCATTAAATATATAATGAAATGAGGTCAGGGGAATCAAGGACTAGATCAATTCTTCAATGGAGATTCCAAATATAACTTTCAGATCTAAGAGGCCATTGCCATTACAATATACAATATGAACTCCAATATGCGCAAAGACACAAAATGGGTATGAGGCCTGAGATGATATATTGATGGATAACACTATGCATGACGCTATGGAAATTAGATACTAAACAATTCTTCCACAGATCTTCAACCACCATACTACAAACAAATGAAGCCATGGTACAAAACATACAGTAAAACTCAGAAACTTGAAATAGGTATGGTTTTTGGAACATTGGGAATGAAATATTCACGAATAAAGCATCGTGCACGAGGCTGAAGGCCTTTTTTTTTCCTAAGGGGAATTAAACCATTGAGTTACAAGATCACAACAATGACATAAATGAACTACTCATCACAAAAACACAATCCAACCGAGCTTGTGCAAATGGTAAGGAGGGAAATGCATGGGAGAAAAGAGATTGAAGCGCAAAACTCTATAAACAAAACAACCCTGTCACTTATGCAACTATGCAACTATATTGCAACAATGCAACTTATGCAACTATGCAATAATGCAACTTATGCAACTATGCAACTATATGCAACTTATGCAACTATATGAAACTATATGACAATTTCGTATGCAACTATATGCAAATATGCAACTATGCAACTATATGCAACTTTATGCAAAAATGCAACTTATGCAACTATATGCAACTTATCATCGAACTTGTGCAAATATAAATGAACTATAAATGAACTACTCGCCACAAAGACACCATCCAACCGGGCTTGTGAAAATGGTAAGGAGGTAAATGCATGGAAGAAAAGAGATTGAAGCTAAAAACTCTATAAACACAACAACCCTGTCACTTATGCAACTATGAAACTATATGCAACTTATGAAACTATGCAACTATATTACAACAATGCAACTTATGCAACAATGCAACTATATGTAACTATATGACAATTTTGTATGCAACTATATGCAACTTTATGCAAAAATGCAACTTATGCAACTATATGAAACTTTATGCAACTATATTGAAACTATATGAAACTATATGCAACTATGCAACTATATGCAACTAGGCAACTATATGCAACAATGCAACTTATCATGTTTTTTAGCAACTATATTGAAACTATATGCAACTTATGCAACTATATGCAAATATATGCAACTGCAACTATATTGCAACTATATGCAACTATATTGCAACAATTTTGTATGCAACTATATGCAACTATATGCAACAATGCAACTTATCATGTTTTTTAGTGACAATATGCAACTATATGCAACTTTATGCAACAATGAAACTTATGCAACTATATGCAACTTTACGCAACAATGCAACTTATGCAACTATATGCAACTATATGCAATTGTGCTGGTACCATGAACGTATATTGGCACGATAACTTATCTTCTTGTTTTAACGAGTGTAGGTACCACCAAATAGGTATATGTCAGATCTATCTTCCTCGAGTGATGATCAAGATATACTAAAAGAGGTTGAAAGTGAGACGTGTTTTACTAGATCTACCGGTTCTAGATCAACTAGATCTAAAAAGGTAAGGAAAACATTTTGTATACACATGCATTTTTTTATTGCCAACAGAGGGTCATGTAATTATGATGTTGAGAGCATAGGTGACATTGAGTTTCCCTCGTGGTATAAACATCTAGTGCAACGATGGGCACCTAAGGAGCTACCTGAAGTAGACACAGATTTCTTCATCATTGGGAGGATGTATCGCATTACTCCTTTGTCCTTACATGGATTGGGGTTATTTTCCATGGATGGCATAAAGGTCAGCTATGGCACTGTAACTGAATTGATGGAGTATGTCAGACCATTATACAAATACAATCACTGGTTGATGTTGGTACGATATACGTGAAGTATGTGGATATACAAAGTTGTTGCAAATTATATACAACTAGTAGATAACAATCAAAATAAAGGGGCAACTATGTATATTGATGGAAGGCCAAAAGCTACTAGAAACATTGCGGGCTTTATAAATAGTACACGACTAGTGGAAACAACTAAGAAACCGAATTGCATATTTGAGGGACACGAAGGAAATTGTATATTTGTATGTGCAACAAAAACAATAGTTCCATTTGAAGAGTTGTTGATCGATTACAACTTAAATCGAATATATGGAGGGGGTGCGGATATGGGGGTAAATATCTTACATACCATTCAACTCAACCTTTGATCAATCATTGTTACATTTTATCACTGCAATATTTCAGTTTTTTACTGCATATATTTCATTTTTTATTATTTATTTTCTAATATTACTGCAATATTTCATTTTTTTAATGTTACAATTACTTTCATAACTCTTGTTGATTAATTTATTGTGTCAACATCTATCTAGGGTGACTGTGAGATATCATAGGCTACATTTGTCCAGGGTGACCATGGAAAGGCACCCATTGTACCTCAGCAGGTAAATGTTAAATACAGTAACAACTTATGACTACAACAATTTAATTTCATAAATTTCATTATTTATTTTTTATATTACTGCAATGTTTCATTTTTTTAATGTTACAGGTGAATTTCATAAATTTTGTTGATTGATTTATTGTGTCAACTTCTATCCAGGGTGACCATGGCATAAAATCACCTGCTACATCTGTCCAGGCTCCAGAGCATGATGAGTCAGAGCCTGGGAATCCACATGACTCCAGAGAGGAACATACTGTAGATGGAGAGGAAACTATTCTACAAGGAGCAAAACGAATTAAAAGCATCGGATCACTAGATGTCACCTTTCTGGTGGATGACGCATGTGTTCCAATCAAGATTCAGAAGATTGCAGGTAATTGTTAATTAATTGATTCATTTTTTTCATTAAATTGAAATGGACATATGTTGATATTATTATAAATTAATGGATAACACGTTTCTAGAGGAAACAATGTTTTCTATAGAAACTTAAATGACAAAGCATTGGAGTTGTTTGGCCCCACCATTTGCACACAGTGGAATGGCCAAGATAGAAAAAATAAAGATGATTTAATAGACCATATGGTATACTTGTTTGGAAACACTTTCAACAAGAAAGTGGTTACAAAGTTAGCTGGCGAGAATTTAAAATATACCAGTGCCCAGTACACGGAGAAATTGCAATTAGACCTCAAGCATGAGCGCCCTCCCATGGTTCCGAAGAAAGAGTGGAAGGCTCTAACAGAGGATTCAAAGGAGAAATTGTTTAAAAAACAAGACATCCACGAGATGGTCAAGCAAGGTACAACACATGTCATATTATCAGTGAAATATGATCATTTATGTTTTTTCTTTCCTGTTTTAAGTAACAATTCCGATATCTAATTTTTTTCAAAAATTCCATATGTAGGCTACCAGACACCTCCAAATCAACCAAGGCCGGAGTGGAAAAACACGGGCAGCATAAACTAGGCCAGGGTGGCTATGGAAAACTAAAATCCCGAATCGTAAGATTTAAATGATTAATTGTGGTTAATATTTATTTAACAGTAGTGAACAAATATATGTTTTTGTTATTGGTATTTTTAATGGTGTTATGCATTGCAATTAAATATGTTCGACACTGCTGCCACTGAGGAGGACCTAAAGCTTGGTTACAAGCATAGTTTTAAAAGTTTGATTGAATATAGAAAAATCTTGGGCCTGACTCCTATCTCCCCAGCCACGCAGGTAAATAAAATGAATAAGGAAACCGCAGTAGCATGCTTGTAAAGTCTATTCATGTTTTATTATATCACCCTTAACTAAGTATTTATGTTTGTTTTCAAGAAAAAGTGATACCGCAATAGTGAATCTATCATTATTCAGTAGACACCACGTCATACAAGGGTGCACATGTCCAATGATAGTGGGGAGCAGAGTACCCATTCCGGTATGTATGCTTCAGAATTAGAAATATTTACTGTGATTGTAGATATTTATTTCCTGACTTATACTTATATATTATCTTCTCAAAAATGAAGAGCATGTAGCTCAGGAGGGTGAACTGCGAGAGGAACCAAGTGAACAAGAAATTAATGCACCAACTGTCAGAGATACATAGACAGGTAAAGAGCAATAGTGTAATGTTAATCAAAATAATGAATTAGTTATTTCAATTATATTTCAACATATCGATATGATCATTTGCGTTGTTGTAGCTCACAACCCTGCACAGATGCCTCGACGCCCTTCTCAGCGACGTACCAGAAGTATGGTACATGAGCACATGGAAACATAAACAATAGAAGGACAGGGCACACAAAATACAATGTCCTTGGATGATTATGATACCCCAATTGTCAATTTTATGAATGTAAAAAAACATAAACAAAGAAAAATTAGATGTATAAATTCATGACTTGTATTTGGATGTTTATTGATGTTTATATGTTCATATGCTTCAATGTTTATATGTTCATATGTTTTGATGACTATCCTAGTTATGCATGAATGTCTATATGTTTTCTATATAAACAAAATCATTTGTTGGGTATGGGGAATTCAGAGCGATGTGAGGGGGGGTAGGGGCCATATGAGCTTCCACCTTCACGTGGTTGGCCCTGTTCAGTATAAAATAAACTATTCTCAAAACAAAGGGAATCTCATTAAGGTATGCGACCACTTAAGTTTTTTCTAGAGTATTTTACATAACTAAATGCATGTTTATTTTCTTATATATTATTTACTCATATAAAGAATTTGTCTTTTATGATTCATGTAGGTCTTGGTGATGGAAAAGCATCTCATGGAAAACTCTTATCAAGTTGTATGGGCTAATGGATCTGGCGAAAGGACAATGATAAGGTAAGGGTTTTGAAGTGTTTTTTAAAGTAGGCTTTATACTAGTAAAAGTTCACAATCCTCATGAAAGGATAGAATTTCATTTTTGGTAGACAAGCATCGATATTTTTAACAAAGTATGAATCATAGACTGTGAGAAAAACCTTTTTTTGTATTCTTACATTGACCAATACAACTATAACAAATTTTTAGTATAAAATCCTAACCACACACACACACACACACATATATATGAACCCTAAGTAAACAAATGATAGAAGATAAAGGGAGAATATGTATTGATAGGAGTGAATGAAGATAATAATATGAATAATGGAGTGGAGAGTGCACTCTAGCCTTGAATTGAATGATACTTGCATACAACATGTCTCATTGTAATGTATGTTGTGATAGTTGTGTCTTCTCACTATAATGTATGTTTCTATGTCCATCGTGGGATTCCTACAGCACCACCTATCATTCATGATCCAACACATAGTAGTCAAGAATCCCATCCATTGCTAATGTATGAAAGTACCATATGATTAACTAATAATTTGTATCCTTAATTATGAGCTATCAATATTTACCATCACCATATTCTTCTAGTGCATGTAGATTTACAATTGAAGTTGGAAATATTAGTGAAGAATTCAAGAACTACTTCCATGCAAAAGATATCTACATTCAACACTTTATGAGCTATCCCAACATTATTCCAATTGTGGATTTTTGAGAGGTGATTAGGTCCCACATTTTATTTACCTAGTTTAACCACCACTTCAAAATCAAACTCCTAAAATAGTAGCAAACATTGATAGAATTAACCTTCCAACATTGTATTGTTAAAAAAATACTTGACCANATCTACATTCAACACTTTATGAGTTATCCCAACATTGTTCCAATTGTGGATTTTCGAGAGGTGATTAGGTCCCACATTTTATTTACCTAGTTTAACCACCACTTCAAAATCAAACTCCTAAAATAGTAGCAAACATCAATAGAATCAACCTTCCAACATTGTATTGTTAACCAAATACTTTACCACTAAATTATCAATGGACAACTTGAAGGACTAGTCTAGAAGATAATACTTGAAATTTTGTAGCATATATGCCATCACCAGGCCTTTTCTTTTCATGGTTGTGTAATTAAAATCTTGTAGCATATACGCCATCACCAGGCATTTGCTTCTGCCTTAGATTATAAGAATCTCTACAGTTCGAGCCTGTATATCACACCCTCTTTTTCAGTTAATAACCAAAGATGTAGAATTCGTGTGGACAGTTGAATGTGAGACAACGTTTGGAAAAATCAAAGAACTGGTATGTAAGGCTCCTATACTTTGAGGACCATATTGGAAGCTTTTGTTTCATATTTTATCCAACGCTTCTCACATGGAAGTGGGAGTTGTTTTGGGACAACAGGAGGACAAGAAACCATACGCAATATAATACATCAGCAAGAGCTTGACTGCAGCTGAACTAAATTATACGGTAACAGAAAAGGAATTCTTAGAAGTCATTTATGTTGTTAATAAATTCCGACACTATATTATAGTTTATCCCACTTTTGCGCAAATGGATCATGTAGCCATCAGGTATCTCATGAACAAACCTATAACCCCGGGTCAGATCATGAGATGGTTATTATTACTACAAGAATTTGATATCACCATCGTGGATCACCCTGGGGAGGATAATGTGGTTGCAGATTTCTTGTCTAGATTAGAAAATGATACACAAGGGGAACCTGTAGAAGATAGTTTTCTAGACGAACACCTTTTTGAAATTTTTACTCATGTTCCATGGTATGCAGATATTGCTAACTATCTTGTTGCAGGAAAGGTGCCTCAACATTTTCCATACAGGGAACGACGGAAGATCATCCATCATAGCACCCGTTACACATGGATTGAGGGATTAATCCTCTTTTACACTGGGCCTGACCAACAAATCCAACATTGCATAGGAGAATATGGTATT
>JASDQU010101555.1:374525-414306 GCA_032191745.1 Picea mariana | reverse complement strand
ATTCAAACATGATGTGTTAAGTTATGTGTTCCATAAACTTTGTGGCATTAGTTGTGCCATTAAACACTAGTGGATCTTTAATCTCTACATGAATCCACTTAATGGAATTTGGTAGTGTGCATATTTGTGTCAATTAATTCTCATACTCCTTAGTCGGCCCAAAAGTAATGGACACTTTGGAATAAATGACATAGGAGAATACTATTCTCCAAATCAACTTTTCACTAGCAGTTGGATTAATGTAGTCTTCCAACTATCCTATGGTGAGATTAATGTAGTCTTACAACTCTCCTAGTCATCTAATACTTCTTCTATCTATTTAAAAAATGTATTTACCTACATTAGATCCAATGGATATACCATCCAATAACCCTTCTTAACAAATGACATCATTATCAAATTCCCAATCAATCCATTACAATACTAGGTATGGATATTTGTCATCTACTATGTCAATGAATTCAAAGTAAGCATAAATATTCACAAAATCAAGATAAAATTCCATCTCGCCAATTTGACAATGGGGAAAATGTGTGATTGGTTCACCAACTACCACTAGATCAACAAGTGGACCCAATTTGGTACTCTGGTGTTGTTACTTCAAAATCGTCATTGTACAAGATGTCGTTATTGCAGCTTCCACTACTCCTGTTTCTGCTACTCTGGTTGCCACTACTTTGGTGTCATTACTTCAAAATCTTCATTGTACGAGATGTCGTTACTATAGCTGCCACTACTCATGTTTTCGCTACTCTGGTTGTCGCTACTCCGGGTGTCATTACTTCAAAATTGTCGTTGTATGAGATGTTGTTACTGCAGTTATCGATACTCCTATTTTCACTACTCTGGTTCTACTCCGATTGTCGTTACTTCAAAATCGTCATTGTACGAGATGTCGTTACTACTATTTTTGCTACTCCAGTTGTCACTACTCCAATCGTTGATACTCTGAGTGTCGTTACTTTAAAATTATCGTTGTACCAGATGTCGTTACTTAGAGGTGTTGCCACTCCAGTTGCCGCTACTCTTTGGTTGATGCTACTCCAGTCGCCACTACTCTCTGGTGTTGCTACTCCTACCATTGCTACTGTGTTATAGAAGAATCCCCCTGTGGACAAGTGGATTCCCTCTTGGGCTCTAGACTCCTAAGACCAAGACAGAAAGATTGTTAACGTTGGTCACTAACATCCTTTTAAATCTAGTTAAACTAAAGTATAGAGAAGAGGAAGAAAGGAGTACCTTTTTAATGATGTTCATCCTCGCATAGTTTGAGTTGATATTTGATCCCCAAGATCCTTGATAAGTCCTATAAACAAAACAAAGATAGAACAAGATTCATATTCTGCTAATATTAGCTTGAAACCAGATCTATCTAATAGAGACAAGTTCATGTAGAATAAACACAACCTTGAAAGAAACAGACCAAGCACATATGTATATTAATGAAAAAAAAGAAAAGTGATTACAACCATTATGTAGATGCAGCAGATTCTCCAAGCTCTCCTTGTCCAACCCTTTGCTCAAATAATCCACACAAAATGATGATGCTCCAATGATAAATGTCCCTTATGAGATCATAATTTTTATGCCTTCAATGTCTCCCCCTTTCACCATGAAGATGCCTCCTTATATAGGCTTGGAGAGGCCTAACCACTTAATACATTCTTGGGATAGGTTGAGGATCCTTCTCCTTCAGTCGTGGATCTTCCCTAAGATCAAGCCTTGACCTCAGATCCGAATCCAACCAACTCCAGAGATGAGGGGATTCTTCCCTGATTTTCCTCAACCATCCAAAATTCACTCAAAACTGGCCAGCGCTCCCTTAGAATGGGGCACAGAGCATTGCAATGCTCCCCCAAAAGAGGGTATAGAGCATTGGCACTCCCTAAAAGTGTATAGGGGAGCATTTCCTTCCAAAATTGATTTTTGAGTGGTTTTTTCCATGGAAAAAGACTTGTACTCTCTGTCAAATGATTTATCCTCTTCAAAACTAGTCTTTTGAGGTGTCTTTCAAGTGTTCTTGATAATTTTATCTGAGACACAACATAGGAAAGATGACAGTATGATGTTTGCGACACTTGTGACATTGGTAATGACGACACTAGGCCATCATCGTAATGGGTAATTTTGATGTGTAACAGATTTCCCCCCAAACTGCGAAGTTAGAAGATGAGAACTGATGACTGAAGTACTTTGTAGACTTTTTTGAGCAAGGGTATGGACTCAAATAACCTGGAAGAAGCTGCACACAACCATCAAACAAATATTATGACATGTGTCAAGCCCAAGGCAGGCATACCTATGCTTGAGTGATAAAGACTTTCAAGGTATGACCACCATAAAATACACTGCGGATCCATAATTATATTGACAAAAAGGTATAGCCACTGAATATACAATGTGAATCTATACTCCCATGACCTAAACTGATCGTAGCCACGAAGAATACATAGTGGATCTACGAGACGACAAGACATAGCCACGACCAATACAAAGTGGATCTATGTGACCGTATATGTGTCAATGTTCAAAAGAAACTTCGTCGCAACCTGGGAAAAGTACATATAAGAGTGATGACTCAACCCATGGTCTTCTTACCGATATCGATGTAGTACGAATCTAACCATGTGAATAGATGTCTTGATGTTGAACATGGCATAAACCACTTGATTACCGGTCAATGAGGTAAACCATTAACAAGCGTGAAGGAAATCACCATTGATGTCAATGATTCCCAAGGTACTCTAGTACATTCCAACGAATGTGAATGGATGAGGTGAGTCGAACATCCATGGAATCATCCGATTGGAGGTCAATTATGTAAACCCACTGTCAGACACGAGGAGGCATGCCATTGAGGCATGCAGTTCCCAAGATACTAACTGGTTTCTAAGTCTAGTTCCCGGATAATGTGCTAAAGTCGACAGGAACAGACTCATTGAAGGAGGGCCTTGATGTATCCCCCATAAATGACATGAAACTAACACAGAGATGTAAATTGGTGGATCAAAATAACATGGACTGACACAGGTATTGAAACAAAAATTTGTGATGGTTGACTCTCGAGCCAGATACTTCCCTTGAACACTGAGGCACAACAATAGAAACATGACATGGACCAAAACACGATGATGCAATGGATACGGTGACTTTCGTCAGGTGACCCAAAGGAGTAATAAAACTCAGAGGATTGGTTCAGTGCAGAGGTTCAGTGGATTAAAATGTGTACAAAGACAAAGTGTCGTGTTCAAGGGTGACTGTAAGAGTTACTTGTAATGTCCTCAAAAACTACTTGGCTTGCTTCTTTAAAAAATTTCCCCCATCCAGATAGACGAGTACCTCTTTTTGATTTAACGATCTCGAGGAGGGTAACACATGCTCGATATAACTCACCTTCGGTAAGTCGGTCTTCCTTTATTTAACGAACTGGAAGAAGTAAGGGTTCGGTCCCATATGGGCCCTTCAATGTGTGATTATTTAACGAGTCCAGAGAAGGTAAACTCGGTGATTTTTCATGTTTAGAGAGTCTGAAAAGAACTTAAATATGACTCTAGTGTTGTCCTTTTTCATAATGTTAGTCTCGCGAAGCCGAAAAAGAGATAAATTATCACTCGAAATATGTCCTTTCAAACCTTTTAATGAGTGGGAAAGGAAGCAAGATCACTCGGCAATCTTTTCATGTTTAGAGAGTCTGAAAAGAGCTTAAAGACGACTCTAGGGGGTTCATTTTTTGTGTAACATTTATGATTCCGAAAAAGTGATAAAATTATACTCGGTTACATTCTCATTGTTTTGCGAGCACGAGAAAGAACAAATACTAATCTCGATATTGGTTTCATTTTCAGACAAGCTTGAAACAAAATTAAACCGTGCTTTTAAATTCCCAACGTGATTTCCAAAGGTATGGATACAGGATACCCATGGATGGTTGGTACTCTGCCCCTCGCTTGAAAATCTAGCGGCATGGCTCCAGAATGATAATCAAAGGATGGAGACATGCCCCCCAAGCTTCAATTCATTCACCAACTTTGAGGTTGTCACCAATTTCTCTACTAGATGGAGAAAAAGGATAAGGGTGGATGAAAATGAAGGTTCAAATGCGAGACGGAAAGAAAGACTTGACTTGGGATGAGAGGTGATTGTTTCATTTTTTAATGAGCTCGACACAAGAAAAGAACTATTCTCAAGGATCCAGGTTCAGTCCCCAAATTTATGTTTCATTTTTTAACAAGCTTGCTACAAAGAGGAAAAACTATGCTCATGGCGTATGTTTCATTTTTTAAGGAGCTTTCCATAGAGAAGAGAAACTATGCTCATGAATTCTTCTTGATCGTGGCTTAGAGGATAACGCTTTGGAAGGACACTATGTTAAGGGACAAAACCCATTCATGGCTTCCAAGAGATCTTCACTGGATGGAAGAAAAATGCTCTGGAAGGAACACATGTCGAGGGTCGCAACAAGGGTAAGGAGATCAGGCTCCAATATCCCTACCAAAGAGATCACCATATCACCTATGGCAGGGGTGATATCAACTGCATATAAGAACCGTTAAAGGAATTCATTGGGTTGATGGTCAAGTCAAGGCCAACAAATGAAAAGTTGATCAATAGTCACCATTCTTCCATCGTGCGAGAAATATATCACATGAAACAAAGTGTACACAATAGCTTTCATGGCATAGACATAATATCTCCCAAGGAGTAAAACAAAATCCAAGGGGTCATGGAATACCATAACATCAATAAAGATAGTTTTCCCTCCCAAAGTTATAGGAAACTAGGGAAGGATCCCTAAAGGGTGATTGGTTCTTCTGTTAAAAGCAAACAGAGTCTGGGTAACCGGCACAAACTGAGGATATCCCAAATCTTGCCAAGCAATAGATGAAAAAATACTAACGGACAAACCTTCATCTATCATCGCATGAGGAACGTCCCGACCACAAACCTGTAGTGTAATCTTGAAAGGAATGTGAGAGGGAAGATGAGGTACAATTAGCACACCCTAATAAAAAAGGATGGCCTCATTACTTGGAGGGGTTTTCGCAGGAGAAGAAGGAATGCCCCCCTACACGGTAGATTTTGTATCAAAGATAAAATCATGGGCAGAATCAAGTTTACTCTCTAGCGAGAGAGTAGGATCAATTGAAAACGACATCAAATCGATCACTTGAGTTTCATTCTCCAAGGGGAGAATGGGGTCGACAGGTGGAAAAGGATCGACCACTTGGGTTTCACTCTCTAATGGGAGAGAGGGATCAACCGAAGATGGGATCAGATCAACCACTTTTTCAACTGGTTCAACTAAGTATGTGACCATATTGATGACATGATCAATCGGACTGACCGATGAAGGGACCAAAGCAACCACTTTAGCACTCATCAGAGCAGGTGTGGGATTGACCATGTTGGCACTCTTTAGATGAAGGGTGGGACTGACCAATGACGGGACTGGATCAGTCACTTGGGTTTTACTTTTCAAATGAAAAGTGGGGCTGATCGATGATATAAATGGATCAACTACTTTGGTTAGTGGTTCAACCGAGGATGAAACTATATTGACCACCTGATCAACTGGACTGATCGGGGATGGCACCGAATTGACCATTCCATCAACTAACAATGGGTTGGGAGAAATATTATGATAACCAGTTAGGATTTGAATCTTTTCCAAAAGAGAAGAAGCCTCATCCATATGAGGACAAAGGTGAGAATAATGATCACCTTAGCATAACCTACAAGGAAATTTGACAATTGTCTTCTTCTTACCAACCTTAACACCACTAATTGATGGGGCATCACTAGCATGTACATTAGGGGCCAATAACGTGGACGACCACATTTCTAAGACCTTGGGAAGACCAAGGAAATCCCTCAGAAAGTGGCCATCCTTACAAATACTGCAAGGGAATTTGAGTTTCAGATTCTTCGTTTTAATCTTGTCGACCTCATCAACACTCCCAGTATGATCAACAGTAGTTGGTTGCTTGGATCCAAAATCTAATGTAGTTGGAGGCTTTGTCCCTTTCTAGTTCTTCTTCTTTTCTTTTCGTTTCTTCTTCTTCTTATCAACCTGGCTACTCGCTTTAGATCTTTCACTAGGTGGAGAAGGAGAAATGGAAGGATACCTGATGAGTGAAGAAGGAGAAAGGTCGACATGAGGTTGATGTGTGGGTGGTGTGCTTACATCTGAAGCACTTGCATTTGAGATCACTGGAGTGGAAAACAACCATACCGGTAACCCAATTGTGAGACTTGGAAGGCTCAAAGTAGCGATGTAAGGAGGACCAACATTTCTATAAGAAGGAAAAACAAAGGTTTCCCCTAGTAAAGGGGTTCCTTCATTGGTCATTCCGAGAACTGATGCCATAAAAATAAATATCTGACCTAGATTCTACTAGGGAGAACAAACAACAAACGCTAAAAATCTAGTAAGCAAGAAAGAAAATAAAACCTTCTCACAATGAGCACACTATTTGGTGATGAAATCCAATGTCGCGGGAACAAATTAAGAAGGGGTTGAGATAGAGCGGGTGGAAAAGTTACATTGAGGACCTACTTAACAGACTTACGCCTTGATGCAAGATCCCACACATAATCGTGGGTATACCCTCCAAGGAGCCTAAGTGAGTTTGGCCAATGTTGATTCAAGGTACCGTGAAGACTTTCCCCTTTACAGTCACCTCGTGTAAATACCCTAAAGATATAGGCCATTAAAGTTACCAATTACAACAATGATGCCTAGTGAAACAGTTGACAGTTTGATCCACGCATAAGGGCAAGGTATCTGGCTTGAAATCAACTTGAAAGGATTCCACTCATCATTGTGGGTATACCTTAAATCAACCCCCATAATACGCACAATCTCTACACCAATACCAACAAGCAGGGTGAGTAACTCTGACAGTCTCAATGCAACCTTAGGTTTGAACTTTGTGTGAGAAGGGCTTCCCAGGACACAATGTAGCAATTGGATTTCACCGCCCCCTAACACAATATTCTATATTTGTTTGTAACTTTGGAAAGTTATATTTCACACCTATTCTAAATCCCTACAACTGATCTGATGTAGGTTTGCTACCAGAAAGTATTAAAATGTCTAATCAATTTTTAATTTAGCGTTTTATTTTTAAGGTTGTTGTTACTCAAAAGGAAAGTGGCATTGACAATATGGTGTTTTGACCAACTTGAAAGTTATGAAAAGATATGAAGATGCAATCTTTTCATTTAGATGAAAGATATGCTACGAGAAGGAGAAAACATTCATCATTACAGATACACAATGTCCCAAAAAATCCAAAAACCATGCAATTCTGCTACTTCAAATGCAAGCTAGCTTCATTA
This sequence comes from Picea mariana, assembly GCA_032191745.1. Taxonomy (NCBI): domain Eukaryota; kingdom Viridiplantae; phylum Streptophyta; class Pinopsida; order Pinales; family Pinaceae; genus Picea; species Picea mariana. The sequence goes on along the minus strand of JASDQU010101555.1, from coordinate 406,965 downwards.
CCAAAAAGAAAAAATGCATTTATATTTTTTGTTTGATTATGACGTATACATAAAGTAAATACAAAACCTTCAATGCTCCACTACTTTCAATCAAGAGAAAGATTCCTATGCAGATGCAAAAGACATGAAGCAAAAGGGCTACAAACAAAGCATGCACTCAAGGCAGTGAGGTATGAAAGAAAACAAGTAGAAACTTTTCTAACAAGAAAGAACACCATCAAGGATTCTACAACCAATCAATCATTCAAGGAACAAAAATAAAATGCCGAGAAGAATCTAAGAAATGATAGGGAGAAAAAGAAACCACTCAAAATTGTCCCAACAAAACATGCAGCTAGAAAAGATAATTTCACATTTATAAAAAAAGGTTTCAAGCTCCAATAAAGACAAGAGGGAGTGATAAGCATAAAAAACCATCAAAACCCAATCCAAACTAGTTCACAAACCAACCACAGACTCTGGGTAAAGAGCTCTGCAAAACAGGCTGCAAAAGACTGAGAAAAAGAAGGCAAAAACTCTCAAAAAGAGACTAGCGCTCCCCCAGAAGGGTGCACAGAGTGTTTCAACGCTCTCTGAGATAATGTAGGGGAGAGTTGGCACTCTGGTATGGCCTAGGGGGGGGCGTTGATGATCCCATAAACTCAAAAAAATAGCCAAAATTTTGCAAAACATTCACCCATAACGCATAAAAAATGGTGAAATTGCTAGTGAAGGTAGGAGAAGGAAAATGGATGATGAACAACCAGTATCCTTTCTCAAAAGTTCCATGATCATAATGACTATAACTTTCACTGATAAATCTCCCTTATGAGATCATAAGTTTGATGCCTCTAAACTCCATTTGCTTTTACCATGAGAAGGCCTCCTTATCTAATCTTGGAGAGACCCAACCACCTTAGAGAGTCTTGCGATAGGTTGAGGATATTTATCCTTCAGTTGTGGATCCTCCCTAAGATCTATCCTTGACCTCAGATTCGAATCTAACTGATTTCCAAGATGAAGGGGATTTTTCCCTGATTTTTCTCAACAACCCAAAATTTGCTCAAACAGACAAGTGCTCCCTCAAAAGGGTGCACAGAGCGTTGCAATGCTCCCTGAAAGGAGGGTACAAAGCATTTTCACTCCTTGAGAGTGGGCATGGGATCACTGCCCAAAATTCCTTCAAAAAATCCCAATGCTCCCCTAGAATGGTGTCGTGAGTGTTGCAACTCTCCCCCAAAGAGGGATAGGGAGTGTTGGCACTCCCTGACAGTGGGTAGGAGAGCGTTTCCCTTCAAAAATCATTTTTAAGTGGTATTTTCCATGGAAAATTATTTGTACTCCTCATCAGATGATTTCTCCTCCTTAAACCAGTCTTCAAGGGTGTCTCAAGTGTCTTTGTGATGTTGTTCGAGAAACAACATGGGCAAGATGATTGTATGATGTCTGCGACACTTGCGACACTTATGGCTAAAAAGAGACACTTGCGACACTTTTAATGACGACAATAGGTCATCATTGAAGTGAGTAATTTTGATGTGTAACATACTATAGTTTCAGTTACTCATCTACACTCTCGCCGACATGGATATCGATATTTCAGCTGCCACCACTTCTGATGTCACCGCTCGAATTGATGTTGTCATATTTCATCACTGCAGATGACATTATTCCTGTGATGATGCTTATCCATAACGGGCGAGTCACCAGGTATGTCTTCAACCAACTTTAATGGATTTGGGTAATATTACACATGGAATAGGCATTCGCACCCGAGGATGGTCTTAACTTTAAGTTTGGGGGAGATTTTATGTCTTTTCCCAAAGAGTCATCATTACCCTCTCTAATCACACGATTTTACAATCATTACTTAAAAATTTATGATGTTGTTGTATGCATATGGATTGGACACACCTTCCAAACCATTAATAATCTGTGAAGCTATTAAATTCGTTGTCATATCATCACCATTACTTACTTGCCACATCATTTTTTTTTTTAATTTTTTTTTTAAATCCATGACTCTTTCCACAACACATTTTCCGCAAAATTGTTTTGCCTGTCGTTTCCCCTGAACTGGTCATTGGTACTCCTCGAGCAAGCACAGTCAATAGAATAGAATGGGTGGTGGAGCAGTAACATATGAGCCAACAAATACTGCATAGGTCCATCAAAATCTAGAAGTCTGGCAAATTTTCTAGAATGTCGGTTCGGACATGTATTTCGAGAGGTTACAGGGATTCGATGTAGACATTACAGTAGAATTCGCCCAACATTTGGATGGCCACTCCTCCATAGTCTACGGATTAAAAATCAGATTCACAGAGGAAACCATTGTAGTAGCTAGTGGGTTGCCAATATCCAGTCAGAGATGGTTTTCCCAGAAAACACCACTCCCAGAATTTCTAGAGTTGTTTTTGCATGAAGGCGAAGAAGTAAAGTCGAAATGGAAAGGATACGAACGGACTTCTCTACTTCCTCCATGGGCCGAGGTAGAACTGTCCATAATAAGGTATGTAACATGCGAAGGCTACCCCTCTACCATTTACAAATATCATCTCAAATTTCTCACATCTTTGTGTGTCCAACAACGCATAAACATGCCCTATTTTCTTTGGAATAACGTTCAGTGGATGGCGTGAGCAACTCAATGCTTGCGCCAAGCACTCAAAACCCTCACAAATCATGGCCTTGTTAAGATACTAGTCATGCATGTGATAGAGAAAAACCCTGTGAGTTGGCCACATTTCATAGGACTCTCGGAAGAGGAATTGGCAGAACTTATCCCAGAAGTAGCAAAAAACCTAGCAGAGAGAGATGGACTAAGCAGGTTAGCAGAGGTTTCTGAAACTATTACAAAAGGGCAGAGAATGGGTGTTGATACATAGGAATCAGCCTCGGATGAAGATGAGGAAATAGGGAAACCATCAGTCGAAGTTAGAGAATTTGGGGGAATGAGGAAGGTCATTAACATGGATTCAGAAGAAGAGGAAGAATAGGGTTCTATTCCTTCAAACCCTTTTCCTTAACAAGAAAGAGATGTTGCCACTCCCTCAATAGATGAACAATAAAGAGATGTTGCTACTCCCTTAGCATATGAACAAGAAAGAGACATTGTTATTATGGCCGCAGATGATCATGAGATGGATGTTGATACCCCTTTGTTTGATGAGAAGGAGAGGAATGTTTTTACTCCTCCAATCTATGAACAAGAGGTAATTGGTGTTGTTACAGAAGAACTAGCGCCAGAAATTTCTGAATTTCCTGTCTATGAAGATGGTGCAGCTACTCCTCCCATCGGTGAGTAGGTAATGACTGATGTTGTAACACAATAACCAGCATTAGAACAAGTTGTTCCTGAAAACCATATTTTTGAAGACACAACAGCTACTCCTCCAGTTTGTGAGAAAGAAATGATTGACGCTATTACACAAGAACCAATGTCAGAGCATGTTTCTCCCAAAAACCTTGAACCAGAGTTGGATGCTTCTACTCCAGGAGAAATGCAAGTTAAACAAGAGCCAGGCATAGAGTTTGCAGGCAATGAAGCTCAGAATGAGGTTCCTCTTAGGGGATGGGCTGAAGAAATTCCTGTCAAATAGGAATTTTTCAAATTTTGTGCAAGGAGAAGAACCCCTATTCAGGACTGTTATAGGACAGCCTTTAGAGAAAGTCTACAATTGAGGATTGAGAATTCCAAGCTAAATAAGCAGGTGCTCTGCCTGAAGAAACGGGCATGAAGATACAAAATAATTTCCAAGGAAGTAGTGAGGAGAAATGTCAAGGAGACTATTTTGGTAGCTACCCAAATTGTTGATACTCCCACAATATCAGTAGCTACTCAAACTGTTGATACTCCCAGAGTAACAGAAGCTACTCAAACTAAGTTGGTGTTGCATACAGTAGCTACTCAGGCCGAGCCTATCTTGCACACCTCTACAGTACCAGCAGCCACTCAGACTGATCCTATTTTTCACACTTCTACAGTAACAGCATCTACTCAAGCTGAGCCAATGATAGATGAAATTGAAGCTCAGGTAGTTTTGTTGAAAGATGACATACAGAAGTGAAAGAAAATTGTATCCTAATTTCAGACAGGATTTGTCCCTTCTTCAGTGCACCTAAGGACATTGAAAGACATAAGGGAGTAGGTTGCTAGAGTCATTGGTGACTATGAGGAAAAGTTGGAATAAGAGAAGAACAAGGGTGAGAAACAAAAGGAAAATATTACAGAGCTAGAGGCACATATATAGAGGTTAAGAGATGACAAGTAGGAGATGTATGATATCACCCAGCAGGTAGTAACGTGTTGCTCCACTTCTCTCAGCTATGCATTGTTCCTTCATGAACAATATTTATTTTTTTGTCTGAACTGTATTCACCAGGAGATGGTTTATAATATTAAATACCCCATGCAGTTTATTAGGACCTTGAAAAGTTATGACATCCTCACACAACATCTCATGTGTGAACTGTACATGCACAACTACCTACTAAGAGATGATCAAAAATTCAATCCAGTTCCTTATGTGGGAGATATCCAATTGAGGGCCTTTCTTTCCTACACCATTAACCAGGTGAAGTGGAAGAAGGCACTTGATTATTTTGAGGAAAATTAGGTACACAGACCCCTTTAGGTTAGAATGGAGAACTTTCAAGTTGAACAAATCATCAACAAACATAATTATTTCAAAAAGATTCCCAATTGGCCACAGAATATGGAAGCTACATAACAATGGTGTTTTGAGCTTTGCATAAAACAAATGACCTATTGCAAGGAAGAGGCACTTGAAAAATGTGACCAGAGATGGGCCTTATCACCACCTATTGTTAGGGAATGGGAAGCATTTGGGGCTCCCAATTTTTATAGAGCCATGGAAAGAATATCCAAGTATATATCATGTATGAGGTTTTGTAGGGTTCGATGGCTAGGTTTGAAATTTTAATTCCTTGTCATCTGGATGTCACTTGATCAATATCAACCCAATTACAAGGTCACGAGAGAATGGTGGAAGGATATAATATTTACTGGGGGATATAAGTTTCCAGGGACAGATATGGCTGAGTCATATGATAAAGCAAAACTTCAAGCCTAGTATCAAGGTTCCAACCCAGATCTGAGAAAGCAATGGCCTGCACAAGGACGTGCACATGACTAAAGTTTGGGGGAGATGTTGGCCCATGAAATTTCTTGTTTTCTACCACCTTTTTCTATCCTTATTTACCTCCATTTCTATATTCCTTGAGATATTGTGTGTAACCACAAGGGTAAGAATGCACCTCTATTATGTCAGTGTGTGTATTAGTTCAAAAATGTTAGAGATTGGTTGGGGGTTTGCCAAAGCGAATCACTAATCTCTAAAATCTTGTAGGAATAGTGCAAAAGCAGTTTGGAAAGATGATGTGATCAAGGATGTAGCGCATTCTGCGGGTTGAAGGTGAAAAAGAGGACCTATTCCATGGTCCAACATTAGGTTATGTTAATCGGTTCAGCCTTTGTGTATTTTTAGGAAGATTTGTGACCCTAATATTGGGAGACTTTGTTCTCCACGAATTGTATAAAAGGTCGAATAGAGATAGAGAATGGATTAGCCAGTCATTCAGCTAGCTAGGATTTGTCTTGTATCAAGATTGAAACCAATGTAATCTCATTTTATTTAATGAAAATCAAGTTTCTTCTAAGTTTCTGAGTTTTCATGGCAGCTAGTTCACTACAACCCTGATCGAGGAGTTGGTCCCTCTCTTTTGGTCTGGTGTTGTTGTCTTATGATATAGTTTTATTGTGGTTTTGTTTGGAATCTGTTAGATCTGTGTGTTCTACTTCATTTACAGTTATCTTGCTTCATTTGAATGTTATTGTTATTTATGTTTAAGCACCAGTAATCCAGTTTATGTTCTTTATTTTACTACAATGATTGTTTACTTACATGATCAATATTGAAAGAATCACATTCTGCACATACATTGCACAGTATTCTGTAAAACATTCAAGCCCCTGGGTTGACAAATTAAATGTATTAGGTGGTAAATCTAAACGATATATTGTACCCAATAGTGAGGATATAAGTAATTCTTTTCAATATACCCCACTTCATAATAATTATAAAATCATGGTGGGAGATTATCCCTCGCTTACCTCTTCATAACTTTTCAAATCTAGAAGGTTGCAAGGATCATCGCTTGTTGCATTATAAATGACCAACGACTATCATCGCATGTTTTCTCCTATATCCCACATCAAGACCCTAAAAAAAAGTCCTAAATCCTGAGCAAGAAATGTATTTTTACTTTCATCTTCTGTTGGATTCCCTTCTGGCATGTAGGGTGGAAATTAAGACTATAACATATACTACTAGCTATTCTACTTCACACCAAATTGCATTACTCCAAGTGAAATATTTGATATCTTCCCTTCATCATGTGTGATTCCTACTCATTTAAAGTGGTATGTGTTACCATTTGTTGGCATTAATGTGAGTACCCTGACTTCAACAAGTGCAATCATCCTTCATTTAGGGTGGTGTGAGAAACTATCACCTAGAGTAGTGTGATCACCCTTCTTTTCAAAACATTGTGATCACACTAACTTGATTTGGTGAGAACTACCCTTCGAGTTAAACATTTCCATTTCTCTTCATTTATATGGTATCATGTACCTTCATTTGAATAGGGTGAGTTCCCTTTACTTGAATAGGTGTAAGTGTCTTTGTTTAAACAAGTGCTCCATTGTTGTGATCTACCATTCTTTCAAAGAGTTACAATTTTTTTCATGGGAACAACTTTGATTTCTTTCATTCATATGAGTGTGAGTAACCTTCATTTTTTTTGTAAGGGAATGACTCAACCACAAGGCTACAAGTTCCTCATCCAAAAATATAAAAAAATAGTTTTTGAAAGGGTGTGAATGCCTTTAACCTCATGCTATGATTATCCCTTCACATTAATAGGTTAAATTTGATATTCAAGGTAATCATTTTGACCAGTCTATATTAATATCGATTAATGGTTGTGAGTGCATTGAAGTGGATAAGTAAAGGGTTGGACCACTCTCACAAGCATAATGATAGATTTAAAAAAACACATCTTCCATATTGTCCCCCTGGGATACCCCTACCAAACTATTTTTGACCTCTAGTTCAGAGCCCCAATATCTCAATTAAAACCATTCATTCAAGGGGAATGTATTTTATCTTCCCCTTCATCCCAAGGTGCCTTAGGTTTCCTTTTTGGTCCACTAATAAAGACACCTAATAAGTCCCAAAACCCCCTCTGATAAGCCCTTCTCACATAAGAAACCCTTTGAAGGGTCAATCACACATGAAAATATTGAGTATGGGTCAATCACGAATCCCAACATCCATCTTATCATGTAGATTTTATTTTTCTTAAACCTACAGGAAGCATGGAAATATTGATGATAGTTCATCGAAAGGTAATAAATGTGTTTTATTACGCATGGCAATATCAACGAACTTTCGTCACAAGGCAATGAATAGGTTTTATTATGTGTGGCAATATCGATGAAAGTTTGTCGCACTTTGCCACGGTTTTGCGTTGCACATATAGCATCTGCATCATAAAAAATTTCTCTGCCAAACATTTTCGTCACTATTGCCATGCTTTTTCGTCGCAACTTTCCACACTTTTCCATCGCACGTATGGCATCTCTGTCATAATCTGTTGGTAAGTTGTTTACTTTGGCACTGTTTTTTGTCTCTATTACGATGAAGTTTCATCGCTATTTCCACGCTTTATAAGGTAAAACTATATTGAGGATGATGACACGTGGAGGGATTATTTCATCACTGTTTCCACGAATAATTGGTTCATGGATATAGCTACGAAAAAAATTCGATGAAAAATAGTCTTTGCTTTCATGGAAAGTGTGACGGATATGTGTGGCAATAGCAACGAAAAACCGTGGAAAATTTGATTATATGTAGTAGTTTTAGTCTATAATTTCTTTATAGGTACCTTGTTGGTTTGACAAGGGCCCACCACCCCAACCAAGGTAATCCTCCATGTATATGTCTTTGTTTGACATAAGTTAATTGTGTGAATGTGCAAATATAATATTTGTGTGTTGCAAATGATTCTAAGTGCATAAACTTTCCTAAATACAATACAGATTTCTAAATAGATTTGATTTTGGATCAGTGTGAATGAACAATTATACATTGGGCATAGTAGGTGATTATATTTCCATTTCTACACAGTGATATTTAGTTAACAAAATTTGGATAGATGTTTGTGATTGTTAAATAAGCAATTGTTATTGTTTTGAATTTATGATTGTGTTGTTATCAGTAGGTACAGGAACAATAAGACTTCATCTCTCACCTTCATGCTCCATGTAATGAAGTATTTCAATCATATTGACTATCTCCTGTATTGAGGAAGGTTTGATTGGAATTGATTAGGTTATGATTGGTTTCCTGCCAAGAGTAAATAGAGTGAATTGTTAATTGTTATTCAATTGCTACAGGAAGAAAGATCTCAATTCATATCTTCATTTCATGAGCCTATAATGAACAGACTTGTTATCTAATCAAGAACCTTTTCAATTGAGTATTTGTTTGATAATTTTACTATGATCTTTAACTGTGTGAAAAACAGTGTTCAGATATTTCAAAAACATAGTATTTTGTTATTGATTGTTTCTTGATTGAGCTAGATACAACAGACATAGTTAGGTTACCTGTTTTCGGCACATATAGTGTAACAACTCTTTTGATTACGAATCCTAGATTGACATATAAATGAGTGAAATATACTAAGGATATATATACACCAAAATTTTGGCGTCGTTGTCGGGGATTTGTAAATGGTAATAGGTATAATTTTGAGTTTTATTGGTTTAATGAGTTTGTATTGGATTTAAGGACAACCTAAGGGCAGAGAGAAGATGGTAAGACGAGAGGTAAGAACTTGCGCATCCACTTTGGTGGGGTTTCTCCAAAGTCAGGTTGTCCTCTTACCTTTGGTAGTTAAAATTTTGTGTTTCATTAGTATTAGAGTTTCTTCTTTTTATGAGTAGAAGTAGGGATAGTAAAGGTAGATTTATTGCCTCCAAAATTTCAGAAAAAAAAATAGAAAAACAAACAACAAGAAACCCCCACCCCCCTCCCCCCAACACACACACTAATTCAGCTAATTTATGTGCAAGAACAATTCTTAGAGGAGAAATTTCAAAGGCATCAATTGAAACAACAGCCAAAGGAACCAAATCTAAATCTATTGTTTAGATTGAAAACATAATACAACAAGCAAGAAGGGAAGCACTAGCAACCCAATCAAAAGGAGGAGCTGGAAAAGAGACAGAGGTAGTGAGAGAAGAGACTGCATATTCCATTGGGGCAACACACAAGGTATTGGAACACTTGGATATACCAAAAAACCCAGTGGTTGAAGCATCAATTAGTGGGGAGACCTCACCAGCACCCTACAACGTGTTATTTGGAGATATGGTAGATGAAGAGGGAAATGCAAACAACAAAACAGATACATTTGGATTCCCAATATTAGACATCACCAAAGATGTTGCTATCAATAATATTCCATTTTCCTCACTACCTCACTTCCATGGTATGTCAACAGAAGATCCTGATCCATTTTTGTTTGAATTTGATATACTATTTAGGAGTTATAATTACATTGATAATGCACAAAAACTAAAACTCTTTCCAGCCACACTTAAAGACTCAGCATTAAGGTGGTTTATGAGCCTAGGATAACACACTATCTTATCTTGGGATGACATGAAGGATACTTTCCTCCAGAAATATCAAGATTATTGCAAATCTAGGGATGCTAGGAATGACATACTTAAAATGCATCATTCTGAGGAGGAAAGTTTGGAAGATTACCTAGAAAGGTTCCTATACAACTACTAAAAGACAAAACAATTTTCCTTAGATAGAGCCACAGTTAGGACTGTCTTCCTAAAAGGTGTAAGGGATGACTATATTGAGGTACTAAACCTCATGAGTTTTGAAGATGTGTATCAGAAGTCATTTGTAGACATTGTAGAGTATTGTAAAAGGTACTCCTGCAGCCAAGCCAAGTTAGGAAAAAGTGTAAGGGATCCTATAAAAATAATTACTAAACCCACACCAAGAGGTATTACTAGGATATAATTGGGGAATCTACTGGAAAAATTCAAAATAGACATCCTCAACACCATCAGCTCCCAACTTGATACCATTAAAATCAAAAGAAAACAGGAAGACGAAAATGCTACTTTGGCAATTTTTTGTCCTCAGTGTAGGAAAAGGCATCCTGAAAAGGAATGTCTTATTAATTTCATCGAAAGTTGTGGCCTATGTACATAAGATCACCCTACCAATGAGTGCCCTTATTTACCTGGACTAAAATCCATTTCAATGGAGGGGGAGAACCTCAAGAAACATCATATCCCCCCAAGAGGGTATGGAGACAACAAAATCCTAATATGTTTGTAGATCCTACCACACAATATTCACAACAACAATGGGTACCTCCAATGTATTACCCTCAATGGTCACCTCAGCAACCACAAATACATCCTTGGAAACAAGGATGGAGGGGGCCTACATATGGGAATGTTACCTTTCAACCAACAACCTTTCCCACCTACCCACAATACCCTTCCAATATCTCTTAGTTGCTACCGGGATTTAATCCCCCTTCTCTCCCTCCACCTCCACAGCTACAACAACAACTTGCATTTCCTATGAACCCAAATATGCAGCAACAAATACAAGTTTCACCTATCCCAAACCCTCCTCGGCTTACCCCTATTCCTGCAAAACCCATTCCTAATCCAAATAATAGACCTACACAGCCTGTACAAAATCTTGAAGTACAAACCTTCCCCACTTATGTGATAACTCCTGCTTCATTTAATGGAATTGAATTAATATCAGGGAGGGTTTTGAATAAACCAAATCCTACTATGGTTATTCAAGAAGAAGAACAAGTAGATAATCAAGCAGTTCAAGAAGAAGAACAAGTAGATAATCAAGCAGTTCAAGAATAAGAACAAGTATATAACCAAGAAGTTGGAGAAGAAGAACAAATGGATAACCAATCAGATGAAGAAAGAGACACCCTTGTACAATAGGAAATTCCTCCTCACACTTCTCACCCATCAGAAATACCTCAGAAAACTAATCCTCCCCCTTATCCAGAAAGGTTACTTGTGAATAAATCGGAGGTACCTCTAGGGCATAATATAGAGACTGAACTTTGAAACATATGTTTAAATATTCCCCTGCTTCAAGCCATCAAGGACATACCTATTTATGATAAGATTGTAAGGGATCTTTGCATTAAAAATCTAGGGAGGAAGAGGAAGGAGCCTCTTGTTATACAGGTGGTTAGATAATTATTAGAATTTATATCAGAAATTTCATCTAAATATAATGGTCTAGGAAATCCAATGGTGACCATTGTTACACATTATTTTTGTCATCCCTATGACCATTAATGATGTAAACCTATATGTTTCCTTTAGAGGGGTTAGTGGTCTGAGTTCCTAAAGAAAGAAGGGAGAAGAAATTTTCTTGAGAAAATAAGTTGCATTCTCTTTTGTAAAAACCCTATTAAAGAGGATTTTTGTAGGTTTCTATACAGGCAGGGTGCGAAAATGCCTGATTTTTGTAGGCTGCACCATAGCTAGGTCGCGAAGTGTTCACAGGTTTCTATATAGGCAGGGTGCGGAAATGCTCATACATGGGAAAAACAAGCATCTTCTCGATGCTTCTAGAAGGAGAAACTTCCATGGTGAGGTGGCATTCGAATGGTTTGGATCTTACTCACTTTCATGATTTAGTGAGATCATCCTAACCTCCTCACCTTATCCTCTTCAACTTATAAAAGGAGAGGAGATCTCATGGAGAAGGTTATCTTTTGGGATTAGCTTGGATTGGATTGAGTTTTGGATATTGTTAGCTTGGCTAGATGAGCCATTTTGTCAAGACAGATTGTGAATATTATCATATCTATGCTCTCAGAATTCTTGGAGTGGAAGTGTGGGGAAAGAAGGATAGTTGGAAGGGACCTTACGACATCAAGGCCATGGTTGTAATCTCTCTTTCACATTTAATATGATACAGTAATATGATTCTTTCCTATAAAGCTTGTTGTGTTTTATTGTATGATTCCTTGATCACATACCTAGGTTTATATTGAGTTTATGCTATTACGATCACTTTAGTTGGTTGCATTCTTTTGCAGGATCATCATTGTATGAGTGTTGGAACAGAGCTAGGATGGCGATGGCGAGAGGAAGCAGCGTTTAAACAGTATGTCACCTATCCCTTTTTAGTTAGTAAATTCGATATTTAAAACTTAAGGAAAGCGTCATGTGTTGGTGTGTTTTGTTCTAGATCTAGGTGGATCTAGGGAGATCAGTTAGTGTCCACACCTACTGATTTATCCAATAACAAAATTGGCGACCATACTAGGGAGCAGATTATTTCCTAGTTAGTCTAGTTTCCCTTGCTTTGATTGCTTGTTTTCCAGTCTCTAAGTCTATGGGAGATCCATATAGACTCTGTGGAACTAGAAGTTCACCCAAAAATTTTGTCCTTTTCCAAACTTTCCTTGATTACAAACACTCTCGCATTGTACCTCTCTATAGCCTACAAGAACCATTGATTTCTGCACCCTACTATTTAGTCTAGTACAACCTTCTCGCACTCTGCCAGTGTCTAGACTGTGAGAATTCCTAATTTTCTCACTGCACTCCACTACTAGGTTGTGAACTTGTTTGTAAAACAAATTTTGGATTGGGTTTTTTTATATTTTGATGCCCATTTTTGCTTTGATCAGCTGGATTGAACTTTTGGAGCCTATATTGATCTGTTTACAGTCTGCTTGACATTATATGAGTGGATTTTATCCATCTTTTCTTTGTTTGGTTTTGAAGGATTAGTCTCTTGCTTTGAGTGTCTTTCAGTTACAAAACATGTGTTTTCTTTAGAATTGTTTAGGGAAAGATCAAATTTCTTCTGAATAGTTCGCTTTAAAAGAAAACTTTTAGTTTGGGTTTCTTTGTTTTAAGAAAGTTCATTATTTATTTTAGTGAAATTTTTGAAACAAAAAGATCTAATTTCTTGCTTTATATTAGATTGGGGGTATCCTTGCATTTGAAGTAGCGAAATCGCATGATTCTTGGCATTTTTTGGTTGAAAATCGTGAAATCGCATGATTCTTGGCATTTTTTGGTCTTAAATCGCATGAATCGTGTATTGGTATACAGTCTCTTTGAATCATTTCTTGAAGATATTGATATTGTTGAGTTTTAAAATTTTGGGACATCGTGCATATGGGAATGATAAATGTTTTCTCCTTCTCGTAGCATAGCTTTCATCGAAATGAAAAGATTGCATCTTCATCTCTTTGCATAACTTTCGAGTCGGTCAAAACACCATATTGTCCATGCCATTTTCCTTTTGAGTAACAACAGCCTTAAAAAATAAAGCGGTTATAAAAATTGATTAGACATTTTTATACTTTCTGGTAGAAAACCTACATTAGATTAGTTGTAGGGCTTTGGAATAGGTGTGAAAGATAACTTTCCAAAGTTGAAAACAAACATAGAATATTGAGTTAGGGAGCGGTGAAATACACTTATTATATTTTGTCCTAGGAAGCCCTTCTAGCACAAGGGTCAATCACAAGGTCGCATTAATACTGGTAGAGTTACTCACCCTGCTTTGTTGGTATTGATGTAGAGATTATGCATATCATGGTGGTCACTTGAGAGGTATACCCACAATGATGAGTGGAAGCCTTTCAAGTTGATTTTGGGCTAGATACCCTGCCCTTGCAGGTGGATCAGACTGTTGACTATTTACCCAAGCATCACTGTAGTGATTGGTAACCTTAGTGGCCTATCTCTTTAGGGTATTTACACAAGGTGACTATGGAGGGGAAAGTCTTCACGGTAACTGGAATCGACATTGTCCAAACTCACTTGGGCTCCTTGGAGGGTATACCCATGATTATGTGTGGGAGATTGCACCAAGGCGTAAGTCCGTTAAGCATGTCGTCAATGTAACTTTTCCACTCAATCTATCGCAGCCCCTTCTTACTGTGTTCCCATGACATTGGATTTCACCACCAACTAGTGTGCTTATTGTGAGAAGGTTTTGTTTGCTTGTTTTCTTACTAGATTTTTAACGTGTGTTGTTTGTTTTCCCTAGTGGACTCTAGATTGGATCTTTATTTTTATGGCGTTAGTTTCCAGAATGACCAATGAAGGAACTCCTTTTTCGGGAACCTTTTGTTTTTCCTTCTTACGGAAACATTGGTCTTCCTCATATTGCTACTTTGAGACTTCCAGGTCTCACAATTGGATTACCGGTATGGTTTTTTTCCACTCAGGTAATCATGAATGCAGTTAGTGCTCTAGTCATAAGCACTTCCCCCCAAGAGCATCAACCTCATGTTGATCCTTCACCTTCTTCAACAGTAAGGTCTTCTTCGCCTTCCATTTCATCTTCTTCGTCGAGTGAAAGTTTTGAAGTTAGTAACCTGATGAATAAGAAGAAGAAGAAAAGAAAGATTAAGAAGAAGAAAGATAAACAAGGGTCAAAACCTCCAACCACTATCAAACATGTTGGAAAACAACCAGTTATTGTTAATCGTGTTGGGAGTGTTGATGATGTCAAGATCACCCAAACAACTTGTAAGCCCAAGTACCCTTGCAGGCTTTGTAAGGGTAGCCATATTCTTAAGGATTGCCCTAGTTTATCCAAGGTTATAAAAGCTTGGTCTACACACCCTTTCCAACTCATGTCATCAGCCTCTAAACAACATGTTGATGACCTCCCGTCAACTAGTCAAGATATCGTTGAGAAGAAGAAAAGTAGAGTCAAGTTCCCGTGTATGTTATGAAAAGGGAGTCATCTCACTCACCTTTGCCCTCGTATGGATGAAGCCTTTAAATTACTGGAAGACATGACTGTTTCACAGCCTCAACTTCCAGCTGCTTCTCGTAATTTTTCTCTCAACCCCCTTGTAGTTGATGGAATGATCACTCTGGACCTGTCGTTGGTCAATCCGATTGATCATGTTGTCAATCCGGTCACGTCCTTAATTGAACTAGTTGACAAAGTGGTTGATCTGATACCATCCTCGGTCAATCCCTCTCTCCCCTCAGAGAGTGAAACTAAATCGATTGATTCGATCCCATCCTTGGTCGATCCCACTCTCCCATTAAAGAGTGAAACCCAAGCGCCCGATCTGTTTCCATCGGTCAACCCCATTCTCCCCTTGGAGAATGAAACCCAAGTGGTCGATTTGATCTTGTCTTCGATCAATCCTAGTCTGCTGCTAGAGAGTAAACTCGATAATGCCCATGTTTTTATCGTTGATACAGAATCTACCATGATGGGGTATATTCCTCCTTCTCCCATGGAACCCCCTCCAAGTAATGAGGCGATCCATTTTGATTGGGGTGTGCTAACTGAACCTCATCTTCCCTCTCACATTCCTTTCCAAATTACAGTACAGGTTTGTGGTCAAGACATTCCTCGGACACTGATAGATGAAGGTGCGTCCGTTAGTATTTTTTCCTCTTTTGCTTGGAAAGCTTTGGGTTTTCCTCAGCTTGTGCCGGTTACACAGAATCTGTTATCTTTTAATAGAAGAACTATTCAACCTTTAGGGACCCTTCCTTAGTTTCCTATAACTTTGGGATGGAAAATTGTCTTTATTGACATCATGGTAGTCCAAGACCCCTTGGATTTTTCTTTACTCCTTGGGCGGGATTATGTCTATGCCATGAAAGCTATTGTGTCTACTCTTTTTCGTGTGATATATTTCCCTCACGATGGACGAGTTGTGACTGTTGATCAACTTTCATTCGTTGACCCTGCCTGAATTGCCTCCCTGAATGGTTCTTCTATGCAGACGGTATCACCACCGCCATAGGTCAATTATGTGGTGTTGTTTCCCATGGCTTCAACTTCTGATGACTTAGATCCAGTAGTTGACATGGTGATCTCTTCGATAGGGTTGTTAGAGCCTGATCTCTTTACTCCTATCATGACCCTCAATATGGTGTCCTTCCAAAGTGTGTTTCTTCCTTCCAGTGAAGACCTCTTGGAAGCCATGATCGAGTTGTGTCGCTTGACATGGTGTCATTCCAGAGCATTGTCCTCTTGGAATTCATGATCAAGAAGAGACTCTGAGGATAGTTTTTCATCTCTGAGGCAACCTCGTTAAAAAATGAAACAGAGGTATATGAGCATGATTTTCTAATTTCAACCTCGTTAAAAAATGAAACCAGACTTGAGCATATTTTTCTAATTTCAATCTCGTTAAAAAATGAAACCACTTACAAGGATAGTTTTTTCGTCTCTATGGCAACCTCATTAAAAAATGAAATAGAGGTTACGAGCATAGTTCTTGTTTCTGTGTCAAGCTCGTTAAAAAATGAAATAGTTTTCCCCCTCTCTATTTGAGTCAAGTCCTTCGTCTANTGAGCGGCTAGCTTCTTAAATTGGGGGCGAAGTACCAACCATCCCTTTGTTCTGCGTTGGGAAGTCTAAGCATAGTTTTATATGGTTCAAGCTTGTGTAAGAATGAAACCACATATCTCAAGCATAGTTTCCTTTGGTTCAATCTTGTGTAAAAATGAAACCACCTACCTCAAGCATAGTTTTCTGTTGGTTCAATCTTGTGTAAAGATGAAACCAGGTCCAAGCATAGTTTTGTTTAGTTTTAAGCTTGTGAAAAAATAAAATCTATCCCAAGCATAGTTTTGTTTTGTTTTAAAGCTTGCGTAAAAACGAAAACAATCCCAAGATTAGTCTTTGTTCTTTCTCATGCTCGTAAATACATGAGAATAATATACCGAGCTTAGTATTTGTTCTTTCTCATGCTCGTAAATCAATGAGAATGTAACCAAGTATAATTTTATCACTTTTTCAGTCTCATAAAGGTTATACGAAAAAGGAACCCACTGGAGTTCCCTTTAAGCTTTTTTCAAACTCTCTAAACATGAAAATATTGTTGAGCGACCTTGTTCTATTCACGCTCGTAAAAGTATTTGAATAAAACTTTCGATGAGTGATATTTTATCACTTTTTAGGTCTCGTAGAACTAATTTACGAAAAAGGAACTGGGAGAGTTCTCTTTAAGTGTTTTTCAGACTCTTAAAACATGAAAAAACCCCGAGTTTTCTATCTTTGGACTCATTAAACAAACATCGAAAGGCCCTTATGGGACCAAACCACTCCTTCCTAGGGTTCGTTAAATA
Source organism: Picea mariana (assembly GCA_032191745.1). NCBI lineage: Eukaryota > Viridiplantae > Streptophyta > Pinopsida > Pinales > Pinaceae > Picea > Picea mariana. The sequence goes on along the minus strand of JASDQU010101555.1, from coordinate 389,735 downwards.
TACTTCAAAGGACTCATCCGAAGGATGAGCTTACATTACAAGCATATGTTATCCTCCTCAAGCTTGTGTAAAAATAAAGAGGTACTCTCCAGAAATAGTGGGGGGGAAATTGGGAAAGAAATGTATCTAAACCTATATTCCATGGAAGAGTCACTTTTGAACATGACACCCTTTCACTCGCTTTGTGTCTAGGTTGGAAAATTCAATTGTCTCTTGATCATACTCCTTTATAAGATTACAAATTGGTATGTGATCCCTATTGTTGAGTCAGTGTTTCCAAGACAGTTGTTGTGTCATCAATATGTTCAAAAAGAAAAGTTCAACCCAAAAATCCTTTTATTGTGTCAGCCATTTCTGCAGTCCTTAAAGCCTTCTATTGTGTCAGCCATCCCTAAGTCAGTCCTAAATCACTTGTTACTCTGATCTACATCAAATCTTGTTACTTGTTTCATGACATTGATGTGGGATACATTAAGGCCATCCTGTGACGAGTCTTTTCCTGTTGACTTCAACTCATTATCCAGGAATTAGACTTAGAAACTAATTGGTACCTTGGAACTTGCATGCCTCAATGACAGGTTTCCTCTCTTTCGACAGTGGGTTTTCATAATCAACCCCTGATCAAGAGATTCTGTCAAGTGTTCGACCTCAGCTCATTGATTCACATTCATTGGATTGTACCAGAGTACCTTGGGAGTCATTGACATTAATGGTGATTTTCCTCACACTTGTTAACAGTATACACTAATGACCGGTAATCAAGTGGTTTCTACCATGTTCAACTTCAACACATGTATTCATATGGTTAGATTCATACTATAGAGTGGTGGAGATGAAGACCCTGAATCTTTTCTAACAGATTCAGGTTGCGTTAGAGTATATTCAATTTGTATTGTTGCATAGATCCACATTGTATGTCTCGTGGCTATGTTCAAATTTGAGTCTTTAACACATAGATCCACAGAGTAATTTTGGTGGCTATGTTCAGATTTGAGTCATAATGGCATGGATCCACAGTGTATGTTTGGTGGCCATGACCTGTCTTACTTGACATGGATCTTCACATGTCGACATTTATTCTCTTAGTCATTTGTATTCTGATTATGGGAATGCGTACCTCAGTGATGATATATTATTGTATTGTATTTCCTTGTTTGTTGGGAAGTTTCCTACCGACTGTTCCTTGTTCCCTACACACACTCGACAAAGTATTTCAGCTATCACTCTGTTCTAACTTCATACTTTGGGGGGCTCTCTGTTACACATTATTTTCATCATCCCTATGACTGTTAATGATGTAAACCTATATGTTGTCTTCAGAAGTGGTATGAGTTCCTAAAGAAATAAGGGAGAAGAACTTTTCCTGAGAAAAGAAGTTGCATTCTCCTTTGTAAAAACCCTATTAAAGAGGATGTTCGCAGGTTGCTATATAGGCAGGGTGTGAAAATGATCATACATGGGAAAAACAAGCATCTTCTTGATGCTTCTAGAAGGATAAACTTCCATGGTGAGGTGGCATCTAAATGGTTTGGATCTTACTCACTTTAATGATTTAGTGGGATCATCCTAACCTCCTCACCTTATCCTCTTCAACTTATAAAAGGAGAGGAGCTCTCATGGAGAAGGTTAGCTTTTGGGATTAGCTTGGATTGGATTGAGCTTTGGAGATTGTTATCTTGGCTAGATGAGCCATTTTGTCAAGATAGATTGTGAATATTATCATATCTATGCTCTCAGAATTCTTGGAGTGGAAGTGTGTGGGGAATGAAGGACAGTTGGAAGGGACCTTAGGACATCAAGGCCATGGTTGTAATCTCTCTTTCACATTTAATATGATACAGTAATATGATTCTTTCATATAAAGCTTGTTGTGTTTTATTGTATGATTCCTTGATCACATACATATGTTTATATTGAGTTTATGCTATTAATATCACTTTGGTTGGTTGCATTCTTTTGCAGGATCATCATTGTATGAGTGTTGGAACAGAGCTAGGATGGTGATGGTGAGAGGAAGTGGCGTTTAAACAGTATGTCACCTATCCCTCTTTAGTTAGTAAATTCAATATTTAAAACTTAAGGAAAGCATCATGTGCTAGTGTATTTTGTTCTAGATATAGGTGGATCTAGAGAGATCAATTAGTGTCCACACCTACCGATTTATCCAATAACAACCATAGATATTAATGGTGTTTCCTTTCCAAACGCACTTATTGATCTAGGAGCATAAATAAATGTTATGTTGGTTGACACCATGAAAACGCTACAACTAAATCACCTAAGACCAATGCAAAATTTGTTGGAATTAGCAGACAAAACAGTTATCATCCTGGTAGGAAGTCTAGATGATGTAACAGTCACCTTGGCCTCTTGGGATTACCCTGTAGATTTCTTAGTGATTCATCCTAAATTCTCCAAACCAAGACACCTAGTGGTGCTCGGACGACCTTGGCTGGCCACTACTGATGCGTTTATTAGTTGTCAGTTTGGAGAGATGACAATCTCCAATGGGAGACAAAGTCAAAAAATTATCCTCTTTCCTCCTACCCGACTAGCCACTGAAGTTCCCTTCTAGTTGGAGAATCCATATGGGGAGGAGGCATGTACTCATCCCTTGTTAACACTCGAACAAGTAAAAGAAGTTCAAGAGCAAACATAAGAATATATTTTAAGCATGTTTTTGGCTAATGTCGAATGCATTGAATACCCTCAATATTTTCCTGAATATACACATATCTTCATCTCTGAATTCCAGGAAATATGGCACCTCTCCACCTCTACAGTGGCCACCATTTCACAAGTATATGAAGGGAAAGAATTAGTTGTCCAAGATATTGAAATCAGTCCTGGAAAATCCGTGTATATCAATGCTAGCTTAGAAACAGATTAGCAACAAAAATTGATTCAAATGATTCAAGGGAAATCTAGTTCTTTTGCATGGGATTACTCTGACATGAAAGGGATTCACCCAAACACTTGTATGCATCATATTCACACTAATGACCAAATCATACATGTTAGGAAACACCAAAGAAGAATTAATCTAGCCTTAAAAGACATAGTGAAAGAAGAACTCCAAAAACTCTTGCATGCCAATTTTATATACACTATATCGGATAGCAAGTGGGTATCCCCATTAGTTATACCCTAAGAAAAATGGTAAATGGATGATTTGTGTGGAATTTTGAGAAATGAACAAGGCTACCTACAGGGATTACTTTCCTTTGCCTTCATAGACCAGTTCTTGGACACTTTATCTGGGAAAAAGTATTTTTCTTTATTGGATGGGTTTAGTGGTTACAATCAGATCCAAATTTCACCAGAAGATCAGGACAAAACCACATTTACTTGCCCATGGGGTACCTATGATTATAGGGTTCTTCCTTTTGGTTTGTGTAATGCCCCTACTACCTTTCAAAGGGTTGTCCTAGCCATTTTATCTGATTTGACCCATGATTGTGTAGAAGTCTACATGGATGACTTCACAGTATATGGGGATAATTTCCAGCAAGCATTGGACAATTTGGAGAAAGTATTGATTAAGTGTAAAGAAACCAACCTTTCCCTTCGTCATGTAAAATCTAGAATGATGTTCACTGAAGGAATTGTTTTAGGTCATCACATCTCTGGTACTGGAATAAGGATAGACCCTGTCAATATTGATATCATTTCTCAAATCAAAATCCCTAGCTCATAGAAAGAAATCAGAAGATTTTTAGGGCATGCTAGTTACTATAGGAGGTTCATTCTAAATTTTACAAACCTAGCTGCCCCACTGTTCAAACTGTTAGCAAAAGAGATTGAATTTTGTTGGAATGAACAATGTCAAATTTCTTTTGAAATTTTAAAAACAAACCTTTCAAGTGCCCCTGTTTTAAGAGGACCAAACTGGTCTCTTCCATTTCATATCTACACGGATGCCTCAAATACATCTTTGGGAGTTGTTTTAGGACAAATGGAAGGCCAGATTCCATATTCTATATACTTTGTCAACAAAAATCTTTCACCTACTGATGTAAATTACACTAGCACTAAAAAATAATTATTTCCAGTAGTACATGCCATTAATAAGTTCAGGCACTATATAATAGGGTATGAAGTTTTTGTACATACAAACCACTCAACCATCAGATTTTTTATGAACAAACCTGTTACAAACGCTAGATTGACTAGATGGTTGTTATTACTACAAGAATTCAATATCACCATTATTGATACCTTATTGTTACATATCTTGGAGCCCAGTCATTGAATTCTTTTGCCTCATTTTCTGACACTTCCGCTGCAAATTCAGAGTTTCTGTACCAAGTGTTCTTATCTGTTTTACCTACATGTTCTTTTAGTAGAATAAAATCACATGTTCTCTTCCATAGCAGTAGGAAATGTCAGCAATTTCTACAAAATGCAGCCTACAAAGTTCCAGTCTACAGAATACACCACCAGTTACCTTATCCAATTCTCATTGAGTACCAGAATACAATTTTGTGGTGATCCAGTACTAGATAACATCTTTGTGTTATTCTGGTACTGCAAACAATGTTCACCTCTATGCTCATCCGATACTAATGGAGAAGGCCTATGTTGTTTCGATATTGCAACAAATTCACCCCTGTGTTCATCCGATATTGGGAAAAACTCTGTGTTGATCTGGTATTTCAACAAATTCACCCATGTGTTGATATGGTACTGGGAAAAGCTCTGTGTAGATCTAGTACTGCAACAAAATCACCCTTGTGTTCATCCAGTACTGGGAAAAAATCTGCGTTGATCCGGTACTGCAAACAATTCACCCCTGTGTCCATCTGGTACTAAGGGAAAAGGTTTGTGTTGGTCCAGTACTACAACAACTCTTTGCAGTGATCCAGTACTAAGTGGTGGTCCAGTACTAAGGTGTGATCCAATACTGGTGATGAAGTTTTGGTAATCATTATCCTATACTCAAAAAAAAATTCTACTCGATATAAATGCTTCAAGTAATAAGAGGTATAAGCTCACTATTTTTGCCAATCTTATTAAATAATTAGACTAGTTATGTATTAAATGTGTGGTTACTCTCATGCATCCTCCTCTCCTCAATTATTGCATGCTCTCTACCATGAAATTTTGCAAGTCCTTGTATACATATCCTTGTATAGAAATCATTCATATACACTCAAAATGTTGAGAGTAAGAGGTAATTATACCTCTAACAGGACCAATTTCATTCTCAAAACACTCTGGTCAAAACTTTCGTTCATATGGTGAAGAAACATCATAATTCCATGACCCAACATCGTGTCATGTGAATGATTTAAGCCACATCTTAATTCATGTCAAACCATGATTATGTTCCAGTCACAATGACGTCAAATGATTGCATACTTGTGAATTTTGGTCACAACAACCACATCTCCTATAATCATTGCCCAACACTACCGTGAACATGTTCCAACACCAACCTCTATAAGATCCTTTAAGTTGTTCATGAATATAACTTATCTTTCCTTGGAATCATTACCATTGATGTGACTATTGCAATCTGAATCTTATCTTATAAATGCTCCTATGGATGGATTCACGATCCATATGAGTGTTATTTACTCATTTTATTGTCACACCATCTCCATTCATACTGTGCTCTGTCCCTTTATATCATTTTCATACTCTATCCCCTTCCGGTACTCCATCACGGGCTGCCCTATTCCAACACTAAACCATTGTTCTTTGTTCCATTGCCTCATATGCTTTAAGAATTTATTTAATCCAGCATGGGGGTTTATAGACATGAACCTGTGTTCCAATTATACAGGGAGACACAGGAATACCAAGCTTGAAGGGAGAAATTTGAATAGGCCGGTTGGGTTCGATTTTTGGAAAAATTCAAAGGCTATCACGAGGGAGTATCTCTTTATTTTGATCGGACATATGACGGAGAGAGTGTTCAGTTTGGGGAGATGAAATTAAAAATTTCTAAGGCCACCATAGCAAAAGCTACAGGCTTTCCTTCCTCTAGACAAAAATATTTTAAGGGGGTGATCGTCGATAGAAAGCTTTGTTAGAAGTTTCTAGGCCAGAGCATCAGGATCCTGACTGGACCAAAGGTATTCCTTAAAGTTGTATTAAGGAAGAGTATTGGACCATGCTCATTAGTCTACAGAGGTTTCTCACTTGCAAAGGGAGGTATGTCGTAACCTTCTTATACCATTTAAAACTTTTGTCACATTTTGAAGGAGGGCCACAAACTGGCTTCCCCCATTTCCTTTGGATGAGTCTAAATAAAATGGTGAGAGGAGTTAAATCAACATCTAAGAAACTCGAAACTAGTATCCATCACCATGGCCTAATGAAATTATTGGTTGTCCATGCATTAAGAAAAAAAGGCAGTAGTTGGAAGCAACTCCTTCAACAGAATTTTTCTCAAGAAGGAGTTTCTAAATCTATAGAAGAAGATGAAACAGAGGCATGTAGTGAGGGGTCCAATAGAAAGACAAAGAAAAACAAACCAAAAAAGTTAGGGGGTGAAGAAAGTATTGTTACACCTAGTTCATCCCATATTGTTGATAGATTGGACAAGGACAAGTATGTTATAGAGGATCCTACTGCATCCAAGAAAAAGAGGACCTCCCAATCACAGAAACCAAGTCCAACCTTGATTCCAAAAACTAAAAGGAAAAAAAGAAAGGACTCTGGGCAAGGTGAATGCTCAGATAGTGATCCAGAGGCAATCATGGAATTATCACCAGAGCCATTTATCAAGTTAGAAAGGGCCCAGGAACTAAACATTCAGAGTAGGAAAAAGTTTCAAAAGAAGGATGTTCCAAAAGAACAAATCCTAGAGGATCCCACTACATCTAGGAAGGAGAGGTCCCCCCGATCTAAGGAACCAAGTCCAACCTCGATCCCTAAAAATCAATTGCCTTGAAGTGAGAGGAGAAAAAGGAAGAAACCTGGTCAAAAGGAAGTTTCACATGGTGCTCGTGAGGAAACTATTGAGTTTCCCCAAGAATCGGTTAGTGAGTTGGAGAAGACCCTTGAGGCAGCTATTATGTTTCCTCAAGAGTTAATTAGTGAGTTGGAGAAGACCCCTGAAGTGAAAAGGGGAAGTAGGGGAAGATTAAAACGAGGAAGGTACAAAAGAAGCAAATACCAGAGCCTACACCTCAGTCCTCTAGATTGGAAACGAGGAATGTTCAGCAAGAACAAACTCCAGAGCCTATGCCTCAGTCCTTTAAGGTGAAAACCAAATCTATACAGGAGAAACAGGTCCTAATGCCTATATATGCTACTAAAATAAAGAAGAGAAAGTCGTTTGAAGAGACTTCCACTCTTGTTAGCAAATATGAGGAAGCCTCACTTCCTGTATGAAGAAGTACAAGAAGCATGGCTAAACAGATAATAGTTCCACATGTGCCTTCTCTTCCAGAGGAGCCTAATTATATTCTAACTTATCCAGAGAAGGAAAGTAGCTATGGAGCAACGATTAGTGAGACCGAGGGGTTATTAACAGAAACCTTAAGAGGTTTAAGAAAGGAAAAGGAAGCCTGAGGGGAGGTAACTAAACAAGCAACCATATCTTATCATATTAGTTCCCTGGGAAAAGAGTAGTTGATAGTGAAGGTTTGGAAAATTACAAGACAAAATGAGAATTTAAAACAAGATATTACAAAGTATCAAGTTTTGGATAGGCACATTAAGGCATAGAATGCACAATTGAAAGAATATAACCTAAGGTTACAAGATGTGCAAGAAGAAGTCTCTGCTAAACTCAAAAAAAATCTACGTTTGATCCAGTACACCAGGGTGATTAAGAAGGAGCTTAGGAGTGAGGCCTCTAGTTTCAATATTCTACAGCTAGATAAATGATGTTCAGACAGGATGGAAGACAGTTCAGTTTTGCAAAGTTTTGAGTATCAGTTTTGACACCTCTCTTACCTTATATTATCCTCTATCTGGGTCAAATTTACCTATGACATGTGCATATGTTGTCTATTTCCTCCACAAACCTACCTTGTGACCTTATCCATATGCATAAAGAGTTAACCCATGTTAAGAACATGATTTGTTTGATTTTTTGATTAATTGGGATTAAATGGTTGATTGTTTATACTCCTAATTAATTTGATTATTATTAAGCAGCTTCATGACAAGGCATCACCTCATCTGGTACGCATATTTGGGGTTCATCTGGTACTTTCGCTGGTCTGGTACTGCAACAACCAATTGTTCTATTCCAGTACTCCACCTGATCTAGTAACAACACTACGGTGATCTGGTACCAACATTGTGTTGAGTCGGTACTCTGCCTGATCTGGTACCAACACTACGATGATCCGGTACAAACATTATGTTGATCTAGTACTACCTCTACGTTGATCTGGTACCAACTCTGTGCCTATTCTGGTACCACAGTTGCGTTGATCCTGTACCTAGATCTGTTATTGTTCTAGTCCAGTACTAAACCCGTGTCTACAGGATTAACGTTTTGAACGAGTACGCTGGTGATGGTTCCAAGAAATTAGTTGGATGGAAGTATCCTTAGATCATTTGAATATCACGATAGACTTCATCACTCATGCACTTCGTGTCATGAGGATGAAGTCCATTCCTTGAGATACGATATGATTCACCAATTGTAATAATTTGTAAACATTTGATAATTATCCTCAAACCTTGATTGTAACGATTGACCTTCTTTAAAAGGGATGTTGTATATGTGATAGAAAAGTATATAATGGTATACATTGTTATGCTGGGAAATGAAATGTTGAATTGTTTATTCACTTGATCAATTGAAGGAATACGAATGGTAGTTTTTGCAATTTATGGGTGTGAGTAAAGTGTTCAGTCTATAATTTGTTTAGAGGTACCTTTTTGGTTCGACAAGGGCCCACCACCCCAACCAAGGTAAGCCTCCTTGTATGTGTCTTTGTGTGACATAAGTTAATTGTGTGAGTGTGCAAATATAATAGTTGTGTGTTACAAATGATTCTAAGTGCATAAACTTTCCTAAACACAATACATATTTCTAAATAGATTTGATTTTGGATCAGTGTGAATGAACAATTATACATTGGGAATAGTAGGTGATTCTATTTCCATTTCTGTAGAGTGATATTTAGTTAACAAAATTTGGATAGATGTTTGGGATTGTTAAATAAGAAATTGTTATTGTTTTGAATTTATGATTATGTTGTTCTCAGTAGGTACAAGAACAATAAGACTTCATCTATCACCTTCATGCTCCATGTAATGAAGTCTTTCAATCATATTGATTGTCTCCTATTAACACCCTATAATTTCCCAGGCTGAGGAGGAAAACACAGAGGTAACATCAAAACTGCTTCGAGTCTAGGATCTAGCTTTCCTAAACTCAGAGAGGGATCTCTCTATCAAATTTAGATTTGTTTGAGTATGGATCTTAGAGTAGTTATGATATATTGGTAATTTATTTTTATTTTAAATTGGTTGGTTGGAATAGGGAAGGAGGTCCATTAGGCAATGGTGTCAAAGAGGCCTGATCAAATCAAGACAGTTTCTACAGGAAAAACTCAGAGGGCAAGGTAGGAACCTTGTTGGATCCTTTGAGATTATTGAATGATATGAAAGAAAAGGTGAGAAAAAAAGACACTATACCAGAGCAGTTAAGAATTCTAGAACTAATCATCTAGTAGAAAACACAAAAATTATCCAAAGCCAGAAACAGAGTGTATTTTAAAAAAAAAATGTGATCTTAATCTTCTATTGAATAATTTAGAAGAAAACAATATGTTATAGGGAAAACATATTACAGAAGAGACACTTCACCAAAAAGATATGTCACAGGAATCCTGTGAAACTTGATTTGTATTACTGAGATTTGATTTAAAGAAGATCTGTGAGTTGTTTTACAAAAACTAAATCATGGTCCCCTGATTGATAAACCTTACTCTATTACAAACATAGATATAAATAAATAAAATACAATCCTTAGGATTAGGAGATTGAATTCGATCCACCTGGCCGAAAATAGCAAGTAAATCCTAAAAATATCTGAACTAAAAACTGGGTCGAATCTATTGAAAAAAGTGGTCAACTCAGACATTCGTTTCTCCTCAACGGTGACACCTGTGTAAAAACTGAAGGAGTTTATTGTATATGATTTTTTCTAGAGAAAAAACCTCTTTCATTTTCTCCAATTTCGTCTCCATCTCACCGAAACAGCTCCCACAAAATCAGGACTGAAACAAGAAAAACACAAAATTGAAAAAATGAGGTGGAAAGATGGCTTCGATTTTCCCAACTGGTGGCACCTGTGMAAAATCTGGAATAGGTTTTTGTTTTTAAGCCTGTGATGAACAAAAAAATCTCTCTTTTTTTAATATTTGTTTCCATTTTCCCGGAATCCTTCCCAAAACTCAACTGGTCAAAACTAGGCAAAAACACGGTTTTGAGGTTGGGAGGGCGGTTTTGCAGGAGTAAAGCGGTTTACTCGGACCCCCCTAAGGTGGTAAGTGGTATTGGTATTGGGAGGGGGGTCCGAGTTCAACCTGAGGTGACATATTTCCCTCCCAATACCACCAAATCGTACCCCCAAGGAGTTGATGGTATGTGAGGGGGGGTCCGAGTTATGAGGGGAGTGCATGGGTAGTCATAGGATTTAATTTTTTATTTTTGTTTTAATTCCTTTCTTTTTACTTTTTGTTTTATTCATTTTTTTTTGTTTTAATTGTTTTTTAGTTAATGTTATATTTGTATTTAATATATTTTTTTTATATTTTTAATTGTTTTTATTTATATATGTTTTAATTGTTTTAATTTAATTAATGTATTATATTATTATTATTATTTTTTATTTTTTTTTAATGTTTATTCTAATAAACTAACCTAATTATTAACAAACTAACTTAATTATTAATCATTAACTAATTGATTAATAATTTATTTATTATTAATAAGTCTAATCTAACTTTATTAATCTAACGTTTTTTTATCTTAAGTTTGTTTATGCAGGGATGAGTGGTAGGCGAGATGTAGCCAATGGGACAAATGGATAAGGGAGTGAGTGGCGCAAAGTTGTAATGAAGGATGCAGGAGGGTGATGAAGGATTGGGCGAAATGGATGGAGGGACAAATGCAATCAACCGAGCCAGATGCCAGATGTCAGATGTCTTCATCATGGGAGCAATGCCAAATAAGTAATTGAAGAGTCAGGTTACCTATGATTATAGGACCCCAAGATAGGCTCCACTTGGGGATGGTAGCTCTTTCAGGAGGTTTCAAGAACCACTGAACTCTGAACTTGAATACCGGTGTTTTATTCATTGGGTTGATCCCAAAATCTTATTCTACAACCCATACCTGTTTTGATCTTTCAACTGAAACCAAATCAATATGAACACTGTTGAAAAGTAGATGCTCAGAATGTTGAGCTTATTCACACTCTCCTATCCTAATATATTGCAATCACTACTCAATTAGGTAATGGAAAAATGCCAATGAGTCCAATCCAACAATCGATCCAATAACTTTGTTTTTTCATTGTTTTTAATAAGCATCAGAACTAGAGCTTTCAAAGGCGTTAATGATTGATTTCCAGTATGATCTTTACAATAGATATCTCAACAATCTTGAAGAACAAAAGTAATGCAAGGAATATATTGGGGCTCTGCAGTGAAACTTTTCGCCATATAGGTAACTATAGGATCAAGGTAGAACTGACCTGTTCCTTGATTTTTAAATTTGGCCAAGTCAGCAACATGATCTGGCACTGTATCTATGCTATTTGCATCCTCATGCAATTTATGATATGGCTGCAAATTTTTTGTTGAACCTTGAAATGAGACTTCTACTGAAACAAACCATGAATGAGACTGTCTAATCATGTCTATATCATAACCTCTTTTAAGTTCATAGCTGGCCAATGAACCATGACTTTGAAAACACAAGTCATCCAAGAAATTAGCTACTGGATCTTGTAGGAACTGAGATGTTTATTGCATTTGTTCCATTGAAAGTTCTTGATCTTCTGTGTGCTTATCATCCATGACATGATTAAAAAAATTCTTCAAAAATTGAAATGAATTAAAGCTTAATGGTACAGAGTTATTTTGGGTTAACTCATACTCTGTCTCGGGCTCTAAGCTTTCATTTAGAAATTGAAAATCAATGTAGATCAAGGGATGCAATTCTGGGTTTATAACAACCTCCATATCATCAAGGACATATTCAACTGGTTGATCAGTAAATTATCCCTCCCTACTATTGACAACTTGCTTACAATTTTCTCTCAAAAATTGAAAAGAAGAGAAACATAAGGGCAAAGATTGTTCCCTTACTCTGAAATTTTATGCATTTTCCTCATCGTTTTTATGATTGTTGTGTAAAGGCTGATTTTCATATTTGATCTGTAATTGAGCTTCTTCCTCCCAACAATATGTTGTTGATTGCTTTGAACAGTCAACATCTATTTCAGCCACATAATCATCCTCATATTGACCATACTTGGGTAGATTATCCAAGTAGGAAATGTCATCGAACATGCACATCATATCCACTGGTTTTTCCTCTTCATGTTGATATGGAGTTTCATTTGTGTCCACATTGTGAATTGAATACATGAAATAATCATTTTCTAATCCATGATACCAAGGGTGAGCTACAAAGTGTTTGGGAACAGGGACCCTTTCTTTCTCTGTAATCAATGGGACATGATGCCTTTGAACATCAAGTTTTTCTCTTATGCTAATCATGTGCAAAATTTCTTCCATGGTACTTGCCAGAATGTCTAGCTTCACCTCTGAGGATTTTAGCTTCTCCTTTGCTATTTTCTTCTTGTCTTTTGTCTCCAACTTCAACCTTTTGATCAGCAAATTGGCTTCCACACTAATTGCATTGTACTACATCTCTTTGAGTGTTGTAGTGTCCCTTTATCTCAATTGAAATGTCATCTCTAGATCAAAGGCATATGGGTAGTGTAAGAGAGCTAAATCAGGAGGTGGTCTTATATCAGCAGGCATGGAATTGTAGACTTGATTGAATCTGGCTGAAAATTGTTGCATTGTTTCTTCTGGTTGTCTCTTCAAGTGATCATATTCTTCCAAAATGAGGAATGGATTTCTCTTGATCATCCATTGATCCAAGAAAACTTTCACAAACTGATATAGATCACTGATGCTTGCAACTGGTAGATCTGTATACCATCTCTTAGCTCTACTTTGCAAAGATAAAGAAAAAAGCCTAATATTAACATCACTTTTTTCCACCTCAAAAAGGTCAAGATAATTTTCAAATCCTTGAATGTTTTTTTCATCAATGGTGTAGCCATATTCTCCATCAAATCTGGGAAGATATTGAAAGTAGTTGGCAGGGAAATCATGGAGTATGGGAGGTAAGACAAGAGTCTTGTATCTGTCTGGAATATTTACAGTGGTAGGAGTATGTACAAGGGTTGTATAATCAGGCTTACTCCTTTGATGCTCATCAAATTGGACAGGATCAATAAGGGTTTCAGTGATATGGTATTGATGAGGATCAAAAAAAGGAAAGAAATAATTAAAAATAAAGCCAATTGTTGCTTGAATAAAATTTCAATGTGTATACCCGACCTTTCTAGAAAATCTTGTCATGCTTAAGGTTCTTCATCCAGTGGAGCCTTTGACTATGAACTGGTTGGAGTCGCCAAGTGAATAATCCAGCCTTCATGTACCTGATCACTTTCCACCATCAGTAACCAAATCTAGAACTTGATATGTTTTATGAGGAAGGTTCCCCAGTATGGTCATCATTATGTTAACACCCTGTAATTTCCCAGGTTGAGGAGGAAAACACAGAGGTAACATCAAAACCACTTCGAGTCTAGATCTAGCCTTCCTAAACTTGGAGAGGGATCTCTCTATCAGATTTAGATTTGTTTGAGCATGGATCTTAGGCTAGTTATGATATATTGGTATTTTTTTTTTTAATTGGTTGGCTGGAACAGGGAAGGAGGTCCATTGGGCAATGGAGTCAAAGAGACCAGATCAAATAAAGACAATTTCTACAGGAAAAATTCACAGGGCAGGGTAGGCACCTTGTTGGATCCTGATATTATTGAATGATATGAAAGAAAAGGTGAGGAAAAAGGACAGTGTACCAGAGTAGTTAAGAATTCTAGAACTAATCCTCTACCAAAAAACACAGAAATTATCCAAAGCCAGAAACAAAGTGTATTTAAAAACAAATTCTGATCTTAATATTCTATTGAATAATTTAGAAGAAAACAATATGTGATAGGGAAAACATATTACAGAAGAGACACTTCACCAAAAAGATATGTTGCAGGAATCCTGTGAAGCTTGATTTGTATTACTGAGATTTGATTTAAAGAAGCTCTGTGAGCTGTTTTCCAAAAACTAAATCATGGTCCCCTGCCTAATCAACCTTACTCTATTAAAAACATATATATAAATAATTAAATACAATCTTTAGGCTCAGGAGGTCGAATTCGATCCTCCTGGCCGAAAATAGCAAGTAAATCCCAAAAATATCTGAACTGAAAACAGGGTCGAATCTGCTAAAAGAAGTGGTCAACTCAGACATTTGTTTCTCCTAAAAGGTGACACTTGTGTAAACATTGAAGGAGGTTATTGTATATTATTTTTTTTGGAGAAAACACCTCTTTCAATTTCTCCAATTTTGTCTCYAACTCACCGAAACAGCTCCCGAAAAATCAGGAAAAAAACAGGAAAAATGCAAAACTRAAAAAAATGAGGCTGAAATATGGCTTTGATTCTCCCAACTGGTGGCACCTGTGAAAAATATGGAAGAGGTTTTTTTTTCTTCAGCCCGTTATGAACAAAAACCTCTCTTTTTTTTTAATATTCGTTTCCATTTTCCCAGAATACTTCCCGGAAGTCAACTGTTCGAAACTGGCAAAAAACATGGTTTTGAGGTTGGGAGGGTGGTTTTGTCGGAGTAAAGCGGTTTACTCGGACCCCCCTGAGGTGGTAAGTGGTATTGGGAGGGGGGGTCCGATTTCACCCTGAGGTGACATATGTCCCTCCCAATACCACCAAATCAGACCCTAAGGAGTTGATGGGACATGAGAGGGGGGGGTCCGAGTTATGAGGGGAGTGTGTGGGTAGTCTTAGTGTTTAATTTTTTTTATTTTTTTTAATTCATTTGTTTTTACTTTTTTTTTATTGTTTTTTTTTAGTTTATGTTATATTTGTATTTAATATATGTTTTTTTTTATATTTATATTTTTAATTGTTT
>JASDQU010101555.1:339868-366540 GCA_032191745.1 Picea mariana | reverse complement strand
TTGATTAATAGAAATCGTGTATTACTGTATATCTGTGTTTATGGTTGCATCTCTGATACATTTCTGTTATATTATTGAATATTTGCAATATCTCTGTGCATTTCTTTATTATATCTCCGCTCTCATTTCGTGCCGAAAATAATCCGGATCACAAAATGACGAAAATTTATTACAAAATATAATAGCTAAGAGGTCTTTGGCTATTGCATATTGTCTCTATATTCTTTCCAAATCTTGAATTCCTTCAAGATAGAATATATTCTGACGATCTACATTTTTTCAAGATCTATCTCATCGTCACATATTGGAGATATCACTTCTACCTTTAGGCTCTACTTAGTTTGTTGCATGAATTCCTTGGCCAATGAGATCAATTTGACTAGATTTATTAGCTTTGTTTGCAATACTTCTTTATCAACCTTCTCGATTAATTCAATAGATTTCATGTTGAGATTCCTTCTAGTTTTCACATTTTCTATCATAAGTTGAGTTGGTGCCGCTTCTTCTAAATCTACCATGGTGTCCATCCCAAATTGTTCAAGTAAGTTGTCTGATGTCCTCCATAGTATTTTGCAAGATCTACCTATTGCTTCCTGAGTGTTTTTAATATCACTCATCATAGATCTCCTAGTATTAAGGAGTACTTGGTCTTCGATCTTTTGCTTGGCTATATAGACTGGCAGGGTGCTAGGTGGGTTATTATACACATCTTACCAATGTATGATCTTTTCACAAGAAATCTGATACTTTTGGTACTTTTCCTTTAAACTTTCCATCTACAATGATCCATTTGGATGTCAGTGGCCTCCCACCTATCCCAACTGGCTCATTTTGGCAGTTTTTTGCCTAGTTTTCGGGTCCCTGACTTGTGGGGCCATTTTGAGGCCCTAAAAAACGTTTTTAAGGGCTCGCCACAGTTAGAATGACCTTTGATAGATATCATAAAAATGTGTATTCCTCGAATAGACCTTTCCAACAGGCTATCATGTGGCTAAAATGAAGATCGTATGCAAAACTTACGCGCCCAGGAAGTCGATGTACTAACTTACCCAAACGGGGCCCACGTGACTTTTGGCGCTTCACCTCCTAAGGTTAGGTTTTTTGGATGTCTAAGGTTTTTGAAATTCCTATTCATTGTAAAAATACCTTCAGAGCCTCATTGTAATCATCTTCTTTCGAATGAGCACAACCGTCACATTTCTTCTTAGAGATAAGCCACCACCATTCTAGCAAGCTTGTTTCCACTGCATTTTACAGTTTTAGCTTTTTTCCTTATTGAATAGAAACCAATTTTATTGTATATTTGTTATTTTGTGTTAAGAATATTTTGATAATAATCTGTATTCATTTCGTTCTGCAAATATATTCTGGATCATACAAACCCAGCTTAAGGTGGTGTCCCTTGTTCCTTTGGATTTCATTCAATAAACAAAAGAAAATTTTATGCACACCTCTAAGTTTTTCATTGGCACTGTTAGCTTCCTCTCTGACTATCTCCGGGAAAACAATTCCCTTTTGTTTTTCTTCTACTATCTTCTTCAATATTTCATTGTCTTGTTGCAATTTTTGAACTTCATCTTCTATTTTCTCATTATATATGCTTATCTCCAAGCGTTATGCTCATAATATCTCCTGTTCTTTTGCATGTGTGGCATTGAGCTGCTCCATTTCTTCTGAATGTTTGAGCTTGAGAGATTCCACTTCTTCTTGATGTAACTTCTTATTTATGTTATCCTTCTGTTCAAATTCCGCACGTAACATGTTTCCCTAAGTTGTAGTTCTTTTTTCACTTCTTCTCTGTGCAATTCCTCTACTACATTGACTTACTTGTTGAATTCACTGGCCAAACTCTCCCTGATGGTGTTCATATTTGTTTCAAGTTCAACTACCCTAGCTCTATATTTGTCAAGTGCTTCTCCAATTTCATAAAACGACATGGAATTTTCAGCAGCAAAGGCATTGATGGTTTATTCTCCATGTATGGCATTTTCCTTTGGGTTTTTTCCTACCTTCCACTTGATACTCCTTTTAGAGGATTCTTGCTTGAGCATTGCTTCTCCTCTTTTTCTCCTTGATGTTTTTTTCTCAATGGATCCAGTCTTGTGACTGTAATAATAGTCACCTAAACCTACTACAGCTTCATCTAGTCTCATCTTTTGATATGTGTAGGACATATTTCTAGAGATAGTTGCAAAAGGATTACATTCTTCAATCGATATTGTGACTATGATGGCATTAGGGTTTGTCACCAAAACTCTGTTCAATTTCTATTGTTCTTTCTTCTTCTTTGGTTTTGTATTTTCCCCTGCTTTCTCTCGTGACTGAGTTGCATTCCTTTTCTCCTCTTCCTCTTTCTTCCTTTCCTCCTCAGCTTGAGCAACTAATCATTCTTATTCTTCGTATGCTTTTATTTTACTTTAAAGCTATTTATTTGATTTAGCTTTGGTCTATGTTTCAATATTTTTAGTCTTTCCTTCAACATCCTTCTGTAAGACTTGGTCCTTGTCTTTACTTTTATTCTATTTTGCTTACTTATTTTCTAGATCTACCCTTTTTCTCTGTTGATATTTCTCTTCTGCTTCGTCTGTATTCCTTGATATTTCCTCAACTTTCTTCTTTTGTTCTTTTTCTTTGGCTTCTCGCTTCTCCTTGTCTTGTTGAAGTAACACTTTAAATTGTTCCTTCACCACAACCCTCTCTTGATATTATTCCTTTTGGATTTTCTCTTTGGTTGGTTCACTTGGTATCTTTTCTAATACTTCTTCGAAAAAGAGAGCCCCTCTGAAGATATATTCTGAAAAGTTAGCTTCATGAAAAACCTGTTGGTCGAGATTAACTGGCTTTACATGGTCATATACTACATTGTGAGGGTCATGTCCCTTTGTGTTCCATGTTCAAAAACATACTTCCCTTAAATCTTCAACTTCCTTCTCAGCATGTGGTTTATTGGATAGAGTGTATCTTCCTACATGCAATGGGAATATCGACCAATAATTCTTGTTCTTCTCGGATAAGTAGGATGTGACTCCCTTCTCAAATGTTTGGCATGTGATTTCTCTTGCTAACAGTTTTTCAGGCACATAATTGGACAACAAATGTGGTGGACCTATGGCTCCATATACCCTAACATAGGTATAATATTTCATTATATACCAGTTTCATATCTCCTTTAGGGCTATGATATCCCCTTGAGATGTTTTCTGTGGGTATATCCTTAAAATGATCTTGTACTAAGTGACCAACAAATAATCAAAAATATTATACAAATGTTCTTTATAATTGATGTCCCATAATTCTGAACAATATATGTGAATAAAAGAATGACTTGGGTTCCAACTCCATTGAAAAGTGGGAAAATGATGAGTAGCACAAAAAGCATCAATAAGATACATTGTCATATAGAAACCAAGGTTTTTCATTCCTTGTGCTTCCCTAGATCGATTGATGATGTTGAAGGCATGGATGTTTGCCTAGTTGAAAATTTGTCTAGTTTTGATTATTGTGTAATCCATCGAGAACCACTCCATTACAAAGTGTGTGTTGGTTTCCTCGTCATACATCTTGTAGATCATCGTGTTCAATAGCATGTATGTAATTTTCAGATATAATGTTGGTATATGACTTTCTCCTTCTTTAACTAGCCTTTCCTCCCTGATGAACCAATCTTCCATTATCTCTTTGAAGTCTTTATGCTCCACCTCGAACTTGTCCAAAAATGATTCATCCAGTGATAATGTAGGTTCGGGAGTTTGTATATGACTCTGATGTCTTCAATCTTCAAGGATGTGATAGGAACTTTGGATTCATTTAATATGGTGGTTGTTTTTTTCTGTAGGTGGGTAAAGCACCATTGTGCAACATCAATATAAGGGAAGAGCATGGGGCGAGAAGACACATTGTGAATATTGTTGGATATTTTCAAATTTGGGAAGTTATTCTCCACAAGAAAGTACAAGAAGACCCATCTACACCATTACAGAAGCCCCAGGAAGAAGTTGGAGACCCATGAAGAGAAGTCGGCCCCACATGAAAATAATAAAGTAATTGAAGACCCATAAATAAGAAGTCGGCCCCAGACTGGTACCCAGATTAGTATAAATACAAGACTAGCTCATTTCATTTGGATAGGAAGACAAATATCCTTTCTGCAGTGCACACAAGGTAGTTGCAGCTATAGTTGTGATATTTTCCTATATCTTGGAGNAATAAAGTAATTGAAGACCCATAAATAAGAAGTCGGCCCCAGACTGGTACCCAGATTAGTATAAATACAAGACTAGCTCATTTCATTTGGATAGGAAGACAAATATCCTTTCTGCAGTGCACACAAGGTAGTTGCAGCTATAGTTGTGATATTTTCCTATATCTTGGTTCTGGTGGTCTTGGAGAGTGCACCACACTTGGAGAAGATCTTTCTTCGTTGCTCTTGGTCATTTTATTGAGGCACTAGGTCTTGGTGATGCTATCCTTGGGGAGGATCTTCTATGTCTAGTATTTTGGTTATTGATGGTGATGCACTGGTAATATCTTGGATTGAATTCTTCTATAGAAAGGATTCTTGGTTTTCTCCCAAGGTTGGGCTTCCCAGGATAAAATCTTGTGTTCTTGTCTCTACTGTGCATGGTTAATATTTCTAGATCTTGTTATTTCGTTGCATTGTTATAGTAGATATTTTCAGTGTATAGTTATTCTATGATAATTTTTGTATGAAAGTGAATCTTGTTATTAATCATAAGGAAACAACTATCTGACCTGAGAATCATAATACTCCAACATGGTATCAGAGCTAGTTGAAATATTTCCACTACATAGTTTTTGTTTGCCACTACATAGTCTTTGTTTGCCACTACATAGACCTGAACTTGTCAAGATCGTTGAGAAACTTATTGGAGGACGTTGATTTTAATTCTGCCATAAATCATCTTTCCCTAGCCTAACGCACCCCTATTGGTCTCAAATTGTATCTTGGTGAAAGTTGAAATTTCACCTAAAACCCACTACTGCAGTTGCAACAACTTTCTTTCTGAAGCTCATTGAGCATTTATTGGGCTGAGCTGAGGAAAAAGTTTTGTATAGAGAAACTCACATTTCTCTAGCGCACCTACTGCACTTCTTAGTTTGAATTTCCATCGAAGTTGAAATTTTAGGGTTTATTGACATTTTCCTGGCAATTGAACTTTTTGCTATCTTGATTTTGTGATTTCCTCATGTATTGATGGTGTCCAATTTCATATTAGAAGACAATTTGGATGGTGTTACAAATTTCAGAGGTATGCACTTATATATGTTTCCAAGTTATATCATCTAGCAGAGTATGAGGGTGTTTGCAGGGGACTTGTCCATGCAATGACCCAAAGGGATCATTGCATCTAGTGCATTCATAGGAATAACACACATTCCCTAGCAATTAAGACTCTGGGTTTTCATACCAAGTTTGATATTTTTATATTGTTGCATCTTAAATAAATATTGTAACCAGGAAAACAGTCTTTAGAGTTATATTATTCATGAGTAATTTTTTTCTGACAAATGTTTAGTGACACTTGAATATTGTTAGTACAATAATCATTATGTAAATGCTCATTGTTTAGTACTAATTATGCACTTGTTTGCAAGATAGAATTGATCTCCTCTAGGATATGTTCTTGGTTGTTTCCTTTGTCCCAGGAAGGTTACCTTGTAAATTCCATGGAGGTTACCATGGAGATGTTCTTGTTTTGTTTTGGGCAGGTTACCACGAAGGAATGACCAGTAGCAACACTAGAGATTTTTTGTTCTTGTTCTTGTTCTAGGCACGTCACGGGTGATAACACTGAGAAAAAGCTCTAGTGACGATTGTTCTTGTTCCTACTTTTTTGTTTTCCTTGTTTCTATTTCCTATTCATAATAATATTGTTCTTGTTTTTATTTTCCCTTGTTATTTCTCTTCTTCTTGATAGGTCACAGGTGGTAGCTCTGAGAGGAAGCTATAGTGGCGGTTGCAGGAGGCAACAGATTAGATGGTCTCTAGTTTAAGACATGGAGAATACTATCCAGACATAGAGTTGTGTACATGACCATATGCATCCATGTACTGAAGGCGAAGAGAAAAAAGTTAGAACCTTATGGAAAGAAGGATACTTTTGTGGGATACAAAGTGTTACACATGGAGATTGACAGTGAGGAGCAAAAATATCTGAAAGATCACCATATAGATCCATCCAATTCAATTGTTTACTCTTTAGATCATCAAGAAGATTCAATAGATCCAGAAGGGCCATTTGATCTACCTAGAGACGTTGTAATGACTAGAAAGAGGCCAACATGGCTTCGTGATACGTTGCAGGATGCAATGAGACATGCAGCTCTTTGTGGATTCTTGAGTTACATGGAGTCACATCATTGATTCCAAACCTTCCAGTTATGAGGAGGAGAATGTGGGTCCACTAGTGGTGAGGCAAATGACCCCACCAAGTACCAACTCAAAGGGAGCTATATTTCAGAGGGAGTAATCCCTTTGGATCCAGTAGGGATAAGAAACCTCCCACGAAAATTCATTGAAGATCAAAATTGAGAGGAAGTCAGCATATGCAGAGGGAGCAGATGGATCTGGAGATTGTATAGACTCAGAGGGAGTCAAACTTCAGAGGGAGCATGCAGACTTGGAGTGAGCCTAATCTTAGAGAGAGTCAGTTGGCTTAGAGGGAGAGTCTATAATTCAAAGGGGGTTCCCCCCTCAATTTCAAGTGGGAGAGAGACATCTTCTAAGACTGATAGACAAGTGTCATGATTTGAGGAGGCTTTGAGGAGATGTGATATCTCCTGGGAGGATACACTTGTTTCAATAGATCTTGCTATAGTAACAAAGGCGGAAACCAGTCAGGAGGGATGGGTATGGATTTTGTCTCAGTCACAGAGGGATTAGCTAATGAGGTAGATTGGACAACGAGACTTACTTTAGTGACAAAGGGAGTTGGCCTCAAAGTTAGAGATGGAGGATCTTGGCCAAATGTATTCTTGGGATTAGAGGTGTGATGAGATCAGATGAGATTTTCCTCATTTAGGGGATACTGATGAGATTCAATATGATGGAGTGCAAGTCCATGACTACACTTATGATGAAAAATATGAATGATTTGAGTGATTCTACTTCAGATTCATATTTGGTGGATCCCATGATGTACAGGCAGTTGATTGGATCCTTGATGTACCTGTTTAATTCCAGGCTAGATATTTTATTTGCAATGAGCACCATAAGATAGTATTTGGTTGAATCCAAGGCAATTCTAGTGGGTGGTAGCGAAGCATGGTACAGTTGGACATAGTTTGTATCAGGTGATGAAGTGAGGTTGCAGATATATACAGATTTTGATTGATCATGGAGTGCAGTAGACAGATTGAGCGCCTCAAGGTGTTGCTTCATCTTGGAATCAGTTATGATTTCTGGGATAAGATGCAAGAAAGTTTCTATAGCACTTAGTACAAAAAGATGGAGTATGTCACATCCAGTGTCACAAGTTGTGAAGTGGTGCAACTTCAAAAGATTCTTGCAGGACTTCATCCGAGACATGGTACAAAATGGTGTAATGAATTTCTAGTACTGATCCAAAAATTGAGTAGATTGGAAGATATCCCCCCAGAGTGGCCATGTTGACTTGGTTGAGGAGGATGATACATAGGATTCTCCATGCCGTTGGATAGTGATGAGTGTTTATGTTTCAACATTGGGTAGACATCCTCCCAAATTGGTCATGCACAAGGCTATGTTAGTGTTGATATGACCAAAGGGAGAATGATTTATTCACTCACGGGGCTCCACTAGTGGTGAATGGCCCATGTATTTCCAATAGTATCGAGCATACATTCTTCCATATTGGTCATACATGGGGCTATGCTAGTTCTTATATGACCAAAGGAGAAGGATTCATTCACTTGTGGGGATCTACTAGTAGTGAATGGCCCATAGCATCGGGCATACATTATCCTAGATTGGTCATGTACAGGGCTATGCTAGTACTGATATGACCAAGGGTAAATTATTCATTCATCCACGGGGATTTTATAGTGGTGAATGGCCCAGGTATAGTCCTTCCCCTGTTGAGGAGTAGATTGAATTGTGATGTTATCACATACATATTCCAGGATGAAATGCATATGTGAAGATCGCACATCAACATGGATCATGAAAACAACCTTTCTATGATAGAAAAAATCCAAGTATGGAGAATTCCTCCCTCGTTGAGAGGGAGTGTTGGAG
This sequence comes from Picea mariana, assembly GCA_032191745.1. Lineage (NCBI taxonomy): Eukaryota > Viridiplantae > Streptophyta > Pinopsida > Pinales > Pinaceae > Picea > Picea mariana. The sequence goes on along the minus strand of JASDQU010101555.1, from coordinate 358,304 downwards.
ATTTGCAACTTCATGTAGTCATTCTCCACAAGAAAGTATAAGAATACCCATCTACAAAATTACAGAAGCCCCAGGAAGAAGTTGGAGACCCAGGAAGAGAAGTCATCCCCACGGGAAAATAATAAAGTAATTGAAGACCCATAAATAAGAAGTCAGCCCCAAACTAGCCTTTATATTAGTATTGTAACACACCCATGGTGGGGCATCCAAATTTCGTTATTCTTAAGAAATCAAATCCTCCATTTGGGGTCTCTATCCCATTTTTCTCGTCCAGAGCTTTCCAGCCACGGTCTCCATGCTCAAAACCAAGCTCAGAGATGGAAAATATACCTCTCCCAAGTTCCTCGAGTGTTCATTGGTCGATGCCACAGGGCTTCCATGTGGGTCTGACTCAATATGCTTCTCCCTGATTTCTATAATATCCCATAACTTCCAATGTTCCTAATTCTATGGAGGAAATCCATCCACCAACAAATCCAATGACTAGATTAGGTCCTCGGATAACTCATAGGCTAATGGGGAATTCAGCGTTTGGCCTTCGGATTGAATTCCAAGCCTAGTCCCTTCCCTCCATCTAGAATTGCATACAGCCATGGGATATGACCAGACAGCAAGACAACATGCGCCAAGAAAACCACCGTGTGAATCCTCTGGAGTGGAAAATCTTTGAAGTTCGCAATCCTACGTCACATGTCCTCAGAGAATTTGACGGCTCTGATTCACTTCGAAACTCCAGGCTTAGGCAGTTATCGAGTATTCACACACATAAACCTCCAAAGTGAAATCCTTCCAAAGTGTCAGATCTTTTGACATGTGTCCTCCTCTATTCAACGGTCACGATGAACTCTGACACTTCGGCCTTCGAAATTTCTCGACCCACGCAACACCACTTTTCTTTTGGAGTGACTTTACTTCGAAGTGGAATATCATATGCCATGCATCCTCCTCTATTCAATGGTCACGATGAACTCCAACGCTTCGGCCTTTGGGAGTTCTCGCACCTCCACTCTTCAACTCTTCCAAAGTACTTCTGCTCCAGAGTGCGGGAGCTGGAAACACCTGTCCTTACCAACGAACGACTCAAATCCACTTCGCTACTTCGAGCTTTAGGGATTTTTGAAGCAACAAGCTTCAAGTCCTCCGGAGTACAAGATCTGATGCCAAGTGTTTATCGACTTCAACACCTAGGATGGAATCCTGGAGTTTCATTCGCTTCACCAACCATGTTGGCTAGTTGGGCACGTACCAGGGGTTGACACATAGATGGGTTAGGGGTGATACATGTCACATTCCAATGGGTCTATAGGGTATGTGATATGCATGAATCTGGGTAACACGTGGCACTTCAAACTGAGGTCCACGTGTTCCTGGATGACATCACTATGTCGCGTCACCCTGGACTGACAACCTTCCAACATCCCCCATATCTCATGATCGAGATTAGGCCACGTAGATCCATAGATCTATGGCTCTCATTACTTCGGGAGTTCAACATTCAAGGGTTTGACGATGCAGGATCCTCTTCTCTCCTGATTTTGGTTAGCGTCAGGCTAACCATAACCCAGATATGATGGTTAGGAAGGAACCCAAAGGTTCCCCAGAGCAACGGCCTTGGTCACCTCGTGGACCCATCCTTCAGAGGTTTTGGATTCACTTCCACTCTTCTTTCACGAGGCAGGACTTCACCGAAGTACCATGTGCAAAACCTTCCACTAAACGATCATACAGTCAAGAAAGGACCCCAAGGAACTCCCCAAATCAATGACTCAGAACCTTTCAATGACTTTGACATTCAGGTATTTTTGTCAATTAGGAAGTTTGACATCCCAAGGCTTTGAGCTCCCAAAGATCTGAAGCCGTCAAGATCTATCTCCTCTCGAACTTAGCGTAGGGTTCCTAGACACTGTTCATATGGACTCTCTGATGAATCTTGGGCTATAAACTCTTCTCTTAGATGAGTTTTGATTAAGGCCATGGGTGCAAGCCTAAGGTCTCTTAGGCTACTGGTTTGAAGGAAGCGCCTTCCTAACTCACAGAACTTTAAGTTCTAAAATAGGGTGGGGTAAAATCGTGGTATTATCGTGATGATAGTAGTGCCAAGAGGCTCGCTCCAACTTTAGAAATGTGAGGTAAACACTTGGGGAAAACACCTTCGAGGGTTAAAATGGAGCATACGGGAAAATCAAGAAGAAGCATGAGTTCTCAAGGAAACAAACATATACACATAACTTAACCCTTTCAATACATAAACCATTTATAGATATATAAATACATGCATGAAACCATTAATTCCCAATTCAATGCATAGAGTATGGAGACACTTATCAGAACCAGATAATGTGAAGCGATTGTTGAAAGGGGTGCTCATTTCCACCCAACCATAGGCTCAATCACTCCTAACAGATTTACCACTGGCCACCCCTGAGCTAGACCACGATACTTTGAGATTCAATATTTTCCTTCCAGCTCAACAAAAGTTAGGGACGAAGGTTACTCTCCTTCTCCCAGCATAAAAATAGATAGGGATGAAGGTTACTCTCCTTCTCCAAGTTAGTCTTTGTTTCTTGCAACCACAACACATTATTTTTCACAGTTCTTCCTCGAACCTGAGATCTCAGTCTCTCGTCTTTGTACTCTTCGCAGGTCTTCCTCTCCCCACCACACTTTCCTTTCTCAGCAAGGTTGTGTGTGGCTCTAATTCCTAGTCTGTGGTCAGGTATGAAATCCTTGCATATGGGTTCTCTTCCCCATCCCCTCATTAACTCTTTAGGAGGTCTTCCCACCTACCATCCTGACTATAATTCATTCCTGGGTCAGAGGACTATTCTGGTCCTGAGTAATTAAATCCAGTAAGGTACTACTTTGGTGTAGGTTAACATAACCATTCCTGGTCCCCTTCACCATATCTTTCATAGAATTTATGGTCTATTTTAGTACACCCCCCTTTCTAGCAGTCATGCAACACTTATCCATTTTATAGTAAATAACATAATTTACATTCATTGACCTTTTATGCAAAGGTCCATCAAATCAAACATTCACACATATTGAGTTTGCCATAGTCCCTTGGCCAATATAGTTATATTTAAAAACTGGGGGAAACAAAGTGTTACAATTCCCTCCCCCTTAAAGGAACAACGTCCTCGATGTTCTATCCGTCAACATGCTCTGTATATACAAAAGTAAACAAAAATGGGTATGCATGTCTCATGGCATCCTCCATTTACCACGTAGCCTCATCTGGGCCAAAGTGTTTCCATTGCACCTTGACCTGTGCAATGGTTTGGTTCCTAAGTGAGGTTTCCTTCCTGTCTAGTATGCATTGAGGTTCTGGTAGGAATTGTCCCTCCGGCTCCACCTGGATCACAGACCATCCAATTATATGATTAGAATCATGCACATATTTCTTCAATAATGAAACATGGAAAACATTATGTGCCTTTATTGTGGGATGGAGTTCTATCATATAGGATATAGGTCCCACTCTATCTAAGACTTCAAAGGGTCCACAATACCGAGGTTCCATCTTGGAACACGCTCCCATTCTCAGGGAACTCTTCCTGGGCCTAACTTCGAGATAGACATGGTCTCCTGTCTTGAACTCTCTGGGAGTTCTCTTTCTGTCGGTGTAACTCTTATGTCTATCATGAGCAATTTTTCATATTTTTCTTTATCTAAATCACTTGTCATTCCATTTCCTTCAGCATGTCAGGTCTGGTTGTAATTCTATCCACAGTTTTACTCCAACTAATTGGAATTTTGCACCGTCTACCATAGAGGGCTTCAAAAGGGCTCATCTTCAGTGACCCTTGATAATCGTTGTTGTAGGCAAATTATACCAATGGAAGGTAGTATTCCCACTTCTTAGGTTGATGCATTACATGCATCCTTAACATGTCTTCTAATATTCAGTTTACTCTTTATGTCCATCCATCAGTTTGGGGGTGATAGGTGGTGCTAAACAACAATTTAGTCTCAAAACCAACCATCAAGGATTTCCAAAATCTTGAAGTGAATTTTGTGTCTCTGTTAGATACAATCTCCCTAGGCATGCCATGCATTTTGAATATCTCCTTCATGAATATGTTGGCAATATCTATTTCTTTGCAAGTTGATTTGACAGGGATGAAGTGAGCAAACTTTCTCAATTTGTCCACCACTACCATGATGGCATCATTCTACTTGGTCGATTTTGGTAATCCTGTGATGAAATCCATGGAGATGGTTTCCCATTTCCATTCTGGAATTGATAGAGGTTGAAACAACCTTGTTGGGTGCCGATGTTTCTCCTTAACTTGCTAGCATTCTAGACACTTGGCTAAATAATCAGCTATGTCCTTTTTCAATCTAGGCCAATAAAATTGTTTTCTAGTGGTCGTAATCATTTTCTGATAACCTGGATGACCAGTATATGGTCTCTTGTGAAGTTCGTCCATTATGAACCTCTTCAAGTCATCACAACTTGGGACTTACAATATGTTTTTGTAAGTCAGCATGCCTTCATCGAGCATCTGATAGCCTTCATACTTTATCCATGTAGTCTATTGCCTTAGGTATGAGGCCACGGTCTTGAAGAATGCATATGTTTCTTGTGCATTCCTAAATCTTTCCCTAACATCCGTTTCACAGGTTCCCACCACTTCCAAGTGAATCATTTTCACAGTTCTGCTAAGGGCATCGGCCACCCTATTTTCCTTTACTTTGATGTGTTTGATTTCGAAATCAAACTCACTAAGGAGAGCCATCCACCTAGCTTGTCTAGCATTGAGTTTTGGTTGATCAAATAGGTGCCTCATCCCACAATGATCTGTCATAAGTAAAAATATCCCACCCAGGAGGTAATGCCTCCACATTTTTAAAGCATGCACTATGGAAGCCAACTCTAGATCATGGGTCACATAATTGAGTTCATTCTCATTCAATTTTTTGGATTCATAGAAAATTACACGTCCTTCTTGCATAAGGACTCCTCCGAGTCCTTCCTTGCAAGCATCTGTACACATGAGGAAGTCATTATCAGGGTCTGCAATCTTCAACATGGGCACATGGGTAATAAGGTATTTCAGTTCCTGGAACTTTTCTTCACATTCACATGTCCAAGTGAATTTAACCCCCCTTTTTTGAAGGGCAGTGATTGGACAACCAATCTTGGAAAATCCTTTTATGAACCTTCTATAATATCCTACTAAGCCCATAAAGGATCTGATATCATATACATCCTTTGGGGTAGTCCATTCCATAATAGATATGATCTTGGCAGAGTCTACTGCCACCCCTTCTTCAAAAATAACATGGCCTAAGTAATGTACTTGCTTCTGGAAAAAGTCACACTTTCTAAACTTAGTGTAGAGTTGATGCTCTCTTAGTACTTAAAGTACAAGTCTAAGATGCTATTCATGCTCCTCTCTATTCTTGGAGTATATTAATATATTATCAATGAAAACCAATAAAAATCTATCTAGGAATTTGTCGAGCACATTGTTCATCAAGCACATAAAAGTGGCGGGGGCATTGGTTAATCCAAATGGCACCACCAAAAATTTATAGTGACCATATTGTGTCTTGAAGGTTGTTTTGTGGATGTCTTCATCCTTGATTCGGACTTGTTGGTATCTAGACCTTAAGTCAATCTTTGAGAAAATGGAAGCACCCCTTAATTGGTCGAACATGTAATATCCCTCGGCCGAACCCAAATGCAAGTGTAATCCAAGTATATTTAAGCTAGTGATTTGTTTAGACATAATTTTTGTAATACACCTTTCATGGCATGGTGCGCGCATATACTGTGCAGTAAACTGATGTAGTTTGCACATTTTTGGATACCGCACGCAGTAACTAAAGTGCACGCAACCTTGAGGACAACGGATACAGCGCTCAGTAAGTAAAGTGTGTGCAACCTTGAGGAGAGTGGAAACCGCACAGAGTAACTAAAGTGTGCACAATATTAAGGTCAGCGAACCTTTATGTACATGATATGCATTATAGGTTGGTGAGCCAGTATTATAAGCCAGAATGCTTATGTTTTAAAATTAGGACAGAGCACCTAAATGTTAAAGGCCATCACGCCTATTTTGTATATGTCTCATGATTAATATAAAATGCATCGTTGCGCGCAGACCGGCCACGATAAAAGAGAATGGGGACTAGATTCCACCAGTTAGGGAAAAGGAGGGCCAAAAGCTAAGAAAGGGCTAAGCGAGAGAGCTTAAGCCGAAAAGGAATATTAAATTAATATTTCTTAGAATATAAAGTATGGATAATTATTTTATCCTAAGTCCTAAAGAAGGGAACAAGTGTATCAGAGCATCTTCCAACATGACAAGTGTCAAGTTGGAGACATGCATACTTATTGCCGAGACTTATTGCCTTTGGGGGGATCTTACCATTTTTTCTTTGACCAGAGAACCATTATTGGGGGGGGGGATCATCATATTTACCATGAATCCATGACCATTTCTTTGTACAACCATCGAGCTATCCTCGTACTTTCCTATCACTGTACATGAACCTGTTTTCATGACCATTTTTCCAGTTGGTGTACCTATCAGCTTGGGAGCGGGATTGAAGAGGTGGGTTGTCAGGCCCGTGAGCAATTCTCTGAGTGAGAGAATTGTTGGGGATCAATTTCCTGAAGGTGCTAAACTATAGCTATAGTGCTCTGAGACTTCTGGTCTGGCCTGTTGTTGAAGCCCTCGAAGGGAAGTGGGGCAGCCAAAGGACTGTTGATCAGAGAAGGGGCACACTTCCTTGGGTGGGACAGGGATGTGGGGAATGAGAGGTTGTAGGCTGTTGGTTGAGTGACCACCTAATATGGAGTCTTTCCTATTGACCGTGAACCCTTAGCCTGGTTAGGAACCCATACCCGGGTGGAGTCTAGTCCCAGCTAGGGGGTGACTCACTATTGAGAGTGATGAGCAGTGTAGTCTAAGTCTGGGAGGTTTGTGGACGGTCTGCACGCAGTTTTTGACATTCTTACCAAGATAAGTATTGGTTCTGTGATGAATTTACATGCTGCATTGTCATTTATGTGTTAATTTATGGGTTTTATGGCATGTGTGAGCATATATGTATGTATGTTTAAGGGTATACCCCTGTGTACGTTGCATGTATGTGATTACTGTTAATACATCTTGAAAATCGTATATTTACAGAATGCAACTGTTTGTTTATGTTTTATATGTGAAGCTTCCGCTAGAGCATTTCATGTATATGTTAATTGCATGCAGTTCAATATGTATGTATGTCTATGTGTGTATATATGTATTTAAAAAGAAAAATTATGTGACATACCTCAGTTGGATACTAGGTTGTTACCTTATGTTGTCAGAGAAAAGTTAAGCGTCTGAGTAGTGACTATTCCCTGACCTGTTGGTGGCCGGGGAGGTGCATTACAGTATGGTATCAGAGAGTCAGTTTTCGACACTAAGCCTAAATGGGCCAAACAAGTCAAATGGAGACAATATTACAATATGGTATACAGTATATTTGCGTTCATGGAAAATTGAACCACCGCGCGGGAGAATAATATGTAGGGATGAGCGTGCCAAATTTAGCATTGCGCGGAGTGCATACACATAGTAAGGGTGCATATGGTGTGCACGGTATGGTAAGGCACAATGAAGTTTGATTGGTGCGCACACAGTATGAGTATGATTTGTATCGCTACAGTATAGGCAAGGGTGCGCACAGGTGATTGTGCGCAGTAGTGACAGAGTATTCGATGGGGCATACCGAGTATTGCACGTGGTGAGGCATATTAACTTTAGCACAGTGCCATGCATAGAGCGAAATGCATTTGGAATATCCTAGTGCGATACAGAAACAGTGCGCAGTGGATATTGGTGCACAACGCAGAAGTAGTACACGCAAGTTATTGGCGCAACGAAGAGGAAATGTATAGCAGATATAGGTGCGTAGAAGCATGAAATTACCTTATAAAGTCCCTTTGCACGATAAATAAAGGTACACAAGTTGAATTTTATGCGCGCAAAATCATCTGAAAGGCTAATTAAGACAATGAACCTGAGTTTAATAGAAAATTTACATAGTATTCAAAGAAAGAGGAATACACATTTGCATTGAAGTATTATTTAAAAATGAGTCAAGCGAGTGAGATGAATTCTAAGTTTTATTCAAACAGTTGAAAGTGAACTATAAGTTGCAACAAGACACATAATATTAAAGGAAACAAGATTCATATCACCATCAGTTGGAATCTTTTCCTAAGCAGTACAAATCCGCTACTACACTTATATATTCATTTAAAATCCAAAATTACAAAAGGGGATGATTCCAAAGAACAGTTGCCTTATTTAAGGAGACCGAAAAAGAACAGGTCTATCATCTCTGGAGATTCCTTAGCTCTGCTACCATCTGTCCAAAAATCGTTGAAATATACTCAATTGTATTTGAGGGCTCATTTCATCTTAGCTAGCTCCTCCTTAAAAGAATCTAACCAGACAGGTTGATTCTCTCCAACACTTTCAGTCGCTTCAGCGTTGGGTTCTTTCTTATGTCGCTTGCTTCATTTCTTATTAGCATCTCGTATGTTGATAACCAGATCTCTCATGATTGGATTTAGCCTGATTTCCAATCTAGAATCAGTAAGAGGTACTGTGTGAAATTTAGTCGCCAGTATTTGCATGACTACCTTTTCCTTCGTACTCACAGGAAAATTTAGCATGTTGCCCAAATAACCAGTCTCATTGGATTTAACTGGGTCCATATACCTCAGTTGTGTGGGCACCAAAATACTTTTGCAGAGATGAGAAGCTCGAACCAGTTTGGAGATGGCTCGCTGATGGATAAGATGATGCTTCCATACTCGAGAGTTGGTTATTATAGAGCCTCAATCATGAATCATTGGCAGACTTGCATACAAGTACGATGGGTGCCATGCTTGGCTAATCCATTTCAAATGATTAAAATTTTTGAGTTCGTTACATGGCGGAATTCACCTAACTTCAAATGATTGTGATGTACCGAGCGAATGAGATGGAGTGATCTGACTAGCCGTCACCCATCCCACGAAAGGTGGATTTGACATATTGGAGCACATGACATCGAAACTTATGAAAAAGTGGTTTCGGAAAACCACCTTTCGCCCAATGTATATCTGCATGATGATGTAGTTCTTACTAAGTTCTCAAAACTTGGGTATTGTCTAAAAATCTTTATGGTGGAAACACCAAGAAATCAGAGAAGATAATTCTGGTATATTTATTGAGCTGAAATAGTTCGTATTTATCATGGATTGTTGATTTAGTTAACCTAATAAGTTTTAATCGCTGCACATTTTGCAGAATTAACAACAAATAGATCAGATCATGTCAGTACCGAATCCATAGGAATGGAAGAGACACAGATAAATTATAGTCAACAAGATGAGAGCATAGGTATGAATGTCCATTTGGACATTGAAGGAACAAACTCCAATGGACATGGAGAGGAAAGGGATGAAAACCTAAATATGGTAGAGACCATTAAAAATTTGAAAAAGGATGTCCAAAGCCATAAAGATGATAATGAAAGGCTTATGAGAGCCAAGGAGAAGCAGGACGACTTCAACATAAATTTATTGCAAAATCTGAACAGAATAGAAAAGAAATTGGAAAAAGAAAGTGACTCAAGCAAATCTGGAAGTCACAAACCTTCGGATGAGAAAAATAAATCAAGAAATGTTAGCAGACACCACCATCACTCCCATAAGCATTCCAATAAAAGAGTAGGTAACAACACAATTCCATCCCCTGTCAGACAGCATAAGAGGTCTGGGGTGGATGAACTACGAGGAGAAATGAACAAAATAAAACCTCCTACATTTGATGGTGAGCACAAGAAGAATGAAGATGCAAAAACATGTTTGTTGGGCATGAGAAAGTATTTTCAATTACACAATTATTATTTTCATGCAGAGGGTAGAATTTCCATCTATCAACTCAAAGGAAAGGCATCCATGTGGTGGGATCAGCTTGTGCAGGTACAACACATTAAAGAGAAGAGCGTTACTTGGAGGGAATTTAAGAGGTATTTTGAGAAGAAATACTTGACTAAGAGATATTATGACAAGAAAATGAAAGAGTTCTTTGAACTCAAGCTTGGAAGCATGACCATAGAAGAATATGAAAGAAGATTCCTAGAACTATTGAAGTACATCTCCTTCATCAAGGATGAGACAGTTAAAATTCAAAGGTATTTGAGTGGATTGCCAGCGTTCATCAGTGACAAAATATAGTATGATGATCCCAAGACATTGGAAGAGACCATAAGGAGAGCTAAATGTCTAAATGATCAGCAGAAAGCAAGGCCAACTTTCCAAAAAGCTTGGGAAGACAAAAAGAAGTTCAAGGTGGATCAGAGGAAGAAAGGATTTAAACCACCATTCTTCAGAAATAGTCCACAGGGACCACAAACTCCTAAAGAGCCCAAAATGATAGAGGTGGAAGGCCAAAGGCCAAGGTAACCACCTATTCAATGTTCGGGTTGTAAAGGACATCATAGATTCAGAGATTGTCCTCACAGAGGTGAAAAAGGAAGGACTATTTATAATGTACAACAAGTTGAAACAGTGGAGGACCTAGGCAGAAATGTGCCAAGGATCTATGCATCCCTAGATAATAAGCAAGAAGAATATCAGTCACACATGATTGAAGTGGAGGGTATGATTAACGACCAAACCATTGTTATTTTAATTGATTCAAGAGCTATTCATAGTTATATAGATCCTAATATGGTAGAAAGTTTGCAATTTCCAAGAAGCAAGCATGGAAAATCTTGGTTGGTAAGTTGGCTACAGGAGCCAAAAGAAAGGTTAATGAGATGGTTAAGTCATGTCTTATGGACATGAACAGACTGAACACCAAATCATATTTGAACATCTTACATTTAGGTTCCTATGACTATCTAATTGGGATGGATTGGTTGGACCCACATCATACTCTATTGGATTGTCATAACAAAGCATTCACTTGCTTGGATGAAGAAGGGAACCAAAGAAAAGTGCAGGGAATTCCCAGGGCAGTAATCCTTAGAGAAATTTCGACATTGCAGCTGAAGAAATGTTATAGAAGAGGATGTCAAATATTTGCAGTTCATATGGAGGAGACACCTAAAGACAAGGTGCCAAATTTGGAGGATTATGCAGTCCTGAAAGAGTTTGAAGATGTATTCAAGGAGATACCGGACTACCCCCAAAGAGAGACATTGATTTTTCTATAAATATGACACCAGGAGCAGCTCCCGTGTCAAAGACTCCTTACAGAATGAGTACGCCAGAATTGAAAGAATTGCAAATGCAGCTTGAAGAACTTCTGAAGAAGGGGTATATACGTCCAAGTGTGTCACCTTGGGGTTCCCCAGTCTTGTTTGTGAAAAATAAAGATGGAATGTTAAGATTGTGCATTGATTTCAGACAGTTGAATAAAGTGACTGTCAAGAACAAGTATCCTCTACCAAGGGTCCATGATCTTTTTGATCAATTGAAGGATGAAAAGATATTTTCAAAGATAGATCTCAGATTGAGATACCATCAGGTAAGAATTAAATAAGAAGATATCAACAAGACCGCCTTCAGGACAAGGTATGGTCATTATGAGTTCACAGTGGTGCCATTTGGGTTGTCAAATGCACTAGTTGTTTTCATGTGCTTAATGAATGGTGTTTTTCGAGAATATTTAGACAAGTTTGTCATTGTCTTTCTGGATGAAATTATTATATACTATAAGTCAAAGAAAGAGCATGAACATCATTTGAAGATGGTGTTGCAAGTATTAAGGGAGCATCAGTTGTATGCCAAATTGAGCAAGTGCTCATTTTATCATAAACAAATTCATTATTTGGGGCATATCATCTCAGAAAATGGGATAACAGTGGACCCTAAAAAAAAGCCATTAGAGAATGGTCAGCACCAAAGAATGTGATAGAGGTCAAATCATTCATGGGCCTTGCAGGTTACTACAGGATATTCATTGGAGGATTCTCAAAGATAGCACACCCAATAACTTCCTTGCAAAGAAAGGGTATGTAGTTTCAGTGGACGTTGGATTGTGAAAGGAGTTTCCAACATTTGAAACAATTATTGACAATTGCTCCAATACTAAGGATTACATACCCAAATGAAGATTTCATTGTATGCACAGATGTGTGTAATGAAGGACTTGGTGGAGTCCTCAGTCAAAATAGATTTGTGATATGTTATGAATCAAGGAAGTTGAAATATCATGAAAGAAACTATGCCACTCATGATTTGGAGTTGGCAGCTATAGTACATGCCCTGAGGAAATGGAGACACTACCTCATGGGAAAAAGGTTTGAGCTAAGAACAAACCACAATGGTTTGAAATATTTATTTGATCATCCAAATCTAAATGCTAGGCAAAGCAGATGGTTAGAATTTTTAAGCGAATGTAACTTTGACATAAAGAAAATCAAAGGGAAAGAAAATAAAGTGGTTGATGCACTCAGCAGGAGGGTGCATGAACTACGTGCTACATCCATCAACATGTATCATACTGATGTTAAAAGAAAATTTATAGAGGCTGCAAATACAGACCTGCAATACAAAGAATTGATAGCAAAATTACAACAAGGTAAGACACCACAGAAGATGGATATTTATAAGTTGGGAGTAGATGGAATATTGTTGCACAAGAAGAGAATTTTCATACCAAATGTCAAGGACTTTAAACATATAATTTTGCATGAGATGCACAATGTTCCTTATGCAGGGCACCCTGGATAACAGAAAACCATAGCAGCAGTTAAGAGCCAATACTTTTGGCCAGGCATGAAGAGAGAGATAGCAGAATACATCGCAAAATGTATGGAATGCCAGAAAGTTAAAGCAGAACATAGGCACCCAGCAGGATTGTTGCAACCTTTGTCCATTCCTTAATGGAAGTGGAAAGTGGTAACAATGGATTTTATTACAGGATTGCCCAAAACATGCAAGCTACATGATTCGATTACGGTGGTGGTGGACAAGCTTACAAAAGTTTCCCATTTTATTCCACTAAAAACTACTCACAAGGCAACATATGTCGTTGATATTTTCATGAAGGAAGTGGCACAATTGCACGGAATTCCTAAAACAATTGTGTCTGGCAGAGACCTGAAATTCACCTCAAATTTATGGAAATGATTGTTCAAAGGATTTGGGACGAATCTGAAATTTAGTACAGCTTACCATCCTAAGTCTGATGGATAGACAAAGAGGGTGAATAGAGAGATATAAGATATGTTGAGAATGTATGTGATGGATAAAGCATCCAAATGGGAAGACTACCTACATTTAGTAGAATTCCCTTACAACAATGGGTATCAGACATCATTGAAGATGAGCCCATTTGAAGCACTTTACGGCAGAAGGTGCAATACTCCAGTGAGCTGGAATAACCCAGTTGATAGAATAGTAGTCGGGCCAGAGTTTCTCAAGGAGATGGAGGACCAAATGTTAAAAATTAAGAAGAATTTGAAAGCTGCCCAAGACATACAGAAAAGTTATGCTGATAAAAATAGAATACACAGAGAATTCAAAGTGGGTGATCATGTTTTCCTAAAGGTGAAAGCTAACAGGAATTCCCTGAAGCTGGGAAGCTGCGCCAAGTTGGCAGCCAAATTTTGTGGACCATTTGAAATCCTAGAGAGGATTGGTCTAGTTGCTTATATGATTGCATTGCCTGCATCTATGTCTGTTCATAATGTATTCCATGTATCATTGCTAAAGACATACATACCTGATGATAATCATGTTGTTGATTGGAATGTTATTCAGGTGGAGAAAGAAGGCGCTTTCCAAGTGCATCTGGTGCGCATTTTGGACTGGAAAATCAAACAACTCCGGAATCAAGCCATAGGGCTTGTAAAGGTCCAATGGACCTAGTACGGACCTGAAGACACTACTTGGGAGCATGAGGATGCAATGCGAGCAGAATACCAGCATCTTTTTGAAAAAAATTGAAAATTTTGTTGTATATGGGTACATGATGCACTCAGGACAATGCATAAATAAGGGGAGGGGATTGTAATATCCCTCGGCCGAACCCAAATGCAAGTGTAATCCAAGTATATTTAAGCTAGTGAGTTGTTTAGGCATCATTTTTTTAATACACCTTTCATGGCATGGTGCACGCATATACTGCGCAGTAAACTGATGTAGTGTGCACATTTCTGGATACCGCACGCAGTAACTAAAGTGCGCATAACCTTGTAGACAGCGGATACCGCGCGCAGTAAATAAAGTGTGCGCAACCTTGAGGACAATGGACATCGCTTGCAGTAACTAAAGTGCATGAAATATTAAGGTCAGCGAACCTTTATGTATATGATATGCATTATAGGTTGGTGAGCCAGTATTATAAGTCGGAATTCTTATGTTTTAAAATTAGGCCAGAGCGCCTAGATGTTAAAGGCCAGCGCGCCTATTTTGCATATGTCTCATGATTAATATAAAATACATCGTTGCGTGCAGACCGGCCATGATAAAAGAGAACTGGGACTAGATTACACCAATTAGGGAAAGGGAGGGCCAAAAGCTAAGAAAGGGCTAAGCGAGAGAGCTTAAGCTGAAAAGGAATATTAAATTAATATTTCTTAGAACATAAAGTATGGATAATTATTTTATTCTAAGTCCTAAAGAAGGGGACAAGTGTATCAGAGTAGCTTCCAACATTACAAGTGTCAAGTTGGAGACATGCATACTTATTGCTGAGACTTATTGCCTTTGGGGGGATCTTACCATTTTTTCTTCAACCAGAGAACCATTATTGGGGGGGAATCATCATCTTTACCATGAATCCATGACCATTTCTTTGTACAGTCATCAAGCTATCCTTGTACTTTCCTATCACTATACATGAACCTATTTCTGTGACCATTTTTCCAGTTGGTGTACCTGTCAGCTTGGGAGCGAGATTTAAGAGGCGGGTTGTCAGGCCCGTGAGAAATTCTCTGAGTGAGAGAATTGTTGGGGATCGATTTCCTGAAGGTGCTAAACTATAGCTACAGTGCTCTGAGACTTCTGGTCCAGCCTGTTTCTGAAGCCCTAGAAGGGAAGTGGGCCAGCTGAAGGACTGTTGAGCAGAGAAGGGGCACACTTTCTTGGGTGGGACAGGCATGTGGGGAATGAGAGGCTGCAGGCTATCGGTTGAGTGAGCACCTGAGATGGAGTCTTTCTTGTTGACCATGAACCCTTACCTGGGTGGAGTCTAGTCCCATCTCGGGGGTGACTCACTGTTAAGAGTGATGAACAGTGTAGTCTAAGGCTGAGAGGTTCGTGGACGGTCTGCACGCAGTTGGTGACATTCTTACCAAGATAAGTATCAGTTCTGTGATGAATTTACAAGCTGTATTGTCATTTATGTGTTAATTTATGGGTTTTATGGCATGTGTGAGAATATCTATCTGTATGTTTAAGGGTATACCCCTATGTACGCTGCATGTCTGTGATCACGTTTAATACAGCCTGAAAATCGTATATTTACAGAATGCAACTGTTTGTTTATGTTTTATATGTGAAGCTTCCGCTAGAGCATTTTATGTATATGTTAATTGCATGCAGTTCAATATGTATGTATGCATGCGTGTGTATATATGTATTTAAAAAGAAAAATTATGTGACATACCTCAGTTGGATACTGGGTTGTTACCTTATGTTGTCAGAGCTAAGTTAAGCGTCTGAGTAGTGACAATTCCCTAGCCTATTGGTGGTCAGGGAGGTGTGTTACAATATGGTATCAAAGCGTCAGTTTTCGACACTGAGCCCGAATGGGGCAAACTTGTCGAATGGAGACAAGATTACAGTATGGTATCGATTACAGTATGGTGTACAGTATATTTTCGTTCATGGAAAATTAAACCACCGCACGGGAGAATAATATGTAGGGATGCACGCGCTAAATTTAGCATTGTGCGGAGTGCATACACATAGTAAGGGTGCATGTGGTGTGCGCGGTATGGTAAGGCGCAGTGAATTTTGATTGGTGTGCACACAGTATGAGTATGAATTGTATTGCTACAGTACAGGAAAGGGTGCATGCAGGTGATTGTGTGTGGTAGCGACAGAGTATTCGATAGGGTATACAAAGTATTGCATGTGGTGAGGCATATTGAACTTTAACACGGTGCCATGCATAGAATGAAATGCATGTGGAATATCTTAGTGCGATACAGAAACAGTGTGCAGTGGATATTGGTGTGCAACGCAGAAGTAGTATACGCAATTTATTGGCGTGACAAAGAGGAAATGTATAGCAGATACAGGTGCACGGAAGCATGAAATTACCTTATAAAGTCACTTTTCACGATAAATAAAGGTACACAAGTTGAATTTTATGCGCGCAAAATCGTCTGAAAGGCTGATTAAGATGACGAACCTGAGTTTAATAGAAAATTTACATAGTATTCAAAGAAAGAGGAATACACAACTGCATTGAAGTATTATTTAAAAATGAGTCAAGCGAGTGAGATGAATTCTGAGTTTTATTCAGACAGTTGAAAGTGAAATATAAGTTGCAAGAAGACACATAATATTAAAGGAAACAAGATTCATATCACCATCAGTTGGAATCTTGTCCTAAGCAATACAAAATCTGCTACTGCGCTTATATATTCATTTAAAATCTGAAATTACAAAAGGGGATGATTCAAAATAGCAGTTGCCTTATTTAAAGAGACCAAACAAGAACAAGTCTATCATCTTTGGAGATTCCTTACCTCTGATACCATCTGTCCAAAAATTGTTAAAATATACTCAATTGTATTTGAGGGCTCATTTCAGCTTAGCTATCTCCTCCTTAAAAGAATCTAACCAGACCGGTTGATTCTCTCCAACACTTTCAGCCACTTCTGATCCGGATTATTTTCGGCACGAAATGAGAGCGGAGATATAATAAAGAAATGTACAGAGATATCGTGTATATCCAATAATATAACAGAAATATATCAGATATGCAACCATAAACAAAGAGATATAGTAATACACGATTTCTATTAATGAAATAAATGTACAAAGACTATAAAAATACAGAGTGAAAGACTCGCTAGAATGGTGGCAGCTTATCTCTGAGAAGAGATGTGACCGCTACTCGCATTCGCAAGAAGATGATTACAATGAGGCTCTGAAGGCCTTTTTACAATAAACAGGAATGCAAAAAACTCTAGACATCCAAAAACCTAACCCTAGGAGATGAAGCGCCAAAAGTCATGTGGGCCTCGTTTGGGTAAGTTAGTACATCATCTTCTCGGGGTCGTAACTTTTAAATACGATCTTTGTTTTAGGCGTATGATAGCTCGTTGGAAAGGTATCTTCGAGGAGATTCATTTTGGGGCCTCAATTATGAATTTGACTATAATTGAGAACCTCTATGTCGAAAAACCTTCATTTAGGCCCTCAAAATGGCCCCAAAAGTTAAAACCTGCTAAAAATAGTAAATTGCCAAAATTGCCAAAAAACTGTTTTGAGCCATTTGGAAAAGGTGGGTGGCCACCGATATCCACCTAGATAAATCCTCCCTCCTTAGGAAACAATGGTATCCAATGCGTTGAGTTCTCGGGGGAGAGGGAAAAGCATTTGCTGGGTCTGCATCTGGGTGAGCTGCTTGTATTGTTGGAGACGTCGCGTTGCTTAGTTTGTGGAAGTCTGTCATGAACCTGTTGAAGTTGAGGTTGTTCAACAAGTCGAGCTACATGAGAGAAAGGTGTGTAGAAGGAATATTTGTGCTTTGCTGCAACCCTGTCGACCTGCTTCTATTGGATAGAAGGTGCAAGGGGTGAGGTTGTAGTGGTTGCAGTGTCATTTTGTTCCCCTTTTGAACAAATTGTGAAGAAGTTGAATTTTGCAGTATCAGATACTACCTTACAACACTTTTTAGGTGGAACAATAGTTGGAACTACCTCTGGTATTATGTAGAGATGACCCCCCAAAGTAACAATGACACTACGGGGTCGAGACTCATAAACAACATGGTGTCTCCACATATATGGTTGGCCCAAGAGCACATCACAGACATCCAATGGGGAAACATCACATAATACCTCATCCTTGAAGGGTTGGATGCCATATGATAATCGACACTGTTGGCTGACATGGAGATCTTGTCCTTAGCGAATCCACCCGATGTTGTATGGTTGTGGGTGTGGTGTTGTCGACAATCCAACCTGTTTGACGACCTCTGCTGAGATGAGGTTTTTCTGGCTTCCGCTATCAACAATAAAATGCAGCAGGGTCCCCTTCACCCACATCTATGAATGAAAAAGGTGCTCCCCCTCTTCAGTATCTGTTGTTTCTTCTGGTTGAATTGTTGCAATCGTGACAATAGCAGTGGGGTCTGCGTCAATGATCTATCCTTTACCAGTATTTTCAGAATCAGATTCTGAATCAGGGTTTGGCTCCTTGTCTTTGATCTCGGCCACCAATGACTATTTGGAGTGACATTCATTG
>JASDQU010101555.1:307927-339219 GCA_032191745.1 Picea mariana | reverse complement strand
ACATGAGAGGGGGGGGTCCGAGTTATGAGGGGAGTGTGTGGGTAGTCTTAGTGTTTAATTTTTTTTATTTTTTTTAATTCATTTGTTTTTACTTTTTTTTTATTGTTTTTTTTTAGTTTATGTTATATTTGTATTTAATATATGTTTTTTTTTATATTTATATTTTTAATTGTTTATATTTATATATATTTTTAATTGTTTTTAATTTAACTAAAGTATTCTATTATTATTTTCTTTTTTTCTTTAATTTGTTTTTAATGTTTATTCTAATAAACTAACCTAATTATTAACAAACTAACTTAATTATTAATCATTAATTAATTAATTATTTATTTATTTATTAATAATTAATTTATTATTAATAAGTCTAATCTTACTTTATTAATCTAACATGTTTTTATCCTAAGTTTTTTTATGCAGGGATGAGTGGCAGGCAAGATGTAGTGTATGGGACAAATGGATAAGGGAGTGAGTGGCGCAAAGGTGTAATGAAGGATGCAGCAGGGTGATGAAGTATTGGGCGAAATGGATGGAGGGAGAAATGGAATCAACCGAGCCAGATGCCAGATGTCTTTATCATGGGAGCAACACCAAATAAGCAACTGAAGAGTCAGGTTACCTATGATTATAGGACCCAACATCTCTTGTATTGAGGAAGGTTTGATTGGAATTGATTAGGTTATAATTGGTTTCTTTCCAAGAGTAAATAGAGTGAATTGTTAATTGCTATTCAATTGCTACAGGAAGCAAGATCTCAGCTCATCTTTTCATTTCATGAGCCTAATGAATAGACTTGTTATCTAAGAAAGAACCTTTTCAATTGAGTATTTGTTTGAGAGTTTTACTATGATCTTTATCTTCTAGTTTGAAACTGTGTGAAGAATAGTGTTCAGATATTTCAAAAAGCAAAGTATTTTGTTATTGATTGTTTCTTGATTGAGCTAGATACAACAGGCATAGATAGGTTACCTGTTTTTCGGTAAATATAGTGTAACAACTCTTTTTATTATGAATCTTGGATTGACATATAAATGAGTGAAATATACTAATCATATGTAATATCCTTGGGCCGAACCCAAATGCAAATGTAATCCAAGTATATTTAATCTAGTGAGTTGTTTAGACATCATTTTTGTAATGCACCTTTCATGGCATGGCGCATGCATATACTGCGCAGTAAAGTGATGTAGTGTGCACATTTCTGGATACCGTGTGCATCAACTAAAGAGCGCGCAACCTTGAGGTCAGCGGATACCGCATGCAGTAACTAAAGTGTGTGCAATATTGAGGTCAGCGAACCTTTATGTATATGATATGCATTATAGGCTGGTGAGCCAGTATTATAAGCTGGAATGCTTATGTTTTGGAATTAGACCGGAGCGCCTAGATGTTAAAGGCTAGAGCGCCTATTTTGTATATGTCTCATGATTAATATAAAATACATCACTACGTGCAGACTGACCATGATAAAAGAGAAGGGGGACTATATTCCACCAAATAGGGATAGGGAGGGCCTAAAGTTAAGAACAGGGCTAAGCTCGAGAGCTTAAAGCTGAAAATAAATATTATATTAATATTTCTTAAAAACATAAAGTATGGATAATTAATTTATCCTAAGTCCTAAAGTAGAGGACAAGTGTATTAGAGTAGCTTCCAACATGACAAGTGTCAAGTTGGAGACATGCATACTTATTGCCAAGACTTAGTTCCTTTGGGGGGGTCGGCCATTATGGGGGATAAGAGAGGGGTGGAAGAATTGCTGAGAATCTTACCGTTTTTCCTTCAACCAGAGAACCAATATCCGGGATACATTCCATTAGTCCTTGAGCTATCCTCGTATCTTCCTACCACTGTACCCAAACCAGATCGATAACCATTCTTTTTGGTGTACCTGTCAACTTGGGAGTGAGATTAAAGAGGCGGGTTTTCAGGCCTGTGAGCAATTCTCTGAGTAAGAGAATTGTTGGGGATCGATTTCCTGAAGGTTCTAAACTGCGGCTACAATGCTCTGACACTTTCGATCTGGCCTGTTGCTGAAGCCTTGGAAGGGAAGTGGGGCTGCTGAAGGACTGTTGAGAAGATAAGGGACACACTTCCTTGGGTGGGACAGGCATGTGGGTTGGGTGGGATAGGCATGTGGGGAAGGAGAGGTTGTAGGCTATGGTTGAGTGAACACCTGATAGGGAGTCCTTTCGGTTGACCGTGTACCTTTAACCTGGTTAGGAATCCCTTACCCGAGTGGAGTCTAGTCTCAGCTCAAGGGTGACTCACTGTTGAGAATGATGAACAGCGTAATCTAAGGCTGGGAGGTTTGTGGACGGTCTGCACGCAGTTGTTGACATTCCTACTAAGAGAAGTACCGGTTATGTGATGAATTTACATGTTGGATTGTCATTTATGTGTTATTTTATGGGTTTTATTGCATGTGTGGTCATAACTGTCCATATGTTTAAGGGTATACCCCTGTGTATGCTGCATGTCTGTGTTTACTATTAA
This sequence comes from Picea mariana, assembly GCA_032191745.1. Taxonomy (NCBI): domain Eukaryota; kingdom Viridiplantae; phylum Streptophyta; class Pinopsida; order Pinales; family Pinaceae; genus Picea; species Picea mariana. The sequence continues at coordinate 336,723 of JASDQU010101555.1, read as the reverse complement.
TTCAGCCTGAAAATTGTATATTTATAGAATGCAACTATTTGTTTATGTTTTATATGTGAAGCTTCTACTAGAGCGTTGTATGTATATGTTTAATTGCATGCAGTTCAATATGTATGTATGCTTGTGTGCATATATATGTATTTGAAGAGAAAAAGTTATGTGACATAGCTCATTTGAATACTGGGGTGTTATAATATGTTTTCAGAACTAAGTTAAGTGTTTGAGTAGTGACATCCCCCAGCCTATTGGTGGTTGGGGGTATGTTACAGTATGGTATTAGAGCGTCAGTTTGACACTTAGCCTAAATGGGCCAAACAAGTCGAATGGAGACGAGATTATAGTATGGTATCGATTACAGTATGGTATATAGTATATTTGCGTTCATGGAAAATTGAGCCACCACACGGAAGAATAATATGTAGGGATGCGCGCGCTAAATTCAGCATTGTGCGAAGTGCATACACATAGTAAGGGTGCACGTGGTGTGCACAGTATGGTAAGGCATAGTGAAGTTTGGTTGGTGCACACACAGTATGAGTATGAGTTGTATCGCTACAGTGTAGGCAAGGGTGCACGTAGGTGGTTTTGTGCAGTAGCGACAGAATATTCAATGGGGCATACAGATAATTGTATGCGGTAAGGGATATTGAAATTTAGCACGGTGCAATGCATAGAGCGAAATGCATATGGAATATCCGAGTGCGATACAGAAACAGTGCGTAGTGGATATTGGTGCGCAATGCAGAAGTAGTGCGCACAAGTTATTGGCGCGATGAAGAGGAAATGTATAGCAGATACAGGTGCGCGGAAGCATGATTTACCTTATAAAGTCACTTTGCATGATAAATAAAGGAACACAAGTTGAATTTTATGTGCACAAAGATCGTCTGAAAGGCTAATTAAGACGACGAGCTTGAGTTTAATAGAAAATTCACATAGTATTCAAAGAAAGAGGAATACACAACTGCACTGAAGTATTATTTAAATTGAGTCAAGCGAGTGAGATGAATTCTGAGTTTTATTCAAACAGTTGAAAGTGAAATATAAGTTACAAGAAGACACATAATATTAAAGGAAACAAGATTCATATCACCATCAGTTAGAATCTTATCGTAAGTAGTACAAAATCCGCTTATGTGCTTATATATTCATTTAAAATATAAAATTACAAAAGGGGATGATTCAAAATAGCAGTTTCTCTATTTAAAGAGACCATACAAGAACAGGTCTATCATCTACAGAGTTCCTTACCTCTGCTACCATCTGTCCAAAAATCATTGAAATATACTCAATTTTATTTGAGGGTTTATTTCAGCTTAGCTAGATCCTCCTTTAAAGAATCTAACCAGACCGGTTGATTCTCTCCAACACTTTCAGTCGCTTTAGCGACAGGTTCTTTCTTCTGTCGCTTGCTTTGTTTCCTCTTAGCAGCTGGTCTGTTGATAAACAGATCTCTCATGATTGGATTTATCTTGATTTCCAATATCGAATCAGTAATAGGTAATGTGTGAAATTTAGTCTCCAGTATCTGCGCGACTACCTTTTCCTTCGTACTCGCAGGAAAATTTAGCATGTTGCCCGAATAACCAGTCTCATTGGATTTAACTGGGTCCATATACCTCAATTGTGTGGGGACCGAAATACTTTTGCAGAGATGAGAAGTTCAAACCAGTTTGGAGATTTCTCATTGATGGATAAGATGATGCTTCCGTACCCGAGAGTTGGTAATTATAGAGCCTCAATCATGAATCATTGACAGACTTGTGCATAAGTACGATGGGTTGCCATGCTCAGCTAATCCATTTCAAATGATTAAACTTTTTGAGCTCGTTACATGGCGTCGTTCACCTAACTTCAAACAGTTGTGATGTACCGAGCGAATGAGATAGAGTGATCTGACTAGCTGTCACCCATCCCACGAATGGTGGATTTGACATATTGAAGCATGTGACATCGGAACTTATGCAAAAGTGGTTTCAGAAAACTGCCTTTCACCCGATGTATCTCTACACAATGATGTAGTTCTTACTAAGTTCTCAAAACTTGAGTCTTGTCTAAGAATTGTCATGGTGGCAACACCAAGAAATCAAAAAAGATAATTCTGATATATTTATTGAGCCGAAATAGTTCATATTTATCATCGATTGTTGATTTAGTTAACCTAATAAGTTTTAATGGCTGCACATTTTGCAGAATTAACAACAATTAGATCAGATCATATCAGTACCGAATCCATAGGAATGGAAGAGACATGGGGAAATTACAGTCAACAAGATGAGAGCAGAGGGATGAATGTCCATTTGGACATTGAAGGAACAAAATCCAATGGACATGGAGAGGAAAGGGATGAAAACATGAATATGGTAGAGACCATTAAAAATTTGCAAAAGGATGTCCAAATCCATAAAGTTGATAATGAAAGGCTTGTGAGAGCCAAAGAGCAGCAGGATGAAATCCACATGAAGTTATTGCAAAGTCTGAACAGAATAGAAAAGAAATTGGAAAAATAAAGTGACTCAAGAAAATCTGGAAGTCACAAACCTTCGGATGAGAAAAAGAAATCAAGAAGTGTTAGCAGACACCAACATCACTCCCCAAAGAATTCCAATAAATTATAAGGTAGCAACATAAGTCCATCCCGTATTAGACATCATAAGAGGTCTGGGGTGGATGAGCTATGAGGAGAAATGAACAAAATCAAACCTCCTACATTTGATGGTGAGCACAAGAAGGATGAAGATGCAGAAACATGGTTGTTGGGCATGAGAAATCATTTTCAATTACACAATTATTCTTCTCATGTAGAGGGTAGAATTTCCATCTATCAACTCAAAGGAAAGGCATCCATGTGGTGGGATCAGCTTGTGCAGGTACAACACATTAAAGAGAAGAGCGTTACTTGGAGGGAAATTAAGAAGTATTTTGAGAATAAATACTTGAATAAGAGATATTATGACAAGAAAATGAAAGAGTTCTTTGAACTCAATCTCGGAAGCATGACCATAGATGAATATGAAAGAATATTCCTAGAACTGTTGAAGTACGTCTCTTTCATCAAGGATGAGACAGTTAAAATTCAAAGGTATTTGAGTGGATTTCCAGCATTCATCGGTGAAAAAATATAGTATGATGATCCCAATACATTGGAAGAGACCATAAGGCGAGCTAAATGTCTATATGATCAACAGAAAGCAAGGCCAACTTTCCAAAAATCTTGGGAAGAGAAAAAGAAATTCAAGGTGGACCAAAGGAAGAAAGGATTTAAACCACCATTCTTCAAAAATAGTCCACAGGGACCAAAAAATCCTAAAGAGCCCAAAATGATAGAGGCAGAAGGCCAAAGGCCAAGGCAGCCACCTATTCAAGGTTGGGGTTGTAAAGGAGATCATAGATTCAGAGATTGTCCTCACAAAAGTGAAAAAGGAAGGACTATTTATAATGTGCAGCAAGCTGAAACAGTGAAGGACATGGGCAGAAATGTGCCAAGGATCTATGCATCCCTGGATAACAAGCAAGCAGAATATTAGTCACACACGATTGAAGTGGAAGGTATGATTAGCAACCAAACCATTGTTGTTTTAATTGATTCATGAGCTAGTCATAGTTATATAGATCCTAAGATGGTAGAAAGTTTACAATTTCCAAGAAGCAATCATGGAAAATCTTGGTTGGTACAGCTGGCTACAGGAACCAAAAGAAGGGTTAATGAGATGGTTAAGTCATGTCTCATGGACTTGAACGGATTGAACACCAAGGCGGATTCGAACATCTTACCTTTAGGTTCCTATGACTGTTTAATTGGGATGGATTGGTTGGACCCACATCATGCTCTATTGGATTGTCATAAAAAAGAATTTGCTTGCTTGGATGAAGAAGGGAACCAAAAGAAAGTGTAGGGAATTCTCAGGGCAGTAACCGTTAGAGAAATTTCAGCATTATAGCTGAAGAAATGTTATATAAGAGGATGTCAAATATTTGCAACTCATATGAAGGAGACACCTAAAGACAAGGTGCCAAATTTGGAGGATTATGCAGTCCTGAAAGAGTTTGAATATGTATTCAAGAAAGTACCGAGACTACCCCCAAAGAGAGACATTGATTTTTCTATAAATCTTACACTAGGAGCAGCTCTCGTGTCAAAGACTCCTTACAAAATGAGTACACTAGAATTGAAGGAGTTGCAAATGCAGCTTGAAGAACTTCTAAAAAAGGGGTATATACGCCCAAGTGTATCACCTTGGGGTGCCCCAGTCTTGTTTGTGAAAAAGAAATATGGAACGTTAATATTGTGCATTGATTTTAGACAGTTGAATAAAGTGACTGTAAAGAACAAGTATCCTCTGCCAAGGATCGATGATCTTTTTGATCAATTGAAGGATGCAAATATATTTTCAAAGATAGATCTCAAATCGGGATACCATCAGGTAAGAATTAAGGAGGAAGATATCAACAAGACTGCCTTCAGGACAAGGTATGATCATTATGAGTTCAAAGTGGTGCCATTTGGGTTGTCAAATGCACCAGTTGTTTTCATGTGCTTAATGAATGGTGTTTTCCGAGAATATTTAGACAAGTTTGTCATTGTCTTTTTGAATGACATTCTTATATACTCTAAGTCAGAGGAAGAGCATGAACATCATTTGAGGATGGTGTTGCAAGTATTAAGGGAGCATCATATGTATTCCAAATTGAGAAAGTGATCATTTTATCAGAAACAAATTCATTATTTGGGGCATATCATCTCAAAGGATGGGATAGCAGTGGATCTTGAGAAGATAGAAGCCATTAGNTGGTGTTTTCCGAGAATATTTAGACAAGTTTGTCATTGTCTTTTTGAATGACATTCTTATATACTCTAAGTCAGAGGAAGAGCATGAACATCATTTGAGGATGGTGTTGCAAGTATTAAGGGAGAATCATATGTATTCCAAATTGAGAAAGTGATCATTTTATCAGAAACAAATTCATTATTTGGGGCATATCATCTCAAAGGATGGGATAGCAGTGGATCTTGAGAAGATAGAAGCCATTAGAGAATGGTCAGCACCAAAGAATGTGACAGAGATCAGATCATTCATGGGCCTTGCAGGCTACTACAGAAGATTCATTGGAGGATTCTCACCCAATCACTTCCTTGCAAAGAAAGGGTATGAATTTTCAGTGGACGTTGGACTGTGAGAGGAGTTTCCAACATTTGAAACAATTATTGACAAGTTCTCCAATACTAAGGATTGCACACCCAAATGAATATTTCATTGTATGCAAAGATGCATGTAATGAAAGACTTGGTGGAGTCCTCAGTCAAAATGGATTTGTGATATGTTATGAATCAAGGAAGTTGAAGGAGCATGAAAGAAACTATGCCACTCATGATTTGGAGCTGGCAGCCATAATGCATGCCCTGAGGAAATGGAGACACTACCTCATGGGGAAAAGGTTTGAGCTAAGAGCAGACCACAATGGTTTGAAATATTTATTTGATCAGCCAAATCTAAATGCTAGGCAAATCAAATGGTTAGAATTTCTAAGTGAATATGACTTTGATATAAATAATATCAAGGGGAAAGAAAATAAAGTGGTTGATGCACTCAGTAGGAGGGTGCGTGAACTACGTGCTATAGCCATCAGCATGTACCAGACTGATGTTAAAAGAAAAATTATGGAGACTGCAAATATAGACCTACAATAAAAAGAATTGATAGCAAAATTAAAGCAAGGTAAGACACCACAGAAGATGGATATTTATAAGTTGGGAGTAGACGGAATACTTGCACAAGAATAGAATTTTTGTACCAAATGTCCAGGACTTGAAACATATAATTTTGCATGAGATGCATAATGTTCCTTATGCAAGGCACCTTGGATATCAAAAAACCGTAGCAGTGATCAAGAGCCAATACTTTTGGCCAGGTATGAAGAGAGCGATAGCAGAATACATCGCAATATGTATGGAATGCCAGAAAGTTAAAGAATAACATAGGCACCCAACATGATTGCTGCAAACTTTGCCCATTCCTGAATGGAAGTGGGAAGTGGTGACAATGGATTTTATTATGGGATTGCCCAAAACAGGCAAGCTACATGATTCGATTATGGTGGTGGTGGACAAGCTTACAAAAGCTGCCCATTTTATTCCACTAAAAACTACTCACAAGGAAACAGATGTCGTTTATATTTTCATGAAGGAAGTGGCACGATTGCATGGAATTCCTAAAACAATTGTGTCTGACAGAGACCCGAAATTCACCATGAATTTCTGGAAAGGATTGTTCAAAGGATTCAGAACGAATCTGAACTTTAGTACAGCTTACCAGCATGAGTCTGATGGACATACAGAGAGGGTGAATAGAGTGATAGAAGATATGTTGAGAATGTATGTGATGGATAAACCATCAAAATGGAAAGACTACCTACATTTAGTAGAATTCGCTTACAACAATGGGTATCAGGCATCACTGAAGATGAGACCATTTGAAGCACTTTACGGTAGAAGGTGAAATAATCCAGTAATATGGGATAACCCAACTGATAGAACAGTAGTCGGGCTAGAGTCGGGCTAGAACAGGAGATGGAGGACCAAATGTTAAAAATTAAGCAGAATTTGAAAGCTGCCCAAGACAGAAAGAAAAGCTATGCTGATAAAAGCAGAATCCACAGAGAATTCAAAGTGGGTGATCAAGTTTTCCTAAAAGTGAAAGCTAACAGGAGTTCCTTGAAGTTGGGAAGCTGTGCCAAGTTGGCAGCCAGATTTTGTGGACCATTTGAAATCTTAGAGAGGATTGGTCCAGTTTCTTATATGATTGCATTGCCTACATCAATGTATGTTCATAATGTATTCCATGTATCATTGCTAAAGAAATACATACCTGATGTTAATCATGTTATTGATTGGAATGTTATTCAGGTGGAGCAAGAAGGCGCTTTCCAAGTGCATCTGATGCGCATTTTGGACCGAAAAATCAAACAACTCCAGAATTGAGCCATAGGGCTTCCTGGTACAGACCTGAAGACACTACTTGGGAGCATGAGGATGCAATGCAGGCAGAATACCCGCATCTTTTTGAAAAAAAATTGAAAATTTTGTTGTATATGGGTACATGATGCACTAAGGAGAGTGCATAAATAAGGGGAGGGGATTGTAATATCCCTCGACCGAACCCAAACAAAAATGTAATCTAAGTATATTTAATCTAGTGAGTTGTTTAGACATCATTTTTGTAATACACATTTCATGGCATGGTGCGCGCATATACTGTGCAGTAAAGTGATGTAGTGTGCACATTTTTGGATACCGCACGCAGTAACTAAAGAGCACGCAACCTTGAGGTCAGTAGATACTGCGCATAGCAACTAAAGTGCATGCAATATTGAGGTCAGTGAACCTTTATGTATATGATATGCATTATAGGCTGTTGAGCCAGTATTATAAGTTGGAATGCTTATGTTTTGGAATTAGGCCAGAGCATCTAGATGTTAAAGGCCATTGCGCCTATTTTGTATATGTCTCATGATTAATATAAAATACATTGCTACGCACATACCGACCATGATAAAAGAGAAGGGGGACTAGATTCCACCAAATAGGGATAGGGAGGGCCTAAAGTTAAGAGCAGGGATAAGCTAGAGAGCTTAAAGCCAAAAAGAAATATTATATTAATATTTCTTAAAAACATAAAGTACGAATAATTAATTTATCCTAAGTCCTAAAGTAGGGGACATGTGTATCAGAGTAGCTTCCAACATGACAAGTGTCAAATTGGAGACATGCATACTTATTGTCGAGACTTAGTTCCTTTGGGGGGATCGGCCATTGTGGGGGAGAAGAGAGGGGTGGAAGAATTGTTGAGAATCTTACCATTTTTCCTTCGACCAGAGAACCAATATCTAGAATACATTCCATCAGTACTTGAGCTATCCTCGTTTCTTCCTACCACCATACCCAGACTAGATCGATAACCATTCTTGTTGGTGTAACTGTCATCTTGGGAGCGGGATTGAAGAGGCGGGTTGTCAAGCCCATGAGCAATTATCTAAGTAAGAGAATTGTTGGGGATCGATTTCTTGAAGGTGCTAAACTGCAGCTACAATGCTTTGAGACTTCTAGTCTAGCCTGTTGTTGAAGCCCTAGAAGGGAAGTGGGGCAGTCGAAGGACCGTTGAGTAGAGAAGGGGCACACTTCCTTGTATGGGATAGGAATGTGGGGAAGGAGAGGCTCTAGGTTGTGGTTGAGTGAACACCATAGAGGGAGTCCTTCTGGTTGACCATGTACCTTTAGCCTAGTTAGGAATCCCTTACCCAGGTGGATTCTAGTCCCAGCTCAGGGGTGACTCACTGTTGAGAGTGATGAACAGTGTATTCTAAGGCTGGGAGGTTCATGGATGGTCTGTACGTAGTTGGTGACATTCCTACCAAGATAAGTACTGGTTATGTGATGAATTTACATGTTGCATTGTCATTTATGTGTTATTTTATGGGTTTTATTGCATGTGTGGTCATAACTATCTGTATGTTTAAGGGTATAACCCTATGTACGCTGCATGTCTATGTTTACTATTAATTCAGCCTAAAAATTTTGTATTTACAGAATGCAACTTTTTTTTTATGCTTTATATGTGAAGCTTCCGCTAGAGCGTTGTACATATATGTTTAATTGCATGTAGTTCAATATGTATGTGTGCCTGTGTGTATATATATGTATTTGAAGAGAAAAAGTTATGTGACATAGCTCAGTTGAATATTGGGGTGTTACAATATGTTGTCAGAACTAAGTTAAGTTTATGAGTAGTGACATCCCCCAACTTGTTGGTGTCTGGGGGTGTGTTACATCATATATATACACCAACAGTAATTGTACCCACTAATGATGAGATCACAAGTAGTTAGGGTGTTTGTTATTAAGAAACTATTTATAGAGATAGAAGGCTACAATATGTTTTGTTAAATGTTGTTTTTGTAATGGAAGCTCTATTAATAGAAGGTTTCCCCATCAAAGAATCTCGTGAAAATTGATTGATATTTTGGATATATTTCATACAAGGGATATATTTTGTAAGTTTAATATTATTTTCTATTGTATTTGCTTGTCTACATTTAATCTCTCTTAATGTTTTTCATGTTCTATTGTTTTTGTTGATTAAGTATGCTACAAGTAGTATGAAAGCTCTTTCTTGAGCCAATATGCACCTATAATTTGTTTTAGGCTAGAAACATGTTTCATTGTCCTTAAATAAAACACGGATCTGTTGTTAGACTAACAAATGTACATTTGCAAAAGAATACATGTAGGAAATACAAGTGACATCAATTTTTTGGACATCATTATAACCCATTAAGTAGTATTGCATAAGACAACACCTATATACGGATTTGTCTTCTACATACCCTCAGGTATATAGGAATTCTCCTAGGTACACTTGAAATTAACCTTACTTAAACCTTTTGGCCATATTGTTGTTATAGTACATTGAGAACAACACTTGGGGAGATCTCTTTTTAGTACCTCGGAATCAAGTAATATGCATAAGGGTATGGTTTAGCCTCCTTGGTTAGTGCCCTAAGAGATTGATTCAAGTATTATTATTGAAAACTTGCATATATCAAAGAGATATAGCACATGACACTCATTTTTCCTTAAGACCCTGCAAATCCTACCCTTTGCAGCATAGGCCACAAAAATCCTACATAAAGTATTTTTTTTTAAATTTGGTGATTTTGTTGGTGCAACAATACTTATCAAGGAGTAATGATCCTACAAGAGTAGGACTCAAAAAAATAAAAAATAATAAAGAAGAAGAAAAAGAAAGAGAAAGAGTCTAGGTATTGGGTTTTGACAATGTCCTTGCTAGAGACCTATCTCAAAAGACTTCTTGTGTAGTATTGATCATTGTGGTATCACTCTCAAATAACCATTTTTAATGAACCTGATGATATACATGTTGGAAACTTCTCTCAAAAGACTCCTTATTAGGGATCAATCATATTGTTGTAACTCTCTAGTAACATTGTTTTTGTAGACCTTTGTTATAGACTTATTTGGTCACCTTTGATTAGATATGTGTTCTTGGAGATTCATTAATTATGATTTCATCATTCCTCCTCCTACTACATTTATTTTTGAGTCCTTAATTGGCTTCAAGTGATTTTCCTTCAAGTAACCCATGGGTTGCCTATAAGCATTTTTCAAGCAATGTACAGGGCCCTTCAAAAAATCTTAAAAAATAATAAATGTATAGTAAAGGTTCACTCTGAGAGGATATGACGAGGTTCGTACAAATATACAATGTGGATATATATCCCAAACTAACTTAACTACTTTATTATGATATAAATAAGATTTATTTTTTGGGAAAAGGAAAAGGGGACCAGTAAGAGCAAGGATATGCTAGAGTAACTCTTAGAGGATCAACCAAGGAGTTTTATTGATTTCCCCTCATCAGAGCTAGAACTTGGTTATGAGTTTATTTTTATCTTTGAGTTGGGTAAAAACATCTCTTAGTTTTATCACCCATGGTAAATCTACAGATAGTAGGTGGAGTAAAAGTGGATGAGTGGTCTAGTCAAGAGAAACCCATAATAAGGTGTTGAAGGCCCTATCGACATCAATCAAGGATAAGGTTTCATTTGTTGTTCAAATTTAATTAATTTATGAAAATCTATATTCTTCCTCCCTCCCCCCAAAAAAAATCATTATTCAATGTGTTTGATTAATTTCTTTTGATTTATGATTTGAGGTTATATTGACTACTCAGTATTAGTTACAATCAGTGCATTGTGAATTTATGTTATTGCTTTACATATTTATTATAATTCATATTTATATGCTTATTTGAATTTGAGGAAGGTTTGTTTTTTTATTTTGTGTGTAGGTTTAAAGAAAGGTTTAGGACTATGAGGAATAAATTGGATTTCACACTAAAGACACAAATTGATCATCCATCCAATAATAGGTATTTTACCATATTCTTATCTTAGGTAGTTACATAGTGTAACTATCTAATCCTAGAAAGTAGTTATTGTTTTTTCATTTGCTTAGTTAGTGATTAAATCCTAGTCATTGGAGACTTTTTTATCTGTAACATTCCATGGATATTCCAATAGAACAAATCGTCACAACAAAATTGATAAATAAAACTTAAATCTACACTATGAAGGTTAAATTCTTTTAGATTTCATAATCTTTAGTTATTGATTTTTTGCTTATGCGTGAAATAGATAAAATACATAAAATAGAGAACATGGAAATACAATCACACACCATCCAAAAAATAACACAAAAAATTTCTCTGGGAAACCCTTATGGGGGAAAACCTAGCTAGAAGGTGAGGTTGCTTTGCTCTCTTTTAGTTGGAATGGAAATAGTGCAAGCACAAAGGAGAAGGCGCTCTCTATGGAGTTTCCTGAGACCTGTGGCATGTTAGGCTACTACAAAACATTAACCCCTTTTGTTATGATCTCTAATTTTCCACTCCTTGTTGTTCTACTCTAGTATGGAACAAAATAAAATAACATAGAATGGATCCCCTTCTCCTCCTACTGGCCCAGTATTTAACATAGCCTGATAGCTATGTAGGTGTAGAGTTTTGACTTCCTCAATCCTCCATTGTGATAGTGTTGCAGACCTTCTAGAATCTTCTTGAAAGTACATATGTGGCTAACCCCATATGCATGATTACTAGGGGATGACATGGCATCCTCGTACCATGTTGGACAACATAGTAGGTCAACTTGTGGGAGGCATAAATTTTGCATATGATCTCCAATTGATGCGGTTTTTGCACTGTTGGAAAGGTATTGATGTCTCGAATAATTTCACGAGGTAATAGCTATTTCTAGGAATGTAGTTACCCAAAAAAATGTTTTTTTATGCCTCAAATGTTTTTGGAAGTTTTCAAAACACAATTTTCCAAACTGGTACCTACCATTAAAATGACCCTACAAGATAATTATTTCAATTTTTTCCAATCTAAAAGCATCAAGTAGATTAAAAATAATGTAGTTATTCAATCTAAATCATATATCCTCATTTAGGGACGCTTTTGGTCCCCAAAATATTTATTGAATGAGGTGAGGAAATTTTTCCTCTGCCTTCTCCCTGGAGTACCATTTTTCTTTCCTTTTAAGTTGTCCTTTCAACCCAACCTATAAAAGGTCATACTACCCCTTCCTTGTAGTTTTGGACTACTTCTGCAAAATTGTGTCCTCTACCAACTCTTCTTGAGAATCTAGTGCTAAATTCTCTATGGAAGGTAGGACCTACTTCTCATCTTTATCCAACATGGAGGGCTCATATATTTTTAGATTCTCAACATTCACTACTAAGTAAATGTGCATGTATTACAGTAGATTGAGTTTGTAGGATTTATCTCCCACATTTTCCAATACCTCAAAAGGACAAAATTGTAGATCATTGATCTTCTTACCAGGACCCTATAGTATTTTCTTATTCAGTTATAACCATACTCTATCTTCCACTATAAATGCTATTTGTATTATGTGTTGTTCATGTCTAGCCTTGTATGTTTCCTAAGACTTATTTAGTGTCTCTTTCACTTGCAAATGGATCTTCTTGATCTTATCAACAATTTTTTCTCCTTTTAATGCATCTCATGTGAGTTCCCTTTGTTTTCCATATACAACATCTAAGAGTGAAGGTGGAAAATGTCCAAAGAAAGTTTCAAAAGATGACTTACCAATAGAAGTGTGGACTTCTCTATTATAAGAGTGTTGTATATAGATCATATTTTCATTCCAAGTCTTCAAATGGTTATAATTGTAACCCCTCAAAAGTTGCACCAAATTCATGTTGACTACTTCCATCTACCCATATTTTTGTGGATGGAATGTTGTATACCTCTTGATCTTAACATCCATCTTGTCCCACAATCTAGTCTAGAAATAACTAAGAAATCTAGTGTCCTTGTCTGAGATGATGCTTCTTGGTATCCCAAAGTGCACCCAAACTTGTTCAAAGAAAAATTTTGTTGCTTCCTATCCCTTGATTGTATTTTTAAAAGGAATGAGAATACACATTTTTTTGAACCTGATAACTACCAAAAATAAATAGTCATGTCCCTTCTGTGTGGTTGGTAAACCACCCAAAAAATCCATGGAAATGCTTTCCCAAGGTCTAGTGGGGACCAACAAGGGATGGTATAGACATTGTTTCATGTTATTGGGCTTGTTGGTACAACAAAGTATACATCCTCTAATATATTGTGATACATATTCTTTCATTCTGGGCTGGTGCACATACCTATGTAAGTTGGCAACTTTCTTCCCAACACCAAAATGTCCCACAACCTTGGAGGTGTGAGCTTCTGTAATTAGCTACAATTGTTAACCTTTAGAAACACAAAGCTTGTCAATCTTGTAGAGTCGACCATTCTATAAATTATAGTTAGCCTTGATGTCACCTTCTTTGATATGAATTTGGCCCTGCAACTGCTAAAACACCTCCTTGAAGTCCTGATCTTCTATGTATTCCTCTATGTATGCATCATGGATAAAAGGATCCATTTGCATCATAGTTTTCAAATATTAAATCTTGGATGTGTTTGTTTGTGAAATCATGTATGTCAACTTGTTTGTGCTACCATTCTTATGATTTATGACCAAATCAAACTTATGTAAGAACCCAATCCATTTGTAGTGCCTAGTTTGTTGTAACTTACTCTGGGCTTACAAATATTGGAGTGGTTGGTGATCTGTGTGGATGATGGTCTCCTTTCTCATTAGATAGTTCTTCCTCTTTTTGACATATTTTACCAAGTCATAGAGCTCCTTGGCATAGGTAGGGTAGTTGAGAACCACTCCATGAATACTTCATAATGATAGCAGACAAGCCTTCCTCCCTGCATGAAGATTGCTCCCATGGCATACCCACTTGCATTTGTCTCCACTTTGAAGGGATTCTACAAGTTTGGTAGCACGAGCATTGGTTCTTGACTAATATTTCTTTTCATCTCATCAAAAACCTTTTGCATATTTTTCTCCCACTAGAAACTCTTACCACTCATTGTTATGGTGTGGAGTGGTGTAGCTACTGCTGAAAATAAAGATATGAACTTTCACAAGTACTGTGTTTCCCTAAAAAATATCCTAACTTTAGTGACAGTTATAGGAACTGGCCATTTCATGATGGCCTCCATCTTGGCGAGATCTATCTTGAGCTCGCCTCCACTATTCACATAACCTAGATACACCAAAGATTGTTGAGGAAACTCATGTTTCTTGAGATTGGATAGAAATTGGTGTTTCTTCAAGGTCTCTAACACATACTTAATATGTGATATGTGATCCTCCTAGGTAGCACTACAAACTAGAATATCATCCAAACAAACAATAAAAAAATGAAACTAGAAAAGGGAGTAAAACAACATTCATTAGTCTTATAAATGTAGTTGGTGTGTTGCATAAATTGAATGACATAACCAACCACTCATACGAACCTTTTCTTTTCTTGAAGGAAGTACTCTAGGTATCTCCTTTGACTCATACCCAGTGATATCTTTATTTTGAATCCATCTTATTGAAGTACTTGGCATGTTGTAGTCGGTCCAACATATCATCGATCTTGGGTAGAGGGTACTAATTCTTTAGTGTAATCTTGTTCAATTATGTATTATCAATACAAATTATCCAAGTCTCGTCCTTCTTGGACAAAGTTATGATAATTGATCCATAAGGTGAGGTACTTGGGAAAACCACACCCTGATCCAAGAACTATTGAAACTACTTATTTTCTTCATTTTCTTTCATAAGGGACTATCTATACAGCCTAATATTCTACAAGGGGGGAGTATGGTAGTGATTGGATTTCATGCTCCACTTCCCTCTTAGGTGGTATCCCTTTAAGCTTCAGAAACACTCCCTTGTGTSTCTTTATAAAATCCTCCACTTAATCTTTATGATCCTTACTACACCCTTCCAAGGATATCTTTACTTTTAATGACTCTTTACTAGACTGATTTTCCCTTAGGAAAATTAAAACATATTTCTTTCTAGAATTGATCAATTTCTTAGCTTTGTTGGCACTTACCAGTGAATTTTTTTTATTTTCTTTTGTGTGTGTTTATGATGAACTGTTTCTCATCCATGATGAGGCGGTACTTATTGGATATCTTCACGAAGATAGTATACCTCATATACATGTAGGGGATTCCAAACACTACGTTGAGTTCTACTTCATCTATAAAATCAAAACTTACAACAAATTTAATATTGCATTGCTTTGTTAACTTGATCTTTGAATCCTTGTTTAACCAACCCAATGGATAGGGACTAGGATGATCATGAGACTCTACTCCACTATTACTAACTAGATCTATTGCTATGACATTAGCATGTGACCTAGAGTCGAATAGAGCATCTATCTTGGTATTATTGACCTSAACCTTGATGTGGAATATTTTGGTCATCTCCTTCTCTTATTAGTGATGAAGGCTACTTAGATTCACCTCCTTCTGCATTGATGTGCATATAATATTTGCATCCACATATGAGCCAATTTCAACCTAATGGCTCGAATATGTGGCTAGAATATTCTTTTTCTTTGCTTCCTTCTTGTGATTCTTTGGGTTCAAATATGGATGTAGGTTCCAACATTTTTCCTTAGTGTGCGCATAAATGTTGCAATGGTTTCTAGGATCCTTGCACTAATGTGCAATATCTATCATATTCTTATCATTTCCCCCTTTCCACTTGTTATTCCCCTCCTTGGAAGCTTCATGGTGCACTTTTTTCCTAGAACTTCTTGGTTTCCCTTTCTCGTGGCCTATGTTTTTCAAATATTGTGCCCATACACATGCCTCATCTATTTTCCTTAGCTTGAAAAGCATCACTTTATTTCACATATGACTATGTAGACCCCACATATACTTGAGGAGTACATATGGGATATTGGGAGAGATGCTCAGCATGATGATGGCCATATTCCTAAACTTGGTGGTGTAATCATATACACTCTACCCCTACCTCTGCCTGAAGTAATGCCGCTAGATTCATTAGTCCTATACATACCTGATAGAGTAGAATTGGGAATTTATGAGGGTTTTGAAGTCCTCCCACCTAGTTACTAGTGGATCACCCACTATGTTAAAGCATGGCCCTCTAACTTCAATCAAGAAAATGGAATATTTTTCTCTTCACCTATATGGTGAACGCTAAAATAAACTTCTAGTTGTTGCAACAAATGATTTAGTTTTAATGCATCGATATGAACTTGGTATGGATTTATGTCCACTTTAACTTCCATATTGAATAGGTACTATGAAGCGTTAACGACACTCGAATTGGACTACTCTTTCTCAGGTTCTTTTCGTGACTCCTTTTTCGAGTGTTCATTATCTTCTGATTTCTCATTTGATCTAATCTTTCAGTTTGATCCTCCAAATTCTTCGAATGGTTAGATATTGCTTGCTATAGCCTCCATGTTGAGGGACATATTGTGAGATATGTTAGTGACTTTCTCTTCCATCCTCTCAAATCTCTCCTTTTCCAAATCTCGAGGGTTGTTATGAACAAACTTGTTGGCCATGGCTAGGGTTCTACAAATTTCTTCTTAAATTGATTCCTAGATCCCTACAACTTTCCACAAATGCCACAAAAAAACCTTCTCTGATACCAATATGATTTGCAAACTATCATGGATATTCCACTAGAATAGTTCATCACAAAATATCTAACAAATAAAACTGAAATCTACACTATGAAGGTTAAATTCCTTTAGATTCTGGAATCTTTGGTTATTGATTTTTTGCTTATGCATGAAATAGATAAAATGTGGAAAATGGAGAATAGGGAAATACAATTACAAATAATCCAAAAAATAACACAAATGTTTTCTCTCAGAAACCCTTATGGGAGAAAACCCAACTAGAAGGTGAGTTTTCTCTGCTCTCTTTTCTCTAGTATGGAAATGGTGAAAGTACAAAGGAGAAGGCACTCTCTATGGATTTTCCTGAGATCTGAGACTTGTGGCATGTTAGGATACTAGAGAGCATTAACACTCTCTGTTATTCTATCTAGTTTCCCACTCCTAATTTTTCTTCTCTGGTATGGAACAAAATACAATAACATAGAATGGAACCCCTTCTCCTCCTAGTGATCTGGTATTTAACATAACCTGATAGCCATATAGGGGTATGGTTTTGACTTCCTCAACCCTCCATTGTGATAGGTTTTTGGACCTTCTAGAATATTATTGAAATTATATACATGGATATCCCCATTTGTGTGAGTAACATGGGATGACATGACATCCTCTCGTACCATTGTGGTTAGCACAGTAGGTGCGGGAGGAATAATTTTTGCATACGATCTCTGATTGATGCAATTTTTACACTATTGGAAAGGTATTGATGTGTAGAATAGTTTCATGGGGTCCATGCTACTATTGGTAAAGTTTTAACCCCAAAAAATGTCGTTTGATGCCTCAAAATGGCTTCAGAGGGTTTCAAACCCCAATTTTCCAAAATGGGACCTACCATTAAAATGACCCTATAAGATGATTGCTCCAATTTTTTCCACTCTAAAAGCATCGAGATAGATGAAAAATAACATAATGATCCAATCCTGATCACTTTTCCTTAAAACAAAAATATCAACTCCATTAAAGAGAACTCTATGAGTTCTTAATAGGGTTTCCTCCCTCTATTTTCGAACTTGCTTGTTGGGTTTGGATAGTTATATTTGTCATATTTCCTACTTGTCACTATATAATAAAGTAAAAAATTAATTTCTAGTTGGTTCTCTACATTTTTCACCCTTTGAGGCATTTGATAGTCAAAGGTGCCTACAACTTCTCTTTAAGAAACTTGCAGGCACACACTAGTTTATTTAAAGAAAATTAGGGGCAACATGCTTGTCATCTTTTGGAAACCTATGAGCATATCATGTAGCTTGAAATTTATTGCAAGCTTATAATTTACTCTTTCAATTTTGGTTATTTTGCAAAATTGAAAATTTTGACTCTCAACTCTGGAGATTTGAAATGATCTACATGTTTGGATTTACTTTAGGTATTTTCCATTGTTTTCATTTTACCTATAATGAAAAACAAAATTTTAATATTGTAAAATACAAAAATATTTTATTTTGGTTCATTTAGGAATCACTTAAATAATTTGATTCATTTTGGAAGTGTTGTGTTTAAAGGAAAATATTATATTGTTTACATTAGCATGCTCTCACAAAAATAGAAAGGAACAACTTGTATTAGTTTGGACCATATTTCTTGGAAAATTGCATAGCATTTAGGGTTTGAAAAGGCTTACTCGATTTTTGTACTTTTTAAAGTTTTTGAATTCAAGCATCTTTTTCAAGTTTAAAGTAGTGTTTCTATTTACAAGATTGCTCCTTTTGTATATTTTTCATTTGAGAACATCCCTTTGATTAAAAACAGACATTAAAATCAATGTCTAATTAAATGAACCAAACTTGTTTTTCTTTGATAGAAAACCTACCACAATATATGATTTTAGAGCCTTGTTGTAGGTTTAGAGAGTCAATTCTCCTACACCATGAAAATTGAAACTATGAATACTAAAGAGTGCAAAATAAATTAGTTACAAAAGGCACTTATTGGGAAAAGTGCACCTTAGACATGCATCAAGCACAAGGTCAAGCTATGTAGGTATAGATATTATGCCTTATTTCTTGTTTGGTGAGCTATGTGTGATAGGGAACTTTGAAATAATTGACGAGTCCTCGGGGTGACAGATATTCTCTAGAGTTTTAGGTACATAATGAAGTCTTATATTTCCTACCCATATGTAGACACATAACCCATGATTGTTCCACCACTACAAGGAGAACACCTTCTAGGGGGTCTTTTTAGTGTTACAAGATTTGGAAAAAATTTCAAAATAACCTCCACTACAACCTCCATTATTTGAAACCAAGATTTTAGTGGAGGTTTTAATGGATGTTCCATATAACTAAAAATATTTGGGTGGGTGAAGGTTTTACTTTAAGATGTTTTTATTGTTAAAGTGCATTGATGCACCATTAATAAAAAAACATCGGTGTGTATAGATAAATTAAAATACATTGTTGCTTTTATATATAGTACACACTGAATTCGCCTTTTTGTTGTGTGCATCATCGATGCTCTTATAATTGTGACGCATCGGTTCTACATTGTTTGCATATGCAAAACCTGTGCTTTCTAAGGCAATTAATGCACCAGTTCTTTTACATGTTATGTACGCCCTGGTACTTGTATAATTTGTGTGTCTCGGTGTGTGTGTTACTCTATGCACCGAAGGGTACTGAAATTTTGAATATTGGAGATGAGATGTCAACTCAATTCTTTGTTACTAAGAACTGGTGCATATATTGTATAAATGAATTGGTGCATATATTATATTAAAATCATCGGTGTATATATTATATTTAAATCACCGGTGTGTATTATAAACATGTGCATCGTAAAATGTTGAAGCAATAAATATAATCACACGTTATATCATTTAAGGAATGGTTTTTTTTTTCTCAGTATTTTGCACCAATGCTTAAAATAATTAATAGGTACAAGTTCATATAAACCCTTAACATGCACCAATTTCTATATTATGGCACACACCATTTAGTGGGTTCATAATAATACAGTGCACCAATATGTATATATTTTAATTAATTGTATTTTTTACAAATATTCAATTAATCATCTCAAAATGAAAATAAAAATTATAATAATATTGTTTTTTATATTTTTGTTATTTCATTTTGATATAATCATTGCATTAATTCATTATCTAATGGATTACACCTATTTTATTTGTAACAATGTAAATTATCCACATATTAATTAATCAACAACACAACATTTTACAACATTCGACAATGCAATAAAATAAGAAACCCATTTTATTATATATGAATAAGAGACCCGTGGTCATACAAAATGAGACAATGTAAAGGTCCATAATAATCAAGATACAACCAATATGTAACTGTTACACTTATTGGTAACATGTCCTCATGCAATTGGGACATGTCAAGTACATTAAACAAAATCCATGATTTTCACAGACAAATATTCTAAAACATATAACTTGCAGTAACATTCAATTATATTGATTGTCATTCATAACTTGAACTATTTTTATCGCTCGAGTTGCATGCATGCATAATTTATTCATCACTTGTAGGTGATATTGTACTTCGGTTATTTAACCTAATGTTTTCTTGGTCAACTTGTTTTTTATGTTCATCCTCTTCATGTTCCATCTAAAAACATAAAAACAAAGTGTAATAAGTATATCTACATTTATATATATAGTAGAATATACATGATTGCATAAATAAAAAAACATACCATTGCAACGAGTGTTTCATAAATAGTACACATTCTTTCGAAGCGATGTTCCATGTCGTATCTCAAAATATCTTATGTTGATTGCACTCCATACTTTGTTCCTTGCATGTTTAATATGCCATGACAAAGCACAGTAGATATAATTAATATAAAGGTCTATTGTTGTTCCATTAATTATAAAATGAGGGAAGTCAAACAACAAATCTACCTACAAATTGTTAATTAAACCTTGATACTTGAACATATACTCACAACCCATACTTAACACAATGTCGATCAATTCTTCAATTGGATCCTCTTTGCATGTTAGCACCTATTAGAATACATCCATGGATGAGTGTAAATTAATTATTTAAACATAGAGTTCACAACAAGTATAAAATCTTAAGTAAGGATGAAAATGTAAGTACTTACAAACTTTGCGATCAACCCAATTCTTCCTAATTGTCCTGTCTTATGTACTGAATGGGTTCCATTTTGTTTTATTTTCTACAAAAAATAATTGAAAATTAATATTTCTTGTAATAACTAAATTTGATTTACACAAAAGAATAAATCAATGATTGCATACCTCTGATGTGCATTGTTGTTTGGATGTCTCCTCATACAATACAAATATGTTCATTTCGTTTACCATCTCCTTGTACACTTTTTTGGACATCCCTATGGGAATGTATTGGTTTTCCCCTCATTTGTCCCTTGGAATGTTCATAATCGCCCTGAAAAAATAAAATCTAGGAACCATCAGATATAAAAATTACATTTTTTACAATAGAAGATAGCAATGTGTACAGTAAATAAGTATGCACCAATGCATGACATGTATATATACACACACTAGTATATGATAGTAGTGCTCTTGCGAAATCGAAAATGTTTTACAAATTGTTGTATTCATGCAGTGCTTTGATAATTAATAAATGCATTATTGAATAAGTAATGTTAATTATGCACCACCAACCCATGAACAAATTTGAAACATGATTGTTTCCATATAAAAACAATATTACTTCCATTTTAAATTAAGTGGTTTTTTTTGTCTATAATACCCCATTTCTAAGTCCCCGGATTAATAATGTATTTTTTTAATTGATGAAAGGTTGAAGTGTCTGAACAATTAAAAGAGGTTGAAGTGCCTAGGAAATGTAATACTTTGATCATTATTAATAATAAAATTACATTCTTGGCTATGGTACATAAGGACAAGAATTATAGGGGGCTATGATTCCATGAGAGAGGGGGGAAACCGACGGCTAAGACTTTATGCTTTGATTTATTAAATTATCACCAATGTTGTGTTGGGGGGCATATGAGGGGGTGCTTGAGTCTCTTAGGGAGACCACGGTGGCCTTGGGGAAATTTGATACAAAATCCTTGTTCTTGATTATGTTGGGGATTAATAAATCATTCATTTTTTGATTCCTCATTCATTATTGCTCTTGGTATGGTCATGGGAAATGAATTAAGGGAGAGAAGAGACATTTGTTATTTTATTTTTTTTAACTGGGGGAATCAGCAACTCGCGGTTCTCGTACTCACATGACATGGGGTTGATACCCATCCACTACCACTATAACATCAGGTGATCCATGCAGCCCGCAAGAATGGAGAACAATTAAATCGGGGTGAGAATCAAACTTGAGACCTCTTTTACACATTTCCTTCCATTTACACGGCACTTGCCAATCAGTCTACACCCCTCCATGCTAAAGGTATGCGGGCTTGGCCCAGTTAATATTTTTTCAGTGACTAGACCATGTCCTTGCTTGATTTTGAGCACAAGACCTAACCTTCATTGCAAGAATAAATTTACCATCCAGCCACCTCCACCGACCTTGAGAAGAGCCATTGTGACAAGCTATAAGTAACTATTGATTATTCCAATAATGAATTGATGCCTAAGTGCATGGATGCATTGGCATTTTGATAAACCTTGTCACAATTGTGAATATTGAGAGTTCCATCATTGATATTCTTAACAAGATGCATTGGATCCCTAGAAGGAGGTGGACATCCTAATGGAATGTGTGGCAATGAAGGGGGTTCATTCTCTTGGGTGGTACAGGATAGGAGAAGAGAGTTGGTGAACTTTGGATTGTTGTGTGTTGAGAAACCTAGAGAGCTTGAGTGATGACTAGTTTGGGAATCTAAGTGTCACTCTGGAACCTGTCCTTGTGGATTCATAGCCCTAGCTCAGGGGTGACAAATTTTTGAGACTTGTAATAGAAACATCTAAGGTTAGGTGGAATGTCCTTAGTCCACATCTAGTTGGTGACCAGTTTTGTTCAAGATAAGTGCTCTCTATCATGGTGTTTCTCTGCTTATACATAATTATTTATGTTGTGCATTTATTATTATCTCTGATATTGTAACATACTCAGCCACCCACAGGCCGGGGTATGCTACCTTCAATCCCTCCCTTGGACGTCTTTCTCTTACGATACCTTTTTAAAATTTAAGGATGCATAAAAGAAAAGACTTTAACGACATGCACAACAGTAGTGAGCAAGCATGCATAGTCTAAAGATTCAATTAAATGATACTTAAATATACAGAAGAAATACATTCATATACATGCAAATGATACCATAACAGAGAGAAATTATCTTTATGAAAGATGACACCAACTGGCTACAGACCAAGGATGTTCCACCCAACCATAGACACCGCTACTCCAAATCTCAACAGTAGTGTCACCCCCGAACCAGGGCTATGAATCCACAAGGACGGTTCCAGAGTGTACCTTGCTTCCAAAAACATTCATCTCTCAATCTCTCATAGGTTTCCCAACACCTACAATAATCCAAGTACCCAACTCTCTTCCACCCAACCTATACCACCCCCAGAGAACATACCTCCACCCTTCTCTACCACGCAGTCCCTCAGGCAGTCCTTCTCCTTTTTCCAGGGCCTCCATCATAGTTGGTCCCATGCCAATGCATATCAGACATTCCAACGCATTTCATACATGCTAATGCATCTCAGACATGCCAATGCATCTTAGACATGTAGGCCCCAGGTCACGGCTGGATCACACCAGCGACTACTACAACCAACTATCCTGTGGCCAATTCTCCAGCAATTTGGTTCCCTTTCCCAAGCCAAGATGCATGAGAATGGATCAATGGATGGTTAAGTGAGTGCATGGAAGTGTGTGATGGAAATGAAGGAATGTACAAGAAATCAATGAACAAGCCATCAATTGAACCCCCCCCCCATCAGACCAGACACGGGTTTAAGTAACTTCGTGGGGAATCAATAACTTCCTGGCCTTCCCCAAGAAGCTCACGTAATCGATCCCCTCCCTTAGACAAAAAGGGTAATTAACATAGGAATACACATTTATCCCCTCAAGCCCCCTCTCTTGTTGAATTATAGCCCCATATAACTCTATTCCTTGTCCATCTAGCAGCCAGCGATGTGTTTATTATTAATAATGATAAAACAAAAACATTACATGTCTTGGGCACACTGGCCTTTTAATAGATGTTTGGGCACCCTGGCCTCTCAATATTTTAACAATAAATTATTTTAAAAATGGGGGTGAAAAACCTGGGATGTTACATCCCCTCTCCCTTATTTTGGCACTATCCTCAGTGCATATACAAAATAGAGATCAAAATCTCAAATTTATTCAAAAATATTCAGGTACTCTACCCGAATGGCATCTTCATGCTCCTAGGTAGCATCTTTAGGACCGTAGCAGGTCCACTAAACTTTTACCAGCTCTATAACTTGATTCCAGAGCATTTTTACTTTTCTGTCCAATACCCGCACTGGATGAACATGAAAATCTACCTCCATCTCTGCCTGAATCAAATGCCAATCAATAACATGGTTAGGGTCATGTACATGTTTCCTTAGTAAATATACATGAAATACATTATGCACATTCATGGAAGCAGGAAATGCAAGCATGTATGCAACTGGCCCTATTTTGTCCAATATTTCAAATGGACCACAAAACCTGGCTACCAGCTTTGTACAACTACCCAATTTCAAAGAGATTTTCTTGGGCTTCACTTTCAAAAGTACATGCTCCCCTACTTTAAATTCTCTAGTTGTCTTGTTCTTGTCTGCATAGACTTTCTGTCTATCTTGAGCTACCTTTACATTTTGCTTGATCTTAACCACCTGGTCTTCCATGTCCTTGAGCAACTCTGGCCCAAGTACCACTCTATCTGTTGGGTTGCTCCAACTTACTGGAGTATCGCATTTCCTACCATACAAAGCTTCAAATAAGCTCATTCTTAATGAAGCTTGATACCCATTATTATATGCAAACTCAACCAAGTGTAAGTAATCTTCCCACTTAGATGGCTTATCCATCACATACATTCTCAGCATGTCTTCAATTATTCAATTGACCCTCTTTGTTTTCCCATCTGTCTGGGATGATATGTTGTGCTAAAGTTTAGATTTGTGCCAAATCCTTTAAACAATCCCCTCCAAAAATAGGAGGTAAACTTTGTATCTATGTCTGAGACAATTGTCCTAGGTATCCCATGCAACCTAGAGATTTCCTTCATGAAAATTTCTACAATATTAGTCGTTGTATGTGTGTCTTCATAGGCACAAAATGAGCACCCTTTGTTAATTTTTCAACCACCACCATGATTGAATCATGTTGCTTATTCGTTCTGGGTAATATCATGATGAAATACATGGTGATCACTTCCCATTTCTTCTCTGGGATTGGCAATGGTTGCAGAAAACCCGTTGGGTTCCTATGCTCAACCTTCACCTTTTAACATTCCATACATCGAGCAATGTAATAAACAACATCCTTCTTCATTACCGGCCAAAAGAACTGGCTTCTTACTGCTGTAATTATTTTCTAGTAACCGGGATGTCCAGCATAAGGAACATCATGCATTTCCTTCAGTACCAAATTCCTCAATTCTTGAGAAATAGGAACATAGATTCTATTTTTATGCATGAGTATCCTGTCTTCCTTTATCTCATACTCCTTTATTTTATGTTGCACATCTCCTTGTTTTAATATTTCCTTTACCTGTAGGTAATGATGATCTGTAACAAGACCATATAAAATTCTTCTCTTCAATTCTGATTGATGCATACTGATAGCAGTAGCATGCATGGTATGCACTCTTCTACTAAGTGCATTGTCAACTTTATTCTCCTTTCCCTTGATATGCTTGATATCGAAGTCATATTCACTTAAAAATTCCAGCCATCTTTTTTCCCTGGCATTCAAGATCGGTTGTTCAAAAAGATAATTCAGGCCAATGTGGTCTATCCTTAATTCAAATTTCTTCCCCATGAGATAATGCCTCCATATCCTCAAGGCGTGAACAATGGCAGCAAGTTCCAATTCATGGGTGGCATAGTTCCTCTCATGCTCCTTAAGATTTCTGGACTCATATCCAATGACATGTCCATTTTGTGTGAGGACTCCCCCAAGTCCTTCCTTACATGCATCTGTACATACCACAAAACTTTCATTTGGGTCAACAATATTTAACACAGGTGCACTAGTAAGTAATTCCTTCAACAGATTAAAATTATTTTCACACTTGAGTGTCCATTGAAATATAGTTCCCTTATTTTGCAAAGAAGTGATGGGATGAGAAATCTTAGATAACCCTACTATGAACCTTCTATAGTAGCCAGCTAATCCCATAAAATATCTTACGTCTGACACATTTCTGGGTGTTGGCCATCCTCTAATGGCTTCAATCTTCTCTAGATATATTGTTATGCCCTGCTCTGAAATAATGTGTCCCAAGTAATGGATCTGATTTTGATAAAAAGAACACTTACTCAAATTGGCATACAACTGATATTCTCTTGGTACTTGCAACGCCAGTCTTAAGTGATGTTCATGCTTTTCTTCAGACTTAGAATAGATAAGTATGTCATCCAGGAATACTATGACAAACTTATCCAAATAATTTCTAAATATGCCATTCATTAAGCACATGAAGACAGTTGGTGCATTGGTCTGTCCAAATGGCACCACTACAAATTCATAATGCCCATACATGGTCCTAAAGGTTGTCTTATGAATGTCTTCTTCCTTGATTCTTACATGATGGTATCCTGCCCTGAGGTCAATTTTTGAAAATATCTTTGCTCCTCTTAGTTGATCAAAGAGTTCATCAATTCGGGGTAGAGGATACTTTCTCTTTATGGTGTACTTGTTCAGCTGTCAAAAGTCAATACACAGACTCAAGGTTCCATCCTTCTTTTTGACAAAAAGTATTGGTGCTCCCCGAGGTGAAACACTTGGACGTATGTACCCTTTCTTCAACAATTCTTCCAACTGCATTTGTAATTATTTTAACTCTGGTGTGCTCATTTTGTAAGGTGTTTTTCACACCGAGGCAACTCCTGGCACTAAATCAATTGAGAAATCTATCTCCCTTCTTGGTGGCTATTAGCACCAATTCTTGCAAGGTGTTGTTTCTCTCCGATTTCAGACCCTTGGTGTAAATGCATAGAAATGGTGTTTAAAAACCCATCAAATGAGTTTTATTCAAAGGCCGCAGTCATGAGCGCTGAGAATAGCACACAGAAGAAGTCCATTTCGGGATTAAAATCAAGCGAGCGGGCATTTTGTTTCCAATGGTGAGGATCCACAGATGGAGCAAATCAACGGTCATCGGGTAAGCTTGAGTCATTGAATTGCACGAGGTTTAGTGCATGGGCTCATCTCTTATGGCCAAAGTCGTGAAGTGATTAGCCGTTTCGTGATTTCGGCTACCGGGAGTTCAAGAGACAAGGGAACCGCTCTTCCACTACATCGAGAATCACCAAAACACAAAACGAGAAAAGACATTTCGGCATTTCGGCTATTGGGATTTCAAAATACAAGGGAGTCGCTCTTCCACTGCATCAGGAATCGCCGAAACCCAAAATGCGAAAAGCCATTTCGACATTTTGGCTATCGAGATTTCAAAAGACAAGGGAGTCGCTCTTCCACTACATCGCGAATCTCCAAAACCCAAAACGCAAAAATCCATTTCGGCATTCCGGCTACCGGGATTTCAAAAGACAAGGGAGCCGCTCTTCNGATTTCAAAAGACAAGGGAGTCGCTCTTCCACTACATCGGGAATCTCCAAAACCCAAAACGCAAAAATCCATTTCGGCATTCCGGCTACCGGGATTTCAAAAGACAAGGGAGCCGCTCTTCCACTGCATCGGGAATCGCCAAAACCTGAAACAGGAAAATACATTTCGACATTCCAGCTACCAGGATTTCAAAAGACAAGGGAGCTTCTCTTCCACTACATCGGGAATCGCCAAAACCCGAAATGCGAAAATCCATTTCGGTATTCTGGCTACCAGGATTTTAAAATACAAGGGAGCCACTCTTCCACTTCATCGGGAATCGCTGAAACCTAAAATGTGAAAAGCGCCCAGAAGCCATTTCGACATTTTGGCTACTAGGACTTCAAAGAACAAAGGGTTTCTTTTTGTGTTTTCAGTATCGGCCACCCTCAATGGAAGAATAAGTTAATGAATATTGAGCAGGTGGTTGAGACCTCGGCTCAACTCATAAATGGAGGGTGTGGAAAAGGCCTGGAGCAATTAGCCCGTGGTACCCTTGTATGCAGGTCCCCCTGCAAAATCCATGTTGAGTTAAGATGGCGTCTAACGAAGGAGCTTTGTCTAGGTTTGACTGAGGAGCCTGCACACTCTAATTTGGAATTTAATGTCTCAGCTACCTTCCTGTTGCGAAGGTGGCAAATTTCCCTGAGTATATATACTCATTTTTTGTATTTATGTAGGTATGGATGGTAGAGCAAAGCTCCCGACTCTAATGTTTTAATGAAGCACTGGTTTTCTTGGCTATGTATCTATATATGAAATTTCCTTGTTTAATGTAAGGCAGCTCTCTTTTTCATCTTGTTTCAATCTCATACTGAAAGAGTTCATGACTAAATGATTCACATGAATCGTCGTGATTGTGTTATGATAAAGGATTTATTATAATTTTGTTACGTTCTTTTAGTGTTTTGTCTTTTGAATATAAGAGGTTCTTGTGTTCAAAGTTTTCTTCTACAGAATGTTGGAAGCTTGATGACTACAGCAGCCCTTCACATCTCCTCATAGAAGCCTTCCTCCTACTCACCCTTATTACAACTGACTGCCCAAAATTGAATAAAGACCGCATCTACTTGTGCATGCCTGGCCCAGTTTCTGAGTTAGAATGATATTGTTCCAAGTTTACTTCCATCCATCACCCTTTATCAACAAATCGTGAGATTTAAACTGATGGGCCTCAGGCTTACTCCTACCACAATCCAAGAGTGACTTCTGATGCCAACATTTATGGCATCGTTGCTGGGGACGAACTTGAAAATTTTCCCTGGGATTGAATGACATTGAGCCTCTGATTCTAAAGGTGCATCAGGCATCAGAGCCCTACGTCGATATTGCTACTATGCACCTGGCGACTCCACCGTGATGAATCCACTGTGGTGAACTTGTTTTTTTAGTTGTGGATTCCAG
>JASDQU010101555.1:239586-260498 GCA_032191745.1 Picea mariana | reverse complement strand
GTATTTCTTGGAATACATCCTCAAATTCTTGTAGTATCAAAAAATATTCAAGGCTTGGCCCCTTTGTATTTTCTATCTCTTCCACATGAGCTACATACAATTGACATCCCTTCCTAAAACATATTTTTAGTTGTAAGGTTGAAATCTCCCTTATAGAGATGGGTCTTGGAACTCCTTTCACAGTGCTCTATTTTCCATTTCCATCCAGACATGTAAATGTCTTGTTATGACAATCTAGGACAGCATGATTCTTTTCCAACCAATCCATTCCAATCAGAATATCATAAGACCCCAATGGTATGATATTTAGATCAATACTAGTATTCACGCCATGAAGACTTATGGAACAACTTCTGATTATGTCATGGATTCTTTTTTTGGTTACAGTGGCAAACTAAACCAAACTTTTTTTTCCAAGTTTAGTTTTCTCCAAATGTAATCTATCGACTATCTTAGGATCAATGTAGCAATGACTTGCTCCTGAATCAATCAAATAGCAACAGGTTGATTTATGATCTTACCTTCCACCTCGATAATATTGGACTGGTACTCTACTTATCGATCATTTAAAGCTGCATAGATTCTTCCCATATCTTTGATTGTTGTAGCTTCTTGGATGTTGTGCACAACCTTCACTATGTCCTTTCTGTGTGGGAAATCCTTGTACAAGTGATCTTCCTTGCATCCCCKGCATTGGATTGGTGGTATTCCCCTTTTTCCCAATAAATCTTCCTTCTTGAAATCTCCCTTAGCATACTAATCTTGATGATTTCTATTAGGCYCATTCCTATTGAAGGAAGGTTTGAATCCTTTCCTCCTCTGACCRGACTTCGCATTTTTCTTGTCCTTCCAAGATTCCTGTAGGTATTCTCTTCCCTGACCTTGCACATATAGGTATTTATCCTTCCTAATGGATTCAGTTAAGGTCTTGGGTTCATCCTACTTGATCTTTTCCTTATAAAAGGTTGGCAGTCCACTTAAATCTCTGTATTTTYACTTTCTCATCACCAATGAACCTGACATACTTTAACAGTCCCAAGAACTTGTTTTCGTATTTTTCCATAGTCATTATTCCCAACCTGAGTTCAAAGAACTCCTGCATTTTCTTGTCATAGAAATTCTCTAAGAGGTACTCCTTCTGGAAGTACCTCTTGAACTTCTTCCAAGTGATCCTACTTTCATTAACATGTTCCACTTGATTCAGTTGGTCCCACCACATTGCAGTTTTCTCGTGTAAATGGTAGGTGGAAATCCTGGCTTCTAGGTTGGATGAATAGTTATGCAAATGAAAATATCTCTTGAGCCCAAGCAACCATGCTTTGGCATCATATTCCCTTTCTCTTTCACCCTCAAAGTAAGGTGTATYGAGCTTCCTCAGCTCTCCTTGCAAACTATCTACCTCTTGTTTCCTTCTTTGGTTTCTGAYAGGAGACACCTCTGGACTGCTTATGGGATATTTCGATGCATAAAAATTTATTTCTGAGTAAGGAGGTGAGTGGTGTCCATGAGCTCTGTTAGAACTTCTGGAATAGCCAGCTCTTCCATGATCATCTCTTCTTTCATGGCACCTACCTTCTTCCTCTTGTTTTGATTTTGATCCCTTCTTTGTTTGTCTCTGCAAATGATTTAATCTCTACAGCACTCGAGCATTTATCTAACTTTTCTCTCTCATTAGTCTCTCGTTGTCTGCTTTGTAGCTCTTCACTTCCATCTTCGGGCTTCTTACTGTTTCTATTAACATTTACTACTCTCCTTTTCCCTTGCATCCATTGGACTATGTCTCTGCATTACCAACTCTGGTATTCTATCCTTTGGCCTCCTTATCATGACTGGAGGCTCCCTCGCCTTCTTCCATTTCCTCAATATGCATCCTGAGTTGATGTGTTTAAACCCATTAATTCTACAAAATGTGCAAGTGACCATTCTGTTAGAATTATGCATATGATAAACAAAATTTCCAAACCATGCTACAAGTCTCTTTTATTTTTTTGTTCATGGAGATCATATCCCCATTCTCCAAAAATAACAGTGTCCTGTTATCCTTGGCCGACACAGAATCTCATCCTGCACAGGCATGTCCTTCAAACCACCTTCCTAGGTGACCACGACTAGAAACCATGGCTAAATCCTTCCTTAGCACTTTTTTGTCTCGAAGACAACCAATTCGGCCCTTAGCCTTCCTTCCCTCAGCTCTCAATCTACATATGACCACAGCCATGACCCTGCACTTAGCTAAAAAAGAACTTGTCTAGAGCTTCAAGACTTTGTAATTTTCAGCCAGGACCAGATCAACGGTCCTCTTCCTCTTTCATGATCAATGATCGAGATCCACTTCGGGAGTCTCAACTTTCCTCGCTTGCCTCCTCCCAGAACACTTTTACCCAGAGTTCATGATATACCAATGGGTCTCCTCCCACAGATTAGCGGTTGTGAATTGCTTCGGCTCTTTGGGCTTCGAAAGTTTCAAAAATTTCCTCCTACACTTTTTCCTAGAGTGCTTTCACCTAAAGCTGACGATCCTTCGATGTGTTTCTTCTAGAATCAATGCTCGATATGTACTTTGGCCTTCATGCCTTCGGGATTTTTCGATCCAACACAACCTGTCACATCTTTCCCCTCTGGAGTGCCTAGTCTTCGGACTGCACGATCTGTCGCCACGTGGTGAAATAATGGAAGCGAACATGTGGCCCAATCAGGCGGGTGACACGTGTTATGTTCTAATTGACTTTTTGATACTCCAAATGCTCAAAACTTAATGACACGTAGCACACATCTCATGTGTCCATGTCATCCTAGGTGACRTCTACAAGACACGTCACTTCAGGAATTCCAGGATCCACATCATCTCTAGGTGACATCATTGTGCCCCATCACTTCGGCTATTCAAGCTTCGRGACTTTGGGAGTTTCCATACYAGCACACTTCCAATTCTCTCAAACTCTGAATTCCCAAACTGGTCAATCTGTCGCCATGTGTCCTCCTGGATCAGATGACTAAGATTCACTTCGGGTCTTCACCCAAAGTCCACATATCTGCACCATGTTACCTCCTTAATCTAATGGTTGAGGCTTACTTTGGGTCTTCGGACTTCAGAAATCTCAAATTTCAAAACTTATCTAGCCCCACTGGCTTTTATCCGAAGCCCTGGATCTGGTGACACATGGCTCTCAGCAGATCAATGGTTGAGATCCTTTCAGGTCTTCAAGCTTTAGAAATCTCAAACTTCATACCCCTCGAAGTACACCAGATTATACCACCTATCCTCTTGAATCGAACGGTTGAGGCTTACTTTGAGCCTTCACCCGAAATCCACAGATTTATGCCACATCTCTTCTAGATTAGACGGGCCAGATTCACATCGGGTGGTTTAACACTTGAGATTTACCCCAGACGATCTGGTGACTGATATCTATTTTGGATGATCAGATGATCGATATTTAATTCGGCTCTCCATCTCTCTGGGCTTCGGGAGTTTCAAATCTCAACGGAAAACCTCTCGAACAGATTTCTATGGAGTTATTGATCTATTGACACGTACCTCTTGATGATCGATAGTCGAGATCTATTTCGGCTATATGGAGCTTCGATGTTAGAGCCCTAACATGTCGCATCATTGCATGCCTTTCAATTTGCAAGGGCATGCATCGGTGGATTGGAGTAACCCACTTTTCACCCCGCAATTCTCAACAACAGTGTCACCCCCGAGCCAGGGCTATGAATCTCAATAGCAATGTCACCCATGAGCCAGGGCTATGAATCCACAAGGATGGTTCCAGATTGTACTTGGATTCCCAAACCAGGCAACTCTCAATCTCTCACAGGTTTCCCAACACCCACAACAATCCAAGTACCCAGCTCTCTTCCACCCAACCTGTACCACCCCAAGAGAACGGACCTCCACCCTTCTCTACCATGCAGTCCCTCAGGCATTCATTCTCCTTTTTCTAGGGCTTCCATCACATCTAGTCCAAAATATCAATGTTGGAACTCTTAGGACTAGAATTTGTGAGCAAAACAAGGCACAGGCTAACGCATCTCAGACATGCAGGCCCTAGGTCACGGCTGGATCACACCAATGACCACTAAAGCCAACTATCTCGTGGCTAATTCTCCAGCAATTTGATTCCCTTTCCCAAGACAAGATGTATATGAGGATGGATCAATGGATGGGTAAGTGAGTGCATGGAAGTGCGTGAGGGAAATGAAGGAACGTACAGGAAATCAGCGAACAAGCTAATAGTCGAACCCTCCCATTAGACCAAAGGTGGGTTTAAGTAACTTCGTGGGGAATCAAGAACCTCTTGGCCTTCCCCAGGAAGATTATGTAATTGATTCCCTCCCTTAGACAAAAAGGGTAATTAACATAGGAATACACATTTATCCCCTCAATTTCCCTCTCTTGTGGAATCATATCACCCTATAACTCTAGTCCTTGTCTATCTAGCAGCCAGCGATGTGTTTATTATTAATAATGATAAAAAAAATATTACACATCTTGGGCACACTAGCCTTTTAATAATTGTTTGGGCACCTTGGCCTCTTAGCATTGTAACAATACATTATTTAAAAAATGGGAGTTCAAAACTTGGGGTGTTATAGATATATGCATTAATAATGTGCTTGCTTGCTAGTTATTAGTGTTCATGACATATTGTTCTTTATTTTATAGTTTAGCATGAATATTGATCACTATATTGTTATTTCATGCTTATTTATTTAGTTATTAGTATTATACATTTTATTTGGCTCAACAAGTGTGTTCTTGGGTGTGGTGGGTGTGCCCATCTTGTAGTGTGATGGATGGGTACGTGACATATTGGATCAGAGTGTCTCGAAGGGAATTATGTAAGTAAGCGTGCCCAGCCTTAGAGACTGGTCATATTATAGATTGGTATATGTTAGGGACCTAACATCCCTAACCCCTCACGTAGGTAGAATAATACATTTTCCATGTAATAAAGGCCAATATTAATTAGGCCTAGTAATAAGGAATAATAAGTCAAATGTAGGAAGACCTAATAGAAGCTTCTGGTTCTAGAAGATATTCCTCTAGATTTTTCTTTTGGTTTATATATTTAGTATAAATAGGAGTCGAGGGCATGAGAATTTGTTTTCTTGAAAATTATTGTAATTGAGTGTTGCTATGTTGGAGGTTTCCCCCTCGAAGAGGAAAGAAAACATTGTTTTATATCAATAAAGGTATTATTTTGGTGTTTTGGTTTCACATATTGTGTTTTTCCACTGTTATTATCTTCAATATTTTTGTTTACTGCTATTATGATAGATCAGGTACCTTACAAGAAGTATCAGAGCACTTTCCTTGGCAGAAAATTGTGGGTTATTTTTTCAGGGTAGAGACGTATTTCGACATCTTAAAGCTATAGAGATATGTCGTTTAGTGCATAAATTCATGGTCAAGAAAGCATACACACATTAAATACAAGTGGTACTTAAGAGCACATTGTTGGCCACCCTTGTAAGCCCTGTTGGTACCCCTTTGAGTGGTATCACATTAGACAACACCTATATACAGATAAGCCTAGATATCTTGAATCCCTCCATAGATAAACCAATTGGTCACCTGACTGCTATAGTGTCAGCGAGAAAAACACTTGGGAAGATACTCTCTAGTACCTAGGTAATTGATTATTATGGATAAGGTTACAATATAGCCTCCTTAGTTGGTGCCCTAAGATATTGGGTCGAGTACTATTGTTTGACCTTGCACATATATCAAAGAGCTATAGCACAAGGAAAACTTTTTTTTGTAGAAAACCTAAACACCCTAACCCTTGGGACGGAAACAGAGAAGAAATAGAATAGACAAGATCTGCTATCGTGCAACCTTGCCTCCTTCATTCAGGTTGCAAAATTTTTACACATTTCTTCCCATTAAGAATTTGGTCATTTTGTTGTTGTAGTGTTATTTAGATCAGAGTATAACTCCGCAGGAGTAAAAAACAAGTTTGGATCATGTCTACACCATTATTTGAGACCTATCCCATTGGATTCCTCTCTTTGCCTTAATTGCATTCATACCTATCATTTTTCAGAAGAAAAAAAAAATCCCATGGACCCAACACCCCTATTTGGCACCTATCCCATTGACTTCCTCTCTTTGCATTGATCTTAGTGGTACCATTTCCCAAGAAACTAATTTCTATATCCATGCAGTCAAAAACTTTCAAATCATGATTTTCAATGGAGGTTCCATGAAATGTGGGGGGCATTGTGAAGATGTGCATCTCCAAATTGGTCAATACCACATGACATGTCATATGTTTGCTATCAACATGGGTGGTTTTGACATCGTTCTTGGTTCATAATGGTTATGGACTCTTGGTCCCATCCTCATGGATTTTAAGGAATTAACAATTCAATTTAGCCAGGAGGGAAAACAATATAAGTTCCAAAGCATCACCGTCGGCTCCCCTAAAATCATCAGTTCCCATCGCATGGAAAATCTCCTCAATAAATTTCTTTATGGAATTATTGCACAAATCCATTCCATTCACACCATTGAGACACTCTTTATGCATCCTAGCCTCCAAGCCATCATCTCCAAACATG
Source organism: Picea mariana (assembly GCA_032191745.1). NCBI lineage: Eukaryota > Viridiplantae > Streptophyta > Pinopsida > Pinales > Pinaceae > Picea > Picea mariana. The sequence goes on along the minus strand of JASDQU010101555.1, from coordinate 253,928 downwards.
AAGCTATTTTCTCCACTCCCCGGGGACTTCCCTCTTATTGTGGTGTTCTTGATCATTCCATTCCCCTAGTCCCTAGTATCCTTCCTCCCAATGTTTGCCCTTATCATCATCCCTTTGCCCATAAAAATTAAATTGAGAAAATTATTCAACAATTGATCGTCACGGGTGTTATCTGCCCTAGTACCTGTAACACACCCATGGTGGGGCGTAAAATTTTCGTTCTTATTAAGAAAATAAACACCCTCATTTAGGTTCTATATTCCATTCTTCTCTTCCAGAGCTTTCCAACCACAGTCTCCATGCTCTGAACCGAGCTCAGAGCTAGCATAAATCATCTCCCAAGTTCTTGGGTTCTTCCATCCCTCTATACTTTCATATGACCATGGGCTATGACCAAATGGCAAGACAATAGGCACCAAGACAACCACCACACAAATCCTCTGGAGTGGAAAATCTCTAAAGTTCACAATCTAACGCCCTGTTTCCTTATGAATTTCAACGAACCTGATTCACTTCAATACTTTGACATTCAAGAATTTTGAACGCTCCAAAGCCTTTTCTCCCTGAATTACTCTATACCTGGAGTTATAGATCGAGTGCCACATGTCCCTCGTGATCGAATACTGTGATCCACTTCAAGACTTCAGAGTTCGGCAATTTTGAACACTCCAAATACTTTTCTCCTCCAATGTACTTCATACCCAGAGTTACAGATCGAGCGCCACGCATCCTTTCACGATCGACGGCTATGATCCACTTTGAGAATTCGGCATTCAAGAGTTTCAAACATTCCAATGCCTTTTTCCTCTAAATTAATCCATACCCAAAGTTATAGATCGAGCGTCGTGCATCCCTTCGCGATCGACGGTTGTGATCCACTTCAAGACTTCAGCATTCGAGAGTTTCAAACATTCCAACACCATTTTCCTCTGAAGTACTCCATACTCGAAGTTACAGATCGAGCATTATGCATCCCTTCAGGACCAACGACTGTGATCCACTTCAATACTTCAACATTTGGGAGTTTCAAACATTCCAACACCTTTTTCCTCCGAAGTACTCTGTACCCAGAGTTACAGATCGAGCTCCAGGCGTCCTCCTCCCAACGAACGGTTCCGATGGATTTTGGCACTTTGGAACTTCACTTCTCACATTCCTCTGTAGTGTTCTTCTTCAAATTCAATGATATACTACCATGTGCCTTCCTGTGCTAATGTCTAGGATATACTCCAGCACTTTGAAACTTCACTCCTCACATTCCTATAGAGTCCTGAAGTCCCATACTCCCAGAATCCTAGTCATTTCACCAACCACATGAGAAAAGTATGCATTTGCCAGGGGCTGACACGTAGTTGGTTCAAGGGTGATTCATGCCCTCGTCACTCTAGTTTGATCATCTTTCAACCTCCCTCAGGTTTTCACGGTCATGATCTGGCCAATAACAATTTTTTCACCGATCGATGGTTCACAGTGATTGTGGGGCCCCAAAATCCTCGCTCTTTATCGGAGATATCAATCTCCGCAATCTAAAAAGTACTCTCCCAAATCGGTCTAATCGTGGTCGTTGATCCTCCACCCTGATGAGATCAACGGCATTGGCAAATTGTGGGCTGTGAACTAGCACGTCTGCTAATTTCACCTTCACTCTTCGCAATGATTCCCCACCATCGATCTCTTTTCACATATCGACGGTTCACAATGATTGTTAGACACAATCTCCGCAATCTAGGAAGTGATTGCCTGTCTCTATCTAATCGTGGTCATTGATCTTCCATCCCCAACGTGATCAATGATGTTGTTTGATTGTGGGTCATGAAATATCATGTCTGCTAATTTCACCTTCACACTCTGCAATGATTCCCAACCATCAATCTAATTGAGTGGTTGGTGTTTGATTCGTTAACTCCAATGGGTCTTTGAGTCGATCTGACAACTGAGATATTTTTTCCTCCCAATGAACGGTTTGCATTCTTCTCCTCTGTCAGGTTCTTGATTTATCTATGGCTCTTCTTACTCAGGTATTTTAGGTAACTTTGACTATCGTGAAGTTTGACATTACAAGCATCGAGCTTCCAAAACTCCAAAACCATTATGAACTAGCTCCTTTTGGGCTTAGCGTAGGGTTCATAGACCCAGGTCACATGAACCTTTAGATCACTCTCAGGCTATGAGCTCTACTCTTAGCCAAGTTTTAGTTAAGGTCATGGGCACAAGTTCAAGGTCTCTCATGCTATTGGTAGCAGTGCCAAGAGGCTTGCTACCAATTCCAGAGCTATGACGTAGCTCCCTAGGGAAAACACCTTCGAGAGTTAAACTGGATCATACCGGAAAATAAGAGGCATAAGTTCTCAAGGAAGCCAACTTATACACATAATTTAACCTTTTCAATGCATAAACCATTTATAGATAAGGAAATACATGCATGCAATCATTAATTCCCAATTCGACGCATAAAGTATGGAAACACTTATCATAACCAGATAATGTTAAGCGACTGTTTGAAGGGGTGCTCATTTCCACCCAACCATAGGCTCAATCACTCCTAATGGATTTACCACTAGCCACCCCCGAGCTAGAGCACGATGCTTTGAGATTGAATATCTTCCTCCAGCACAGAAATAGATAGGGATGAAGGTTACTCTCCTTCTCCTGACTCAGTCTCTATTTCCTGCGATCAGAACACACTCTTTTCACTGTTCTTCCTTGAATCTGAGAGCTCTGTCTCTCGTCTCTGCACTCTTCACGTATTTCTTCTCTGACCCCCATGCTTTCCTTTCTTTCATTTTCTAGCAAGATTGTGTGTGGCCTGAATTCCCAGTCTGTGGTTAGGTCTATAAGTCTTACAGATGGGTGGTCTGCCCCATCCCCTCATTAACTCTTGAGGAGGTCTTCCCACCTACCATCCTGACTGTAATTCATTCCTGGGTTAGAGGGTTGTTCTGATCATGAGAAATTAAATCCAGCAAAGTATTGGTTTAGTGGAGGTTAACACAACCATTCCTGGTCCCCTCCACCATCTCTTTCATAGCATTCGTAGTATCTCTTAGCACATCCCCTTTCCAACAGTAATGCAACATGTATCCATTTCCTATTAAAATAACATAATTTACATTCATCGACCATTTATACAAAGGTCCATCAAATCAAACATTCACACCTTTGAGTTTTCCATAGTTTCTTGGCCAATATAGTTATATTTAAAAACTGGGGGAAACAGGGTGTTACAATTCCCTCCCCCTTAAAGGAACATCATCCTCGATGTTCCATCTATCAACATGCTATGTATATACAGAAGTAAACAAAATCGGATATGCATGTCTCATCGCATCCTCCATTTCCCATGTAGCATGATCTGGGCCAAAGTGTTTCCACTGCACCTTGACATGTGCATTGGTTTGGTTCCTGAGTGAGGTTTCCTTCCAGTCTAGCATACATTGAGGTTCTGGAAGGAATTCTCCCTTTGGATCCACCTCGATCACAGACTAGTCAATTATATGATAAGAATCATGTACATATTTCTTCAATAAAGAAACATGGAAAAAATTATGTGCCTTTGCTATGGGAGGGAGTGCTAGCCTATAGGCTAAAGGTCCCACTCTATCTAAGACTTCAAAGGATCCACAATACCAAGGTACCATATTGGCACAAGCTCTCATTCTCAGGGAAATCTTCCTGGGTCTAACTCTAAGATAGACATGGTCTCTTGTCTTAAACTATCTAGGGGTTATCTTTCGGTCGGCGTAGCTCTTATGTCTATCCTGAACAATTTTTAGATTTTGTTTTATATGAATCACTTGTTTCTCCATTTCTTTCAGCTTTTCGAATGTGATTGTAATTCTATCCACTGGTTTAATCCAACTGATTGGAATCTTTCACTGTCTACCATAGAGGGCTTCAAAAGGGCTCGTCTTTAGTGACTCTTGATAACCGTTGTTGTAAGCAAATTCTACCAATGGAAGGTAGTCTTCCCACTTCTTAGGTTGATGCATTACATGCATCCTTAACATGTCTTCTAATATTTGGTTTACTCTTTTTGTTTTTCCATCAATTTGGGGGTGATAGGTTGTGCTAAACAACAATTTAGTCTCAAGACCAGCCATCAAGTATTTCCAAAAGCTTGAAGTGAATTTTGTGTCTCTGTCTAATATAGTATGTCTAGGCATGTCATGTAGTTTGAATATCTCCTTCGTGAATATTTTGGCAATATCTATTGCCTTGCAAGTTGACTTGATAGGAACAAAGTGAGCAGATTTTCTCAATTTGTCCACCACTGCCATGATGGCATCATTATTCTTAGTCGATCTTGGTAATCCGGTGATGAAATCCATGGAAATGGTTTCCCATTTCCATTCTAGAATTGGTAGAGGTTGTAACAACCCTGTTGGGTGTCGGTCTTCTTCCTTAACTTGTTGGCATTCTAGACACTTAGCTAGATAGTCGGTTATGTCCTTTTTCAGTCTAGGCCAATAGAATTGTTTCCCGGTGGCCATGATCATTTTCTGATATCCTGGGTGACCAGTATATGGTCTCTTGTGTATTTCATCCATTATGAACCTCTTCAAGTCATCACATCTTGGAATATACAATATGTTTATGTAGGTCAGCAGGCCTTCATCGAGCATCTGATGGCCTTCATACTTTAGCCCTGTAGTCTCTTGCCTTAGGTATGAGGTCACGATCTTGAAGAATGCATATGTTTCTTGTGAACTCCTAATTCTTTCCCTGACATATGTTTCACATGTGAGTATTGCTGCCAGGTGAATCATTTTCACACTTCTCCTAAGGGCATCGACCACCCTATTTTACTTCCCTTTGATGTGGTTGATTTCAAAATCAAACTCACTAAGGAGAGCCATCCACCTAGCTTGTCTAGCATTGAGTTTTAGTTGATCAAACAGGTTCCTCAACCCACAGTGGTTTGTCATAAGTACAAATATCCTACCCATGAGGTAATGACTCCACATTTTTAAAACATTCACTATGGCAGCCAACTCTAGATCATGGGTCACATAATTGATTTCATGCTCATTCAATTTCCTAGATGCATAGAAAATTACACGTCCCTCTTGCACAAGAACTCTTTTGAGTTATTCCTTGCAGGAATATGTACACATGAGGAAGTCATTATCAGGTTCTGCAATCTTTAGCATGGGTGCACGGGTCAGAAGGTATTTCAGTTCCTAAAATATTTCTTCACATTCTGATGTCCAAGTGAATTTAACCCCATTTTTCTGTAGGGAAGTGATTGGACAACCAATCTTGAAAAATCCTTTTATCAACCTTCTATAATATCCTGTTAAGACCATAAAGGATATGATATCATATACATCCATTGGGGTAGGCCATTTCATAATAGATCTGATATTGTTAGGGTCTATTTCCACCCGTTCTTCAAAAATGGCATGGCCCAAGTAATGCACTTGCTTCTGGAAAAAGTCACACTTGCTAAGCTTAGCATAGAGCTGATGCTCTCTCAGTACTTGAAGTACAAGTCTAAGATGTTCTTCATTCTCTTCTCTGTTCTTGGAGTAGATTAAGATATCATCAATGAAAACAAATACAAATATTTCTAGAAATTTGATGAGTACATTGTTCATCAATCACATAAAAGTGGAGGGGGCATTGGTTAGTCCAAATGGCACCACCACAAATTCATAGTGACCATACCTTGTCCTAAAGGCCATTTTGTGGATGTCTTCATCCTTGATTCGGACTTGATGGTATCCATACCTCAAGTCAATCTTTGTGAAAATGGAAGCACCCCCTAATTGGTCGAACAAGTTATCAATTCTTGGTAAGGGGTACTTGTTATTTATGGTTGTCTTATTGAGTTGTCTATAATCTATGCACAGTCGAAGCATGCCATATTTATTTTTCACAAACAAGGATGGTGCTCCCCATGGAGACACACTAGGCCGGATGTAGCTTTTGTCCATCATTTCCTTTAGATGTAGCTTGAGCTCAACTAGCTCGGGTGTACTCATCCTATAGGGTGTTCTAGACACTGGAACTGCTCCTAGTGCAAGTTCTATCGAGAAGTCAATGTCTCTTCTCGGAGGTAGACCCGGTACCTCTTATGGAAACATGTCTCTATACTCTCTTAAGATGGGGTGTTCCTCTAGGTTCGGTTTTTCATCCTCAACAGATTCCAATACATGTATTGCATATAGAGGACATCCCTTTCTGCAATACTTTTTCATTTTAAGGGTTGATATTTGTCTCACTGAGACAGGTTTCTAAATCCCTTGGAGGGTCATCTTTCCCCCTTCTTCATTTACACATTCTAAAGTTTTATGGTAATAGTCCAACTTAGTTTTATAAGAAGCCAACAAATCCATACCAATCAATAAGTCATAAGATCCTAGGGGAAGTATGTTAAGGGTCGCTTGGGTGGGAAACCCATCCATGATGAATTGGAAAGATGGTAAGACCTCTCTTACTTTTCTTTTAGTTCTAGTGGCTATTTGTACCAACCATGGCTTAACATGTCTAACTGGTTTCAGTTTACACTTATCAGTAGTCTGAGGGGCCACATAACTCAAATCAGAACCAGGGTTAATTAAAATATAAACTAGACGGTTGGCGATCATACCTTCCATCTCCACCACTAAAGCTTGGTGGTCAACTTGTTTATTATCCAAATCCGCATAAATCCATGGCATTCTCCTAGCCACATAATTGACTATAGTAGCTTCTTGGATGTTGTATATTCTCCTACTATTCTATTGTCTGTGTGGACAATCCCTCTACATATGTTCTTCTCCGCAACCCCAACATTTCAAGGGTTCTCTCTTTGGGTTATCAGTCTTTCCTGGGGCTGATCCAAAAGGTTTATTTCCACTCTGGGAGGGGAAATTATGTTGGTACACACTTCAGGTAGCAAGGCTCATCATTGAATCCTTCCTATAGTTACTAAATCTTGAGGATTTAAACCCCTTCTTCTTGAACCCCGGACTACTCTTCTTCTTCCAATCCTGACGAGGTTATGTCTGATGCCTGCACTGTTCATAACAATACCTTGCCTTCCGAATAGTGTCTTATAAGGTATTTATCTCATCAAAACTAATCATGTTCCAATATGTCTGAGGTAACCCACTAATAAATCATTGGACGTTTACCTTTTCATCTTTTATGTAGGGTACATACCTCAGCAGCTCAAGGAATTTATTAATATATTCCTCTATGTTGAGTTGTCCCTGCTTGAGTTCATAGAACTCTTTAGTCTTATCGATCGAAGTATTTCTCGGACAGATAATTATTCTCGAAGTGTTTCTCAAATTGTTTCCATGATAATCCCTTTTCATGGATTCCTTTCACATTCTTAAGATCTTCCCACCAAATGGAAGCCTTTCCATTCAGGTTGAGGATGGCTATTTGAGCCTTCAAATTTTCAGAATAGTCATGAAATCTAAAGTACTTCTTTAAACCAAGCAGCTAAGATTCTGCCTCTTCCCCTTTCTCAATCTCTCCATTGAAAGAGGGTGGTTTGGATTTCTTTAACTCTTCAGGGTCATGACTTTTGGAATGATTTTTCTTGTTTCCTTTCTTTTGAGAATGTGAGCTAGTTTTGAAACTAGAATATCCCTCGGAGTTTCCCATTCCCTTTCTAGAGGAATCTCCTGATGAGTGTCCCCTGCCTACAGATTGGGCCTTCCTCAAGGTACTTCTCCATGTGTGGCCACTTATGGGACCACATTTTCATATTTCAGGTGGAATTTGACTTTTCTTTGTATGTCTTTAGTCCACATGGTTGGTTGCAGGTCCATGTTGCAGCTTCCTCTATATATCGGATAAGATCTACAACAAGATTGCATTGATTTCTATTTGTTTCTATTGCTCATTTATCAATCTCTTGTTGTCAACCTTACAACTCTGTAATTCATCCATAAGGCTCCTTACAGTTTCAGCTAGATCTGGAGGGGTCTCCACCACTCTCCTCTCGTCAGACTCTTTGTCTCTATTGTGGGAGCCCTCCCCCACTTCATGGTGCATCACCATCCTTTGTGCTTGTGATTTCTCATTATTCACTGACTGTTGGAGTGATAACAAAACACTTATTGTTATCTAACATTCTAGTAGTTCATGAGCAACACATAGTTCATTTTATTAAATACACACACAGCAGAAAGTTTTCATTTTTTTCTTTAGTAATAGTCTAACCATATTTTTAGGAAATAGGTAAGGTAGGGGCGTCACCCTTAATATTTACTTTAAACATGATTTTTAAGTGACTCATCCATGATCCCAAGAAGGCCAAGTGTTGTACCATGCTCTGATACCAATTTGTAACACACCCATGGTAGGGCGTAAAAATTTTGTTCTTATTAAGAAAATCAACACCCTTATTCAGGGTCTCTATTTCATTTTTCTCTTCCAAAGCTTTCCATCCATGGTCTCGATGCTCCGAACCGAGATCAGAGATGGAAAAAATCCACTCCCAAGTTCTTCAGGTTCTTCCATCCCTCTATACTTGCATATGACCGTGGGATATCACCAAACGCCAAGACAACAAGTTCCAAGAAAACGACCGTGTGAATCCTCTGGAGTGGCAAATCTCTAAAGTTCACAATCTGAGGTCACGTGTCCTTAGGGATTTCGATGGCACTGATTCACTTTGAAAATTCGACGTTTAGGAGTTTAGAATGCTTCAAATCCTTTCCTCCCCAAAGTACTCTGTACTCGAAGTTATAGATCGAGTGCCACGGGTCCCTCGTGATCGAAGATTGTGATCCACTTCGGGACTTTGGAGTTCGAGAGTTTCAAACACTCCAAATCATTTTTTCCTCCGAAGTAATCTATACCCGAAGTTATAGATCGAGTGCCATGCATCCCTTCTCGATCAACAGCTATGATCCACTTTGGGACTTCAGTGTTCGGGAGTTTCAAACATTCCAACTCATTTTTCCATCGAACTACTTAGTACTTAGAGTTACAGATTGAGCGCCATGTGTCCCTTCGCTATCGACAGTCGTGATCCACTTCAAGACTTTGGCGTTCAGGAGTTTCAAACATTCCAATGCCATTTTTCTGTGAATTACGCCATACCCAGAGTTACAGATCGAGCGCCATGTATCCCTTCGCGATCGATGGCTATGATCCACTTCGGGACTTTGGGGTTCAAGAGTTTCAAACATTCCAATGCCTTTTTCCTTTGAATTACTCTGTACCCAGAGTTACAGATCAAGCTACATGTGTCCTCCTCTCAATGGATGGTTTCAATGGACTTAGGCACTTCATAACTTCACTCCTTATGTTCCTCTGGAGTGTTCTTCTCCAGAGTCAATGATCTACTACCACATGTCTTCCTATGCTAACGGCTAGGATCTACTCCGACACTTCGTCACTTCGAAACTTCACTCCTCACATTCCTCTAGAGTCTTGAAGTCTCAGACTCTTGGAATCCCAGTCATTTCACCAACCATGTGGGTGAGGTATGCATGTGCCAAGGGCTGACAAGTAGTTGGATTAGGGGTGACACGTGATCTCATCACTTTGGTATGATCATCTTTCAACCTCCCTCAGGTTTCCATGGTCATGATCTGGCCAATACCAATTTGCTCATCGATCGACGGTTCATAGTGATTGTGGGGCCCCAATGTGCTCACTCTTTATCGGAGAGCTCAATCTCCGCAATATGAAAAGCACTCACCCAACTCGGTATAATCATGCTCGTTGATCCTCCACCCCGAAGAGATCAACGGCATTGATGAATTGTGGGTCATGAACTAGCACGTCCACTAATTTCACCTTCGCGCTCCACAATGGTTCCCCACCATCGATCTCCATTCACATATCGAAGGTTCACAGCGATTGTGGGGCCCAATATCCACAATCTTGGAAGTGCTCGCCCGACTCTGTCTAATCATGGTCATTGATATTCCATCCCCAACGAGATCAACGACATTGGTTTATTGCGGGGTGTTAACTAGCATGTCCACTAATTTCACCTTCGCGCTCCACAATGATTCCCAACCATCGATCTAATCGAGCGGTTGGTGTTTGATTCATTAACTCTAGTGGGTCTTTGAGTCGATCTGAGGAATGACATAAGTTTTCCTCCTGATGAATGGTTCACATTCATCTCCTCTATCAGGTTCTTAATTCATCTATGGCTCTTGTTACTCAAGGAGTTCAGGTAACTTTGACTATCGTGAAGTTTGAAATTCCAGGCATCAAACTCCCGAAACTCTGAAACCATTATGAACCAGCTCTTTCTGGTCTTAGCGCAAGGTTCCTAGATCCAGGTCACATGGACCTTCATATGACTCTCGGGCTATGAGATCTACTCTTAGTCGGGTTTTAGTTAAGGTTGTGGGTGCAAGTTCAAGGTCTCTCAAGCTACTGGTTTGAAGGAAACGCCTTCCTAATTCGCAGAACCTTAAATTCTGAAACAGGGCAATGTAAACTTGTGAGGTTACCGAGATAGTAGCAGTGCCAAGAGGCTTTCTCCGATTTCGAAGCTGTGAGGTATCTCCCTCGGGAAAACACCTTTGAGAGTTAAATTGGATCATACTGGAAAAGAAGAAGCATAAGTTCTCAAGGAAGCCAACGTATATACATAATTTAACCTTTTCAATGCATAAACCATTTACAGATAAGTAAATACATGCATGCAACCATTAATTCCCAATTCAATGCATAAAGTATGGAAAAACCTATCAGAACCAGATAACGTGAAGTGACTGTTGGAAGGGGTTCCCATTTCCACCCAACCATAGGCTCAGTCACTCCTAACGGATTTACCACTAGCCACCCCAAGCTAGACCATGATGCTTTGAGATTGAATCTCTTCTTTCAGCATAGAAATACATAGGGATGAAGGTTACTCTCCTTCTCCCAACTCGATCTCTATTTCTCACGATCAAAACACACTCTTTTCATAGTTCTTCCTCAAATCTGATAGATTTGTCTCTTGTCTCTGCACTCTTCGTAGATTTCCTCTCTAACCCCCATGCTTTCCTTTCTTTCCTTTTCCAGCAAGATTATGTGTGGCCCAAATTCCCAGTCTATGGTCAGGTCTGGAAGCCTTACATATGGGTGGTATTCCCCATCCCCTCATTAACTCTTGAGGAGGTCTTCCCACTTGAGGAGGTCTTCCCACCTACCAGCCTGACTGTAATTCATTCTTGGGTTAGAGGATTGTTTTGATCCTGAGCAATTAAATCTAGCAAAGTACTGGTTCGGTGGAGGTTAACGCAACCATTCCTGATCCCCTAAGCCATCTCTTTCATAGCATTAGTGATCTCTCTTAGCACATCCACTTTCCAGCAGTCATGTAACACATATCCATTTTCTATTAAAATAACAGAATTTACATTCATCGACCTTTTATACAAAGGTCCATCAAATCAAACATTCACACCTTTGAGTTTGCCATAGTTTCTTGGCCAATATAGTTATATTTACAAACTGGGGGAAACAGGGTGTTATAGTACCAGACCCTACTCTTCTCTTGTGGTCGTGGTAATTCAAAAAGAAGGCTCTTGGCACACGTGTCTTGACTTTCACACCCTCAACAAACTCACCATCAAAGACAAATTTCCCATCCCAATCATTGATGATATCTTGGATGAATTAAGTGGTGCCCAATTATTTACTAAACTTGATCTTCATTCTAGCTACTACTATATACGTATGAAAGAGGTAGGCATTCCTAAGACTTCCTTTTGAACTCATGAGGGCCACTATGAGTTCTTAGTCATGCCCTTTGGTTTGTGTAATGCTCCCTCCACTTTTCAAATCCTCATGAATCATATCTTCCATCCTTTTCTCTGTCATTTTTTCTTAGTTTTCTTTGATGATTTTCTCATTTATAGTAAAACATGGACAAACCATCTTTCCCATGTGGATCAAGTTCTTAATCTACTCTCTCAACACCAAATTTCCCTCAAATAATCTAAATGTGATTTTAGAGCCTTGGAAGTGGAGTACTTGGGCCATATTGTTGGCAAGGATGGTGTTAGGGTGGATCCTAAGAAAAATGAAGCTATGAAGGATTGACCTTGTCCAAAGAATCTCAAGAGATTGTGTGGGTTTCTTAGTTTAATAGGATATTATCGCAAGTTTGTTAAGAATTATGGAAAAATTTTGGTGCCTCTCACTACTCTCCTTAAAAAGAATTCTTTCATTTGGAATCCAATAGCTTATCACTCCTTCCAAGCCTTGAAAGAGGTTATGTGCACTACTCTTGTCATGGCCCTTCCTAACTTCATAAATACCTTTGTCCAAGAATGTTATTCTTCAAGGAAAGGAATTGGTGTCTTCTTTATGCAAGATGGTCGACCTTTGGCCTTCACTAGCAAATAACTATTAGAGCACCATTTGGGCCAATCAATCTATGAAAAGGAAATGATGGTCATTATGCATGTTGTGGATCTCTAGCACCCTTATCTATTGTGGAAACACTTCCAAATTAAGACATATCATCAAAGCCTCAGCTATTTTTGGAAGCAACGAATTTCATTACTGGAGAAAAAAAAATGGGTGACCAATCTATTTGGATATGATTATGAGATTATTTAAAACAAAGGTAAAGACAATGTGGTTGCGGGCGCTCTTTCAAGGAAATATGAAGATGAAGGATCCATCTTTTCTCTATCCTTCATTGTAACAGACTGACTCCAAGTTGTTCACCATGAATGGCTTCCATGGGGTCTCCACTCAATGAACATGTGACATAGCACGTTCATTCATAGGATATTAAATAATACCCATAAATTCACTAGATATTGATAAATACCTCCCCAAATCCTATTGTTTAACCCCCCTCCCAATACATTTTTTCAATAAAAAAAACTTATTTTTACTATATATCCTTTATTTTTACTAAAATACCCATTTTATACCTATGAATACATATAACAACCCCCCTCCCCCGCCCCATACCCTACATCCCCCCCAATACCTACAATACATTGACTCTATTTTTCATAATTTAAAAACCCCTTTTATGAATGAACATGATAAGATATTGGTCAATAAGGTGAAGCCCCTATAATGGTTGCAAGATATATTAAGAACCAAATATCAATATAGCAAAGAAAAACCTCAGAAAAAGTACTCAACGCCTTGAAAAAAAGATAATTTCAGATAATAAGCCTCTTCGAGGGGGCAACCTCCTTTTACCCCACTTAAATGTTCAAGTACAAGATGATTCAAAATGAAAATGTCTCATTGGTATATATAGGAGACTAGGAGGTATAATTACAACTAATGTCCTAAATCCGACATAAATAAAATAACATTACTAATATAATATGCCCCAATTAAGGGGTAATGAGTGTTGGACACACCTACCACACTTAGAGGGGAGGTGAATGAGTGTGGGGCTCTTTTTCCCAAAACTTCCCTCTTGCACAAAAACTCATCAATTAGCATTCAACATTTATTCATTACCCATTGTTCTCATTTATAACCAATTATATGTGAGCACATATTAGCAACATATATCAGCAATATATCATCAACAAGTCATCACCACAATGAACACAAAGAACACAAGATGTATGTACAATTTTCTTTTTATTACGGACTACAATCCTTGGGGTTTATCAGCAAAAACTGAATAGAGTACAACTCTACAAGAGAACCAGCTCTATATGAAAGAATCAGCTTGCATTCTCAGCACCAACTGAGATGAGGCAACAATCCTCAACAGATATCAATCTGTACCATAAACAAAAGCATCAACCATGCACCAACCTGTGCCAAACAACCTGTAATCAACCTGTACCATAAACAAGTGCATCCAACCATGTACCAAGTATATACCAATCATGTGTCAAATACTCATCAACAATGACTCATTAATATGTACCAACATAATCAACTATACACCTCATGTATGTGCCAACTCATCAACTGCTTGTCTCAACCATGACTAGTTTTGGATTAGTCAACAACCCTAACTTGAAATAATCATAACTTTGTACCTATACTAAATAAAGATCTAAAACCGATACACAATGTTCTTCGGTGTTTTTTATGCAATCCCTCCAAGTGGCACTACTTGGAACCTCTCATAAAAGTAGTTATAGCAAAAATGGCATACCTCATTGAATTCTGTCTTATTCTAGAGAGCGACCTTGTAGAGCGTGCCCCGCACAAACTATTTGATGAATAGATCTGAAACTATTATAGAGCATACTAAAGAATGTAATGTAACCAGCACAATTGGTCTCACTAAATTTGGATATTTTATGAAGAAGTTATGATGTTTTTACCCAAAACACCTGATTTTGACTAGTTTCAGGACTAGCCACAAACCCTATTTTCTACGGAGTGTAACTCCCAAACTACAACGACCCACAAGCTTAATTTTTAACCATGGATACTTGGCTATG
>JASDQU010101555.1:217959-233247 GCA_032191745.1 Picea mariana | reverse complement strand
TCATAATCATCACCAAGATCAATATGTGCTTCTAATAATATACCAATACAAGTATGCTACATCATCCATAAACCATGTGTCAAAAATAATACTAACAAGTGCCTCCAACCATGTACCAAGTATGTACCAATCATGTATCAACTACTCATCAACTATGAATCATCAATATGTACCAACATCATCAACTATACACCTCATGTCTCTTTCAATTCATCAACTACTTGTCTCAATCATGTACCCAACATGTAACTCAACCAAAAGCCCTCATAAATTTCATCATCCAAATCTGATTTTTAACTTTCTAATAGACCTGGTGTATATGAACACATACCTGCAAACCTTCCTTAACTTTAACAACAAGAGACTAGCATTTTCATCAAAATTTTCTTTAGTCTCACATGACTAGTTTTGGATTAGTCAACAACCCTAACTTGAAATAATCATAACTATGTACCTATAATGAATAAATATCTGAAAATAGTACACAATGTTGTTCGGTGTTTTTTATGTAATTCCTCCAGGTTTCACTACTTGGAACCTCTCAGAAAAGGAGTTATAGCAAAAATGGCATACCTTGTTGAATTATGTCTTATTCTAGAGAGGGACCATGTAGAGCCTGCCCCACACGAAATATTTGTTGAATATATTTGAAAATGTTACACAGAATGCTAAAGACTATACTATAACCAACACATTTTGTCTTACTGAATTTGGATCTGTTATGAAGAAGTTATGACGTTTTTACCCGAAACACGTGTTTTAGACTAGTTTCAGGACTAGCCACAAACCCTATTTTCCACGCAGTGTAACTCCAAAATAAAACGACCCACAAGCTGAAATTTTTACCACAGATACTTGGATATGTTCCCTCAATTTCCTATCAACTTCACAATCTTAATCATTCTAGCAAAAAAATTATTTCAAAAATGGTGAAATGACTTGTAAATAACATACCTTAGAAAGCATCATCAAAAGAATTTATCATCCCTTGAATTTTGGCCTTCTTTTCTTCACCTTCCCTCTAAAATTTGGCTTATATATCATTTGGTTACCTCAGTCACCTATATATATTCAATATTCTCAATTCTTATGTAAAATGAGAGAGCCTTGTCTCGTATTTATACTCTCCAAGTAGCTTCCTTAGAAGCATCTTCTAGGTCACTTTGCCCACTTTCCTTATTTTAGGGTTAACCAACTTCTAACCACTTTTATAATTAGTAATTTATCCATTAAATTTATTATTCAAATAATTTATTTTGTATCCACTTTGACTTATAGTACACTCATCACTTCACTTTACCTCAAGGGGTTACCTTCTAACCATCTTAAACCACTTTCCTTATTTTAGGGTTAACCCACTTCTAACCACTTGTCAACTTAGTAATTTCTCCATTAACTTTATTATTTAAATAATTTATTTTGTATTCACTTTGAATTATAGTACACTCATCACTTCACTTTATTATTTACCTTCTAAAAAACTCTTAAACCACTTTGACTACTTTGACCGTTTGGGGCTTCTCATGAGGGTTCTCCAACTTCACATGGCCATAACTCTCTAACCGTGAGGAGTTATGTGACGTTCCACATACCACTGGAAATGGAATGACATGAAATATCCATATAGAATAGTATTACCTTAAAATATATCAAAAATAATACCGTTATCCATCAAACAAACTTGGGTCCATTACCCAAACCTGGGTTCTTACTCTTCACATGGCCATATCTCTCTAACCGTGAGGAGTTATGTGACGTGCCACATACCACCGGAAATGGAAAGACATGTACTATCCATATATAATATTCTTAGCTTAAAATATATTAAAACTCATATCATTATACATGAAACAACCTTGGGTCCATTACCCAAACCTTTGTGCTAACGGAATTTGCTACCAGAATTTCTCCAAGGGTTGACATCAATCACTAAGGGTTGACATCAATCTACAATATCACTATCCAATGGTTGACATAAATCACTAAAGGTTGAGATCAATCTAAAATATCACTCTCCAATGGTTGACATCAATGACAACCAACAATCCATATCAACTATCCATCAACCTAAGCCAACTGTCTGAAAACTATCGTATCTGATCTAACAACTGCAAGACAATTCTCCAATTTATCCAGAGTACTCTTGGAACAATGAAAATATTCACTACAAAGGTCGTATGTATTTAAGCAAACAGTCACAACTTAAATCCACGATGATTTCTTAGCTTCATGCTACACCCACATCTAGGGATTCTAGGTTTACCAAAACCTATGACAAGGTCAAATGTTCTTTTTTCTGGGATGGTATGAAGCAGGTCSTCTTTCAATGCAACAAGGTAAAAACAATCAAATCCCCTCGTAAACTACAATTGCTTCCAATTCCACCCGTTATTTGTAGGGATATTTCCATGGATTTCATTTTTGGCTTACCTAAATCAGGCAATAAATCTGCCATCATGGTGGTCATTGATTTTCTTTCCAAATATGATCATTCATGTGCTCTTCAACACCCATTCACTGCATCCATAGTGGATCAACTTTTCATGGATCATATCTTCAAGATTTATGGAATGCCTCATTCCATTGTCTCTGACCAAGATCCCACTTTCACTAGCAATTTTTGGAAAGAATTGTTTAGAATACAGGGCACCCAATTGTATCTCATGACAGCCTATCATCCCCAGAATGATGGTCAAACTGAAGTTGTCAACAAGTTTTTGGAAACATGTTTGAGGTGTTTTTTATCTGAGAGGAAAAATCAATGGGCTCAATGGTTACCCCTATTTGAATGGTGGTACAACACTTATCACCATACAACTACTCACATGACTCCTTTTGAAGCAATATATGGACAAAAGCCAACTTTATTTCTCTCATACATTCCCAGTTTCTCTAAGGTATAGGAGGTTAAACAAACTCTTACAGTTCGAGAGGCTATTCTCTGTACCCTCAAAGAGAATTTGGTCACAGATCAGAATTTCATGAAGCAACAAGCAGATCAAGGTCGCTCAGAATGTAAATTTGTTGAAGGGGACCAAGTGTTTCTTCGACTGCAACCTTATAAGAAGACTTCACCCAAGGCTGACCATTTTCAAAAAATGGCACCCAAATTTTATGGTCCTTATACAGCTCTCAAGCATGTGGGACAAGAGTCCTATTAGTTATATTTTTCCAGTCATTCCAAGATCCATCTATTTTTTCATGTCTCCTGCTTAAAGAAGGTGATTGGAACTAAGTGTCAAACTGAAACTAGTCTTCCAGAGTTGGATGAAGAAGGTTCCATCTCGTTGCAGCCACAAGTAGTCTTGGACCAGTGTCAGCATTGTCTTCGTAGACACACTATCAAGGAAGTGTTAGTAGTGAAAAGACACAACTCCAGTAGATGCCACCTGGGAGCCAGCTACCATTCTGCAACAGTTTCCTCATCTCAAGCCTTGAGGACAAGGGTTTTTTTTTTAAGGGGGAGGGCATGTTAGGGACCTAACCTCCCTAACCCCTCACTTAGGTAGAATAATATATTTTCCATGTAATAAAGGCCAATATTAATAAGGCCTAGTAATAAGGAATAATAAGTCAAATGTAAGAAGACATAATAGAAGCTTTCACTTCTAGAAGATACTCCTCTAGATTGTTATTTTGGTAGATAAATTTAGTATAAATAGGATTCAATGGAATGAGAAGTTTTTTTCTTGAGAATTATTGTAATTGAGTGTTGCTCTACTGGAGGTTTCCCCCTCAAAGAGGCAAGTGAACATTGTTTTGTATCAATAAAGGTATGATTTTGGTGTTGTGGTTTCATATATTGTGTTGTTTCATTGTTATTCTCTTTAGTATTTCTATTTTCTGCTATTATAATGGATATAGCCTTAGAGGTTGGTCATGTTATAGATTGGTATCATAGTTTTTGGTTACAACATTGGGCCTTTGAAGGGGTCTGCTACATGACAGGGAAAAAGTTCCTAAAGTAAAATTAATTAAATTTCTATGGACAATGTCAGGGTGAGAATAGTGTGGTTTAACAGTGTCAAGATCTCCATTGAAACCATGTTTAAGAGGTCCTCCATAGACTTGACACCTTAGTGATCTCTTCCCTTCACAATCTGGGCAACAAAACCAATGGATTTTCCTTACGAAGAGACAATGCACATGAGTCGTTTATATATTCCATCATGGACCCCCACTGTAGATGTGTAATGGGAGTTATTCATTTTATATCCCACATGCACAGGGAAAATATATATTTAACAGTTATAATCTGAAGGTGGTTCTATGTTAATTGTGTGTAAAAATAGAGTCACTTAACCCTGCAGATCCCATTCTCAATGTAAATGTTTTCTTGGAACTGATGGCCGATGGCTCGGTGGATCAGACCAACATATGATCACCCTTGTGGACAAAATTAAGGGGAATGTGAGCTCAGTTGGCCAATGGGCCAAAGCCACAATGGACCGAACCGACTTTGAATCACCTTCATTTGATAGAATTACAGGGAGCTTGGTGGCCCGGAACTGGAACCTTGTTGGGAAAGTATGGTATGAGAACTTGAGAGGAGCACTTGGTGGACTGGTGGGCCCATACCAGACCCCTAGAAGTTCCCAAGCCCTATTTCAGTGTTGACATCCTAGTACCCTCATGGGTCAATTCCCTATTGATTTAGTGGGTTGTTGGATCATACTAGACTGGAGCTTGTTTACGGAAGTTGGATGAAAGTTGAGCCTTGTGGTCAAACTAGACCATAGTCATGAAATGTAGTGTATGGAAGTTGATCCCGGTGGGTGAGTGGCCACATAAGATACCACAACATTTTCCATGAAAATTCCATGTCATCAGTCGCATCATCTTCCACATCATCCAACACATGTGAAAGGGGTCCATGTGGATGTCATGTCAGCTTGAGAGACCTCTGCATAAGGGGTGTTTTCCCTCACAACTACCCACTAAAATTCTCTTGAATAAGAGTATTTCAGTGGGTACCCCCCTATAAATGTTTTGCAATATATTATGTCACTACATTATTTATTTGATACTAATATAGGAAACTACCATTTTTCTAAGACGGTTTATACTACAACATTTTGATATGCACTTGAAATCCTAAGTTTTTCTTCTAGTTTATTGATTCACACTCATTCGAAAGGATCAAAATTATTTTTTTTGCTCAAATATGGGGTCATTCTTCAATGATGTTATACCCTTGAGCATCATAGAACCGATTGTCCATTTGAAAGAAACTCTTTGGGATAAAACATAAGGATTCTATAATTAATATCCCAATAGAACCTTTCTAATAGCCATATCAAAAATTGTTTTATCAGGGTCAATTCTATCAGAACACTATTTCATGTTGATAAAATCTAACCCCGATGAAACTCATCCTGACATCCTTTTCTCTCTGACTACACACATCCACGATGAATCTCTAAGTGGTCATGTTAGCTTTCATGGCAATTGATTATTGGTCGAGAAATCTTGTCTGAGTATGTTGATTCTAACACATGTGTGGGTCCCTTACAGGAATGAACCTGGCACGTGACAGACATTGATTGGTTTCCTGAGTCATTTTTTGTGGTTCTAACCCTTCCTGCAAACATAATCTTTTGATTGGCATGTTTATCGAGGGAGGAATATTCATTGATATCATTCCCTTCGAAGCGTTGAAATAGAAATAACTACCATCTATGATGACTAATCTCTTTGATCTTTCCTATCGAACAACTCATTGTTAGATTTGTTATGATACCTTTACCCTCCTATAGGAAACATTCCAATGATTCATGAAAGAATGAGATAACTTAACCCATTATATCATACTCTCAGTACGCTTTTTAATGCCCATGAGAATATTCTTGAATTCCTTCTTGTCAAAGAAAAAATAGATAACTAAATTACTCCCTCCTCAATGATGGGAACTCTGAAAACACTCTCGAAAATTTCCAAGTCCAACTACTATCTATTGTACCTCCGATACATGGATTTGGGTGATTTGTACATATGAATTTCATTAATGGTGAAGTGATGTTTTCCTGTGAATTGGTCACCGTGCATAGAGCACTAACTTCATGAGTTAGGGTAATTTCATATCCACATAATAACTTCAAAACCCTACTTAACGCATTATTTTCTTCTATGACTTTGTTAAAACACTGTACTCTGCATAATTTGGCCATGAGAAAACTATAACCTTCATTTCCATTCATAGAATGATAGGTATGCTATAGTTTTAATTTTTGGTGTTATTATAATATTATATATGTTAGATGCACTTATGTGTTTCTCTGCTAATTGTAGGACATAACAAATACACCATGACGTGTTCAAATGTCATGAAAGCAAGGAATCTCATAGTTTCTACTCCAACTCCCACGCCTGAAAATTCAGCTAATCTAAGGAGAATATTGGTGATAGATACTACTCATCGCACCAGAGAATACCATTTCCCCAAGTATGATGAAATATACAAACTTTCAATAATGGAGATTTCTCGTCGGAAGATGAGAAATCTGAAGTATATCAAAATATTCAGAGAAGTGGTATTCACCACATGGCTTCTCGTCCATCAATGTTCCTCTACAATGATTCATCTCAGTGGTGTTTCAAACAATTTGACCTGAACACATCTACAATCATGAGTAAACCCAAGAGACAGATAGCATCCCTGAGACCTAAGGATATTGGTGTCATATACCGCCTTCCATAACCTATGGTCTCCCTCAATGATTCATTTATGAAGGGATTCACCAAAAATAACAAACACTTTGTTGATTTTATGGAAGATTGGTGGTTAGGTGAAGAAAGAAAATTCAAGCAAGGGATTCTCATGGTGAAGAAAAGAGTACACATTTGTAGATGGAGTGGATTCTCATGGCATACACAGTTGTAAATACAGAACATGTCTTCAAATAGGCAAAGATATTAACTTTCAATGTTTGCCACAACATGAAGAATGTTTCAGGTATGAAGAAACCATGTTTTTACATGTTTGTGTATTTGATTGAGGCAATTTTTTCTTCCATGCAATTTCTTGTTTTTTGATGGATTTGGGATAAAGACTAGCCTCCAATACATATTTATTGTTCTAACCTCTGGAACATAAACTTCAAAAAATGCTTCTATAATATAGATGACTCCTTTCTTGCCCCTCTCCATACAATCATTTTCGGATTCCCATGATATAGAATATCAATTGAAGCATTGGTTGGGATGAAATATGTAGTGGATTTTTATTTAAGGAAATATTACACTTACATCAGAGTGTATGGAAGTATCGGGGCCCCACACCTCCTTCCCTATTATGTCCCTGATAGGTTGTTGATCACACAAATTGCTTTCCATACCATGGGAACTGGTATAACCTATCTCCTTTTGGGAAATAGTAACAAAATATGGCCTATGTTCCCTATAAATATAGGAAGTTATAGTTTATTTAATGGTCCCTGTGCCAAAAAATAAGTAGAATCCCTACAAGAAATGTGTTTGTGCCTAGGAGAATCTATAGGGAATGACCCATAAGAACTGGCAGTGAATCATATCAAATTTGTAGGCCTCACTCATTCCAAGATACATGAAGTTAATTTTGTGAAGATTTATTCAAAGGAGTCATATTCTTAAAAGAGGCATTACAAAGGCTACCTGATGATGTGGCGAGGGGAAAACTTCAAATGGAACAAGAAGAAAAAAGAAAATCTTACAGGAACAATTCTAACTGCTTCTTGAGGAAGACCAAAAGAATTTACAAGCCATCGAACAAGAAAATATAAGGAAAGAAAAGGAAATGTATCAAAAGTGAATAAATGCAGAGGAAGAATATCAGAGAGAAATCAAGCTAAAAGGGGAAAAAAAACCAAAAAGACAACAAAGGGAAACTAAAACTTGAGCCCAAGAAGACCTCCAAAGGCGATGAGAAAAAGGAGAAGGAGGAAACACTTAAAAGGCTTTTTTATGAAAGGATAAAAAAGAAGGAATATGAGATAAAATAATAGCATGACGTCGTCTAACAAAATAAATTTGAGGAGGAATAAAAGAGATTAGCAACATAATCAAAGGCACAAAAAAAATTGAAGAGGAAAAGAAAAGATTGGCAGTTGAAGCTGAAGAAAAAAGGAAATATGATGAGGAAGTAGAATAGAAAATATAGAAAAAATTAAATGAGACTCAAAACAATACATAAGCTCCAAATGTGGGCATAGTGAACATTACACACCAGGAATGTACTCCCCTCATATCCATCTCAGGTAATTTAAACTTTTTCTCACAAGTACTAAATTTAGAAGATGTTGTAGTTGTTGTGGGAGAGTACTACTACAGTCATAAGACCAAAGGAATTAAAAAGATATCACACAAAAGGAAAAGGGGATACACAATTAGCATCCAATCATCCACAAAGAGATTCATTGAATAAGAGTTAGGACTAGATCCAAAGGAAAATGATATAAAGGTTGCCTTTGTACTTCATGCATTTGCGGGATCAAATGTAATGTATTTTTAAGAAGTAGCTACAACATTGGACACTGCAAAGGCAAAAATTGTTGAACTTGAGAAGAAATTCAATACAAAACAAGATAATATATTTTTTGAGTTTCTCAAAGTAGTTGATGTGGAAGAGAAAATCCAGAAGGAAGAAATGGAGAGAGTTGTGCAAGCTAAGAAAGATGAAATCACTTTGGAATTTGAAAGGGTAACCAAGACTGTCGAGAACCTTCACACAAAATATTTACATAAATACTTACAATATCAAAAATATGAAATGAATGTATAGTTTGAAAAAGGGCACACATAAACCAAAATATGCACACATAAGAACCAGAATCTATCAAACAAAAATACTCATAAGAAATGGAACAAATCAATACTAGCCACGCTCGAGAATTGTCAAATTTGCAAACAGAACAAGTTAAAACCAATAAGTTTGTTGAGCAACATGAATACAAGATTTTAGGATTAGAATAGGACAAAGAAAAACTCGATAAATCCTTGGAATAAAATCCCTCACAGAGGAGATAAAATGAATACCATGCACAACATCCAAGAAGCTACCACAGTAGAAGACATGGAAAGAAATATTCCAAGAATATATGCATCCTTAGAAGATCGACAAGTAGAATACCAATCCCATATTATTGAATTCGAAGGTAAGATCATTAATCATATTGTTTCTATTTTAATTGAATTAGGAGAAATTCATTTTTACATTTATTCTAAAGTAGAAGATACACTTAATTTATATAAAATTAAGCTCAGAAAATCTATTTTGTTTCAGCTAGCCATTGGAACCAAAATAAGGATCAATGAGACAGTTAGAGGTTGTCCAATAAATCTGAATGGGGTAAATGCAGTCGTTGATATGAATCTTATACCATTATGATCTTATGATATCCTAATTGGGATGGATTGGTTGGACAAGCATCACATTGTCCTAGATTGTCATGACAATACATTTGCATGCCTTGATGGAGAAGGAAAACAGAGCATTGTGAAAGGAATTTTGAGACCTATTTCTATAAGGGAGATTTCAGTCTTACAGAAGAAGAGATGTTTCAGGAAAGTTTTTCAATTGTATGCAGCTCATGTAGAAGAACTAGAAAATACAAAAGGACTAATCCTTTAAGATTTTCCAGTATTGCAAGAATTTGAAGATGTATTCCAGAAACACCCATATTTCCACCGAAGAGGGAGATGGCTTTATCTATCGATTTAGTGCCAAGAGTGGCCCTCATATCAAGAACTCCTTACAGAATGAGCACATTGAAGTTAAAATAATTACAAATGTAGCTAGAATAATTGTTGAAGAAAGGGTACATATGCCCAAGTGTATCACCTTGGGGAGCACTAGTACTCTTTGTGAAAAAGAGGATGGAAAATTGAGGTTGTGTAATGAGTTTAGAAAGTTGAATAAATCCACATTGAAGAACAAATACCCTCTACCATGAATTTATTACCTCTTTGATCAACTAAGAGGAGCAAATATATTTTCAAAGATAAACTTCAGATCAAGATACCATGATTCGTGTAATAAGCAAGGAAGAAGACATCAATAAGATAGCCTTTAGAACTAGGTGTGGACATTATGAATTTGTAGTGGTGCCATTTGGACTAACCAATTCACCAGTTGTCTTTATGTGCTTAATGAATGGAATAATTAGAAATTATTTGGATAAGTTTGTCATTGTATTCTTGGATGACATACTTATCTATTCTAAGTCTGAGGAAGAGAATGAACATCACTTGATGTTGGTGTTGCAAGTATTGAGGGGACATTAGTTGTATGTAAAGCTAATCAATTGTTCTTTCAACCAAGAACATATCCATTATTTGGGGCACATTATTTTAGAACAGGGAATAACAGTAGATCCAGAGAATATTGAAGCCATTAGAGGGTGGCCAACACCAAAGAATGTTTCAGAAGTTAGATCTTTTATGGGATTAGCTAGATACTATAGGAGGTATATTGAAGGGTTCTCTAAGATTTCTCATCCCATAAATTCCTTAAAAAATAAGGGAACTAAGTTTGTATGGACAAAAGAGTGTGAAGAGAAATTTAATTTGTTGAAAGAATCACTTACTAGTGCACATATTTTAATAATTGTTGACCCAAATGAGAATTTTGTGGTTTGTACATATGCATGCAAGGAAGGACTTGGTGGAGTCCTTACTCAAAATGGACATATCATTAGTTATGATTCTAGAAAGCTTAAATAGTTGAACTAAGGACAGGCCATAGTGATTTGAAGTACCTTTTTGAACAAGAAACTTTGAATGCCAAACAGACGAGATGGATGGAATTTTTAAGTGAGTATAATTTTGACATCAAGCCTATCAAGGGAAAGGAGAATAAAAATTTTGATGCACTCAGCAGAAGAGTACATCTCATCCATGCTATAACCATTAGTACATGCATCAGTCAGATTTAAAAAGAATAATTTTGGATGTCGTTGTTATGGACCAACATTACCTACAAGTAAAAGAGAGTTTATAGCAAGAGAAAATACAATATAAATTCCAAGGGTACAAGATTAAAGAGGATGGATTACTTATGCATAAGAACAAAGTTTATGTTCCTAGTTATAGAGAACTTAGGAACTTGGTGTTAAGGGAAATGCATAATGTTCCATATGTCAGATATGTCAATTACCAGAAAATAATTGTAGTGGTACGAAGCCAATTCTTTTGTCCTAGAATGAAGAATGATGTTGTTGATTGCATTACTAGGTGTATGGAATGTCAGAGAGTGAAAGACAAGCATAGAAATCTAGTAGGTTTGATACAACCATTACCAATTCCATAATAGAAATGGGAAGTGGTAACCATTAATTTTATCACTAAGTTTCCCAAGAAAGCAAGGAAACATGACTCAATAATGGTAGTTGTTTATAAATTGAAAAAATATACTCATTTTGTTCCTGTAAAAACAACTCATATTGCAGCTAATATTGCATAAATTTACATGAGGGATATTGTTAGGTTGCATGGGATACTTAAGGAAATTGTCTCAGACAAAGATACCAAATTAAATTCAAACTTTTGGAGGGGATTATTTAAAGGATTCAGTACAAATATGAACTTTAGTACAATATACCATCCACAATCCCATGGATAGACAAAGAGGGCCAACTAAGTAATTGAAGACATGTTGAGAATGTATGTGATGGATAAGCCATCTAAGTGGGAATACTATTTTCTTTTGGTTGAGTTTTCCTACAATAATGGGTACCAAGCTTCATTGAATATGAGCCCATTTGAAGCTTTGTATGGTAGAAAATGTAATACTCCAGTGAGTTGGGACAATCCAACAGACATAATGGTACTTGGGCTGGAATTTATCAAGGATATGGAAGACCAGATGGTTAGAATTAAGCGGAATTTGAAGGTAGCACAATATAGATAGAAGATTTATGCAGATAAGAACATTACAGCTAGAGAATTTAGACTGGGAGAGCATGTGCTTTTGAAAGCAAAGCCCAAGAAGAACTCATTAAAGTTGGGCAATTATACAAAGACAGTAGCTAGATTATGTGGTCCATTTGAAATATTGGAAAGAATAGGGTGAGTTGCATACATGCTTGCATTTCCTTCTTCCATGAATGTGTAGAATGTATTTCATGTCTCTTTGTTAAAAAAGTATGTGCATGATCCTAACCATGTTATTGATTGGAATTTGATTCAGGTGGAACTAGAGGGATATTTGTAGGTCCAGTCGGTGTGCATATTGGATAGAAAGGTCAAAGTGCTCAAGAATCAAGTCATAGAACTGGTAAAATTTCAGTGGACCTACTATGGCCCTGAAGATGCTACCTAGGAGAATGAATTTTTCATGCTGGGAGAGTACCCACGAATTTTTGAAGAATTTTGAAATTTTGATTTATGTTTTGTATATGCACTAAGGACAGTGCTCAAATAAGGGGGAGGGAAATATAAGACCCTGATTTTGAGTCCCTAGATTAATAATTTATTTTGTTTATTTGATGAAAGGTCAGAGTGCCTAAAGAATTAAAAGAGATCAAAGTGCTTAGGAAATATAATACTTTAATCATTATTAATAATAAAAGTACAACACTGGCTACAGGACAGAAGGAAAATATTTATAGGGGGGTATGATTCCACGAGAGAGGGGGGGGAACCAAGGGATAATCCTTTATGCTTTAATTGATTAAATTATCACCAATGTTGTGTTGGGGAACATATGAGGGGGTGCGTGAGTATCTTGGGGAAACCACGCTAGACTTGGGGCACTTTGATACAAAAGCCTTGTTTTTTATTGTCTTGGGGTTTAATCACTCATTCATTTTTGGATTCCTCATTCATTTTTACGAGATGTAAGTAACTGTTAATTATTCCAGTAATGATTTTTTTCTTGAGTGCATGGGTGCATTGGAATTTTGATAAACCTTGTCACAACTATGAATCTTGAGATTTCCAACATTAAGATTCTTGACCAGTTTCACTAGAGCCCTAGAAGTAGGTGGATAGAATGAGGGACTATGTGGAAATGAAGTGGTTTCATTCTCTTGTGTGGTGCAGGATAGGAGAAGAGAGATTGTGAAACTTGGATTTTTGTGTGTTGAGAAACCTTGAGAGCTTGAGTGCTAACCGGTTTGGGAATAGGAGTGTCGCTCTGAAACCCATCCTTGTGTATTTGTATCCATGTATTAGGGGTGACCTACTATTGAGACTTGGAGAAACATCGTCTAAGGTTGGGTGGAATGTCCTTTGCCCAAAACCAGTTGGTGACCAATTTTGTTCAAGATAAGTGCTCTCTATCATGGTGTTTCTTTGTTGATATGTAATTATTTTCACTGTGTATTAATCATTATCTATGAGATATGCATTAATAATGTGCTTGTTTTCTAGTTATTGGTGTGCATGGAATATTATTCTTTGTTTTATAGTTTAGCATGAATCTTGATGATTGCATGTGTTATTTCATGCTTCTTTATTTAGTTATTAGTATCAAAAATTTGAGTTGGATAAAGAAGTGAGTTCTTGGGTGTGGTGGGCCTACCCAGCCTGTAGTGCAGTGGTTGGGTGCATGACAGATTGGATCAGAGTGCCTTGAACGGAGTTATAGAAGTAGGTGTGCCCGAAATTGGAGGATGGTCATGTTACATTATATGATAACAGGCATCGGTGCTCTTAGTATGTAAAATGTGCACTTTCCTTCATCAAGAAATCGGTGTTGATCAGTAATTAGTAACCCACATAAATATTCAAAGGTGTAATCCTTACCGTCTTCCTTGCATGCCTACCAGTTGGTTCAAAAAGTAAAACAAACACGTTGAATGGTGTTCTCAAATTCGTCAGGACCAACACTATGAGTTGTTCATCTTTCTTTATATAAGTATTTCCACATTCACCCAATTTCAATTGAAGTTCCTTCGCACGCAACAAATAGTCCTCTATTTTGTCGAAAGAATGAGTATCATGAGAGTAAACTCTTTCTCCAATTGCATGACATGGCTTTCATCGACTCTGTTGAATAGAGAATTCAACTTCTTCGAGACTTGATGAGGACAGTCAATTCTGCTAATGTGAAATTTAATCTCTAGTAGGATATAGGTCATGATTACCCCCACATCCTCATCCTTCTTCCCATTAATAACATATTTTTCCTAATCATTTGTTGGATCTGAAATCACGGTCTTCGTATCTTGCCACAATCCTTTACTCTTCAGTAGGGTTTCCATCTCTAGTGCTCATACATCATAATTCGATCCATTCAAAACTACATGAATGATCTTCAAACCCATCTTCGATATCTAAAAAAAATTGATATGCTTCCACAATTTATAGTCAACAAATCATCAGCCCAGATTCAATCTCACAACAGATCCTACTCAGCGAAATTCACAGACAATAGGTGAGGTCACAACCAGTCGATATGATACCATGTTGGGGATTGGGTGTAACTTGATATGAAAAAATAAACAAAATGGTAGATAATCGAAGAGGAATAAGTTTCAAATACAACAGGTGGTGTCTAAAGACATCGTTATAGGACTTAAGCACAGTGCATCATGATCAAAACATCACAATGTATGTTGAACATCTTCACATATGTTCATTTCACAATAGTGTACACTTTATAATTACCCATAGGGTATTCTACTTATAGATTCAAGATCTAACCAAATTCCTTGGAATTGAGAAGATCTTGTCCACATACAATTGTTGGTGGTTAGAGTTGACTTTTTCAATTTTGCGTTGTCTAGTTGGATCGACAAGAATGCTCAACTTGACCTTCCATTTATCAAACTCATAGTCGATTTCTCGAATGGTCATTCCATAAACTGACTATCTTTGATTATTGGTTGACTATCTAATCGACAAGCTTGTCGACTACTCAACCGACTAATGTAGATATTTGATCAATCGCCCGACCAACTATTTTCATATGTTGGTTTCCTACTTGACTAATTGATTCTAGGAGAAGTGTGATGAACCATCAGAACCTATAATGTCCCTAATCTGAACCCCATTTTCAATTGTGCATTTAGGCTAGTGAGTCATTTTGGTTTTGTGCACACCTAAGTAGTGCACGATGTAATGATCCATATAGGTTGGTGAACCGTGATACCAAGTTTTGGTATTGCTTGCACCTATGGAGTGAATGAGGGTTTTTATCAAAGAAAAGGTGTGCACATTCCCTAGTTTTGCACGTACCTGAGCTAGTGCTTGTGGATTGTACATCAAGGGAGGGTACGCATATTCCATAGTGTTCTGTGCACACAAGTAAGTGTGCAGCAATGATTGTGATGTGATGTTATGTGTGTGTGTGTGTGTGTGTGTGTGTGTGTG
>JASDQU010101555.1:185476-213016 GCA_032191745.1 Picea mariana | reverse complement strand
CAGGCCCGTAGTTTGTCCAAGAGGTGGTTTGTCAGTCCCATGAGAAATATCTCTAGGTGAGACTTCCTGATCCAGCCTGTTGTTGAATCCCTGGAAGGGAAGTGGTCCAATTGAAGGGCTATTGAGAAAAGAAGGGGCACACTTCGTGAGGTGGGACAAGAATGTGGGGAATGAGGGATTGTAGACTAGTTGCAATAGTTGACACCTTGGACTAAGAAATTTTGTTCTTTGTTAGACCATAGATTGGCACTGTGAATCCATTTACCCTTGTGGAGTTTGAGCCTCATATCGGGGGTGACCTATTGTTGAAAGATTGTGAGCAACAATGTCTATGGCTAGGAGGAAAGTTTGATTCACGCACATAGTTCATGGCTTTTCATAAAAGATAAGTGTTCTTGTGTTCTTGTCTGTTGCTAAATTCTTATTAATTTGTATTTGTTATGGTATATTACTTGTATAGTGTTGCATATGAATATTGGTTGTTATTTTGTTAATGGTGTCTACTATATAAGTGAGATATGAGTATTTAGCATAGTATTTGTATTGGTTGAGTATGCTAGTTGATAAGTAACTTTTGTTAAGATAGTTCTGGTAAATGGTCAAGATATTCCTAAGAGAGGTCAGAATTACCATACACGCGGAAAGTGGTCCATGTGTACAATTCATTGGTTTTACTATGTGCATTGGAGCATAGTCTGCGCACACAGGAAAGTAAGACCTACAAGTGGATTCTGAATAGTTATGTGTGTTGTGGTATTTGGATACTCTGTATGGTTATCGTGTAGTAGTGTTCACATATTGGAGTGGTCTTACGTTTTGTAATGTAGGTATGCCCAGTGTGTTTGAGTGTACAATTTTATTTCAAGTTACTTTCATTGTTATAATATGTATAAACAAGAGGAACGGTGGTGTGGCATGAACCAATTTGGGTTGTGTGCACTTCCTCAGTGATTCTGATCAGTTTGAATGTTAATTTCTCACTAAGTTTCTTGAGGTAATGTTTCTCAGAAGTAATTCAAGGACACTAATTGAGGTATGATACTTGAATTTGGGAGAGTTCATGTGACGGGTTCCAGTCTCAGAGGCTAGGGATGTCACATTCTGGTATCGAAACTATTGATTCAACATTAGACTTGTATGGGCTATAGATTAGCATGAAATAGACATGTGCATCACATTCGAGTGTTACATGGAAAATATTTTATTATGAGTGAAAAATATTGATGCGCGGTGTGCACACTAGAAAGTGGGATGTTAAAAATTCCAAGGATTTAGAAGAAAGGATTATGACAAAATGGTGCAGGTTTTTCATGTAGTTGTTGCATGAAATCATCTAAAAAATCTTAATTGACTGCATATTTTTCATAATTATTAGCGGTTAGAAAAGGACAAAGTCGATGAAGAAGGTTAAAAGAATGGAATATGTGCAGAAGACTTACAATCTTGGTGATGAATTCAAAGATCTGTATGTTGGTTTGGGTACTAATGGTATAGAATCCAAGGAGGAGTGCATGAACTTGGTAGAAACCATAAAAGGACTGCAAAAATATGTCCAAATCTATAAATATGATCATGAAAGGTCTATGAGATTCAAAGAGCAGCAAGATGACTTCAATGTCACATTGATGCAGATCCTGGATAGAATAGAAAAGAAAATGGATAAGGAGATAGTGACAAGTAGGCCAAGAAGTCACAGGTCTCATGATGGGAAAAGAAGAGAAGAAACAGATGTTGATAGGAAACATCACCCTTCACCAAAGCATTTGTTTAAGAAAGCTCACAGTAGCTCAAGTCCATCTCCTGATAGAAAGCATAAGAGGAGGAATGAGGTGGACAATTTACGAGGAGAAATGAGTAAGATCAAGCCTTCTAATTTGATGGTGAGCATAAGAAGGATGAGGATGCATAAACTTGGTTGTTGGGTATGAGGAAATACTTTCAGCTACATAATTACTCCTCGCATGCAGAAGGGGGAATAGCCTTTTATCATATCAAGGGAAAAGCATCAATCTAGTGGGATCAATATGTAGAAGTGCAACACATTGATGGGAAGAAAGTTACTTGGAGGGAGTTCAAGAGGTGTTTCCAAAAGAAATACTTAATCAAGTGGTACTGTGAATGGAAAATGAAGGATTTCTTTGAACTCAAGCTCAAGAGCATGATGATAGACAAGTACGAAAGAATATTCTTAGATCTATTGAAGTATGTTGCATTCATCAAGGATGAACAAGTGAAAAGTCATAGGTAAT
The DNA here is from genome assembly GCA_032191745.1 of Picea mariana. Lineage (NCBI taxonomy): Eukaryota > Viridiplantae > Streptophyta > Pinopsida > Pinales > Pinaceae > Picea > Picea mariana. The sequence continues at coordinate 210,767 of JASDQU010101555.1, read as the reverse complement.
TGAGTGGGTTTCCCTCATTTATCAGTGACAATATATAGTATGATGACCCTAAGACGTTGGAAGAAACCATAAGGTGTGTTAAGTGTCTTTATGAGTAGAAAAGGGGAAGACCAATTTTCCAAAAGTATTGGGAAGACAAGATGAAAAGTAAGGTGGAACAGAGGAAGAAGGAAGCTAAGCCACCATTTTTCATAAATACTCCACAAGGACAGACAACTCTCCAGGAGCCCATATTGTCGAAAACGGTGGGACAGAGACCAAGGGAGCAACCTATTCAATGTTGGGGTTGTGGAGGAAATCATGTGTTTAGAGATTGTCCTCAAAGAGGTGAAAAATAGAGGATTGCACAAAGTGTATGGAAAGTTGTGATAGTTGAATACATGGGTGGAAGTGTACCTAAGATTTATGCAGTGCTGGATAACAAGAAGGTTGAGTTCTAGTCACACATAATTGAGGTGGAAGGTAATATTAACAACCAACCTATTGTTATTTTTATTGACTTGTGAGCTAGTCATAGTTATCTAGATCCTAAAATGGTGGAAAGATTCCATTTGTTGAGAAGTAAGCTTGGAAAACCTTAGTTGGTGCATTTAGCTATAGGATCAAAGAGGAAAATTAATGAGATGGTCAAGGCATGTACAATGGAGATGAATGGACTGCACACAAAAGATTATTTGAACATCGTACCTTTGGGCTCGTATGATTGCCTCATTGGTGTGGATTGGTTGGACCAGCACCATGTCATTCTATACTTTTATAATAAGGCATTTACTTACCTGGATGAGAAAGGAAATTTGAGAACAATTCAAGGTATTCCAAGAGTTGTGACTATCGGATAAATTTCAGCCTTACAACTAAAGAAAAGCTATATGAAAGGATGTCAAGTATTTTCAGTGCACATGGAAGAGGCACCTAAGGAAAAAGTGCCAAGTATTGAAGACTGTGCAGTGCTAAAAGAATTTGAGGATGTCTTTAAAGAGATAACGGGATTGCCTCCAAAAAGAGATAACGACTTCTCTATAAATTTGATGACGGGAGAAACACCTATATCCAAGACTCCTTATAGGATGAGTATGAAAAAGTTGAAGGAATTGTAGATGCAACTTGAAGAGATTTTGAATAAGGGGTATATACACCCAAGTGTGTCACCATGGGTTGTGCCAATTTTGTTCATGAAGAAGAAGGATAGTTTGTTGAGACTTTGTATCGACTTCAGGAAGTTGAATAAGGTAACATTGAAGAATAAGTATCCTTTTTCAAGGTGTTGAGGGGTCAAAATTCCATTTAACTCAATAGTAGGAATCACACCCAAAGACGAGGCCCAATTAGAATCTTCCTTGTTCGGGATGACTTGATTCTCCAAATTGATGGTCTGGAAAGTTTCAATGGGATTTACTATCTTAGCGAATGGATCTTTATAGATTACTCTCCATTTCTTTATAATTTTATTTATTAAGTATTCGACGATTGAATTCTTAATAAGGATGGTTTTAGGATAACCTCTTACCAACAGCATGTAGATGACACCTCTCTTCAATCAATATCAAACAATAATATTTCCTTATTGATCAAGTGACAAACATCATCTAAGAGAACAAAGATATATGCAGAAGCGACAAATAACCGGAAATAATTATATTTATTGTATAACAAACAAATTCATAACACCATCATATCCATGCCAGTGTATATTCAGTGACTGCAACGATTCAATATAACTAAAAAAAATTATTGTCTTACTAAATCACTTGTAGTAGTCAACAACAAAGAAGAACAATCCATAAATTATGCTACTCTACAAGATTTCGCAAAAATTGTCTTTGGCTCTACATAAGCTTCCGAATTAGACTTCAAAATAATTATTTTTCTTATTCTTTTACTTATTACAAAAACCATTGACCTTTCAAAAGGAGGTCGACCTCTTTATTTATACAAAAAACCACATGCAAAAAATAGCAACAACGTTCGTTTAACTAAAGAAAATAGAAATATGAAGTAGTTCATGTTCACATGAAAAAAATTAGTGAGCCCCAGTTATCTCATAGTATTTTCATTGTCATAATTAAACCACTGGGAGAACAGATCTTCACAAGTATGTAGGTATGGAAATCGATGTTGATCCATCGGCATGCTGAACTTATCCTTCATTTTTATTACTCGATTTCTGAATTGTTATGTCTTGAAGTTTAGTTGTTGTAGGGCCCATCTTGCTCCTATTGTTCTTTCAGAGATTCTCTTCACTTTTCCCTTTTCAAGCACTCAGATCTCCTAAATCTTCACTCCAAATTTTGCATCGATCTCTCTGAATCATTGGACTATAACATGTAAATCAATGAATTCATTAGGAGTGTCTAATTATGGGAATTGAATGTTTATCATCCTCTGTTTTATGTTGTTCCAATTTCATAGACAATCCTCCCATATCTCATGCATTTTCTATTGTGGTTCAGTTACCAATTGTACCCAATATTTTGTTTTTATCCTGATCCTGACTAAGATCTCATCTGCAAGTATCCTAATTCCATGTTCTTCTTCCCATCGACCCTTTTGGATCTCTCTGGTATACTCAGATTGTGCCAATACTTGATGAGATTTCTCCAACCATATCATTGTTTCTCTATATGCTACGAGGCTGAGCAAAGTCTCCTCTTATTAACTTACAATCTTGGTCATAAAAACCTCCCTATCTGATTTGAAATGAGTATAAATATCCTCAAATTCAATTCTCATGAACCTAATCGCCTAGGTAGTTTACTGGTAGTATTCCACATGATGTATGAGATGCACCAACTCTGCTCCCATACAATTGCCTTATTTTTCATCCTCTCTTTCCTTGTCTATAGTGGCACTAGATATAGACATACTTGCTCCTAATAACTCACTTAACCTAGATTGTCTTGCATCCAACTAGGTTTCTTTCATGGTGATCATTATCACATTGTCTAAAGTGATTCTCCTGTTTTTTCCATTTTTCTTCACAACCAATTGTCTTTTCCTGTCATAAGTGATATCTTGAACATCGACTACTTTTTCCACCAACTCTGGGATTGGTCGGTCCTCCCATGAGAGAGCATTTCCTAAACTTCCTGGTGTATGGAAATGCTCTAGTACCATTTATTTGCCTATGCTGACTCTTTGTTCCTTATGATTGGTTCATCTACCTTGATCTTGTGACATTTGATACTGCACAGAAGATCTTGTTCACCCCATCCCTATCCTAACAGATGAATCTTCGATTCACTCTGTACTTAGGGAATTTCCCATGATCTCTAATGCAACGTTTTCGGTTGGGATTGTTGGCCCTAGGAGTGTGAAATGTGTTGAGGGTTCCGTAGTGATTTCCTCAAGTTCTTTGTTTCCTTTGAGCCAAGCATTCTCTTCTCCTTTGCTAGTGTTACCTCCTAATGAATCTTCATCATTTGGGTTTCCTTGATATTTTCCTTTGACTGGTGCATCACCTCTCCCGATGGAAACTTCGTTACCATTATCATTCTTATCTCTTAGTTCCACGTGGCCTTTGATGTTGCTTCCCTCTTTATCTTGTGGTTGTAGTGTTCATTTTAGATTTTATGATCACCTTCAATTGTATTCAACTTTGTTTCCGAGCCAAAATATTTTGGTCCTTGGTACATCGTATCTAACACCTTTGTTACTTCTTCATTTACAATAGGCACTAAAGTGTATACCTCCTTGTTGTCACTATATATTGTGATCAAGTCAGCAATTGGAGGAGCTACTTGTCTTAGGGAATCCAAAAAAGTGTCGTCTCAGTTCATGGTCCTCCTATCAGTGTTCTCCCTTACATCTATTTTGGAGTGTATTCCTCCATTGAGGTGTTCTCTAGGGTCACGAGTTCCTCTTCTCTTCCAAGGGAGACTAGATTTATTAACACGGATGCAACTTCTGGCACTATGACAATTTCCATTTTCAATTGCATCATTCTTTCATCTCCCTCTAAGATCCTGTGTGCCTTTGATATGTCCATTGTCTATTCTATACCTTTTTTTTGAGCTTGTGCCACTGATACTTCCCCTAATGTCTACTCTAGAAATTATAATTGTTCATTCCCAAACATGGCCATGAACCTGACCAGGTCTTATATTTCTTTCCTCTATAAAACTTCATTTCAGTGTGAAGCATTATCTGTGAATATTTTTTCCTAAAAATCCTCATGTGGGTATGGCCAATGAGACACCACCTGACTACCATTCTCAGATACCAATGCCCTAGGTTCATGTTTCATGTATCTCCCAATGGTGAAACTGCACTCTATCTAACTCTGAGCTTCTTGTCTGGCTTGTCTAGTATCCTTCATGAAATGGTAGCCCACATAAAACCCATATAGAATAAATATCATCTTCTTATCCTTTACCAAAGATGCATTGAACCCTTGCAGTATGGTCTGGTAGAAAATTTCTCCTAACACCAGCTTGTCGGGTATGTGGATTGGAAATAAGTATGGTGCTATGATGGCTTTGAAAATTCTGATATATGTTCTTCTTTCCTTTAAGTACCATTTCCCAATATTGGATATTACTTTCCTTATTGCTCTGAAGAGTCTTGGGTAGTTTTGTTTAAAAATTAAGTAATACACTCGAGCTATGAAGCCATCGCAGATTAAAGAAATTGATATTTTGTACCTATTCTCCCATAAGATTCCAAAATAAACATGTACAGGAACTTCAGAAATGTTCCAGCTCGGGCTCAAACCGGGGATGACATTCCTAGCACATATCACATCCAGGAGATAAGATGCCATGTAGAATGCATGGGTTCCTCCAGGTTTTGGGTTATGTTCTTCCTCTATTCTGGTGCTCAAATGTTTTGAGATAATAGCTCCCTAATTAAAAGTGCTTCCAGATGTATCAATTGTATGAGCCAAAGGCATCCAAGCTTCAAAGAACCTGGAGAAATCCTTTTCTCCATATAAATGACAGATCAAGGCCATCAGGAAAATGTAGTGTTCTTGGAGGTTCGTTGTGTTGTACCACTCTGAGGCACGATTCACAAATTTCTTATCCTCCCTCCAGGAGGACGCTAGTAATTGACTAGTATTATGTTGTTCATAGAACACCACAAGAAAATCCTTTTTCAACCTGACTTCATCGTCCTTGATTTTATAATACACACTTACCTATGTTGGCAAGAATACACCTATACATTCTCCATATTTGTTATGTAACAAGAATTTCTTTGCATCGAAATGATGAATGATCCACTCTAAGAGTTTGACACATGGAAAAATGGGTGTTTTTTCTACCACCATATACAATGAATAGCACGTGATGTTTTGAAATACCTCATCATCCAATTCCCTCACCTTTGAGTCGTTGTGAGGTGTAAACTCTAGGAAATATTCATAATGGATTTTGTTGTATAAATCCATCCAGGAAGGCATCATTACCTTGGATGCAATGTTATTATATGTATATTTGAAGAGCGTTGGTGGGTTTGGTGGCTTCTTTTGTGACATTCTAATCATTGGCTCTACTCTGCGAGGGAAATTCAGCTTATTAATAGTCGATCTGGATGCCTCTTTGATTTTCTCACTTCCTCCTTTCGGGGTCTTTGGTGACCAACGAGTCATTGGTCGTCTGGGCAGAATTTTTCCTACAAATGCAACAGTTTAACTCAGTACTCTCTAAATCATAGAAAATCAGAGACAATCATGAAAAATACCTGCACGTGAAGATTTTCCTAAGTCAAATACCTACTAGTCTAGAGCCTTGCAATAAACGCAACTCAATTCGTAAGCGGAACTTGATCAATCATTGGTTGTTAAAAAAAACTAACAGTTTTTTGCAAAATACGAAATAATTCAAATACATTCGAATAAATAATAGTTAATCCTTACACCCGAAATCATCACATTTTAGTACAGGGAATCTACTATAGATTTTCATTAATTCCATCTATCGTCTGCACAGGTTCTCGGAGTAAAATCTATTTGAAAGTCGACGGTGTGAAGAGATATTGAAATGATTCATCGAGGATTTCAAACAATCATAAATTGGAATGCATTTGAGATCAAGAATTGTGCACCTGAAATATTTGAGGCTTTTAGGACCAACTCATGTCTAAATTCGTTAATCTTGAACAAGATGATAGTATGATGCTTTCGCACGTGTGGTGAATCAGGATCTCAACATGATAGTTATTGACCAGTGAGACACATAGGGATGTGCATGGAATATATCTAAATATGGATGGTTCTAATGAATTCGGAGATCTTCGAAAAGAGTAATCAGATGGCTCAGATTACTTATCAACAATCATCAATCAGGCGTCAACATTTTGGAGGGTGTGCAATAAAGGATATGTTTTGTTGCCTTCTTTATTGGTCGATGTCGGTATCTGTAGGCATTTGGTGCTAACCTCATTGTCAGCGTGTTCTTTTGTGTTCAACACTAGGTGTCGATTCTCGATATTCATCAGTGTCGGCGACTACCTTTTGGACTTAACAATGAGGGTTTGTCAATTGACCTCATCGACAGTCGACGTTGATTGGCATCGGCACTTTTACAAGTGAGAAGTGCCCTCACATAATTGGTATCCAAATCATATGAAACCCGATCTTAATCGATGTCATTGTTCTCGAGACGATGCCACACTATTTGAAAAATATATTGAATTGACCAACATCCGACGTTGATCGACATCGGCATTTCAGAGCAGCAACCTTCGGGTATTGGAGAACTTTACTTTTAGCGGTGATTTTTGGAAGGCTTTCTAGATTTATAGATGCAATTCAAACCGTATGAGCAATGAAGAATCTTGGTAAAAAATAGTAAATATGAAACTAATGTAAAATCAATGGAAACAAGGCAAATGGAAAAATAAAAGTGGTACCAAAAAAATCGAAAATTTTAAGGGTGAGTTGAGTGTTCAACAAATGGTGATTCATTGGTAGAAGTTAGACTCTTTATTTATCTCCATAATGATACTCACATAATTATTTGGAAATGGTTATTAGCTTGAGGAAATAACCCATGGATGACTCACAAATATGTATACATATGGCCCAAGGGAATTTTTGTCGACTACTCATGGCGATTCACCCAAATACATTAATCTTTCCATTTAACCAATGACTCCTACCTTCCTGTTGAGAGTTGAGTCAGAACTCAAAACTGTTAAGAAGACATGATGTTATTAATTTTTCTGAAAGTCAAGAACCTTACCATGGTGTTTCTTCATTGCCAACAAGCATCCATAGCTCTGACAGAGTCACCCCAATATCACATACCTTGCTTCACTACCAGCGAGTGTCCATAGCCCCGACAGATATATTTGTATACCCTCTTGATCATACATTCTAGTTTATTATTTTATGTTCAACTTTTTTGTGTACATGTCGAGAATGAACCAAGGAGGAGGATATGTGTTTTCTGGTGAAGGATTAGAACCATATACCTTTTCTTCTTGTCTTTTACGAATAGTACGAGGAATAACTTTACTCAATTAGGGGTATCGCCCATACTCTTCGTTGTTCCATTTCCCTCGATATTCCCAAAGCACGAGGTATTCATCTTGTTTGTTCCCTAAGAGATCTACACACATAAACGTGAATTACCCATACATTGAAGCCTCTGACCAGTAAACCTTATCTTCATTGTTTTGTGAAATTTAAAACTAAGAGATAAGGATCTAGTTTCAGAAAATTGCACCACCAATTTGAAAAAGTACACACATGAAATCATGCTACCATCAGAGTAATCAAAACAATAAAAACAAAAAACAAAAAAAAATAGATCAAAAAAAATAAAGTGAAAGCACCAAACTCGTCACTGAAAACAAAATTAGAAGAAATAAAGGTAAATTATAATACAGGAAATTGTCTTGGAGACAATTTATGAAAAGAAACGCTTTAGGGATTGGTCATTTATGGGAAGAGATTTGTCTCACCTCCAAGGTTTTGCAGATCATAAGTTCCTACCCCAAATTTCTTAGCAACTTGAAAAGGTATGAGCCACAAATTTTGGAATTTTGAATGTTTCCCCTTTGTCTCATTGATTTTATCCCACTTAAGAACCAAGTCCCCTACTTCAAAGTTTTTATCTTCAGACTTGTGTTTATCAAACCATTTTTTAACTATTTGTTGATGGGTTGCAAACTTCCTTCTGTCTTGTTCTCATTCTTCCTCAACCATAAGGAGGGTATCAATTCTCTGTTTCATTTTGGATGAGGGTTGTCCTCTTGAGGACTAGAAAAGATGCAAGGATGGGAGATATAAGTTGTTTGGAAATATAGATTCTTTTCCATACACCATAAAGTAAGGGGAATTTCCTAGGGCTTCCTTAGGGGTTACCCTATCAGCCCATAGAGCATTATGTAAAGCATTGTGCCAGTTCTGGTGATTCTCTACGATTGTCTTCTTAAGAATCCTTATTAATTTTTTATTAGTAGACTCGGAAACACCATTTCCATGTGGATAGTAGTTGGCAGAATACTTTAATATAATCTGTATATCTAATGCAAATTTAGTCAAGAGAGTAGAAGAAAAATATGCAGTGTTGTCAAATACCAAGACCGAAGGCACCCAATCCTTGTCATGATGTGTTGTTCAAGAAATTGTATTACCACCTTCTCATTAACATGGGTTAGGGGAATGGCTTTTGACCATCGTGTAAAATAATCGGTAGTAGTCAGTATATACTTATGATGTTTGGATGAGTTGGGGTTTATCTCTCCTATTATATATATTCAACATTGTTCAAATGGCCTATAAATTGACACTGGTTGTAGTGGAATGGTCTCTTTCTTCTCCTTCCCAAATCTCATATGATAAACTTTGCACCTTTTGACATATGCATGAGCATCACTAAACAAAGTTGGACAATAATATATTTCCCTTAAAATATTATGGTTCATAGTCTCCCCTGCAAAATGTCCCCTTGTAGGACCGTCGTGGAGTTCCTTCAGCACCCTTTCATCATCTTCCTTTTCAAGACATCTTATCAAAATGACATCATAATTTAAGTGGAAAATTACTAAGTTAATAAGATAGTATCAGGAAAATTTTAGTCTAAGTGCTTGTCTCTCTCTTGGTTTTAGGTATTTAGGGTAGGTACCATGATGGAGAAAATAGGATAGGTTAGCATACCAAGAGTCTTGTGTGGGTGGGATGTAAAATACTTCACCACACCATAAATTCAACTCGTTGTCCCAACCTGAATCCCTATTTTCTATCAAATCTTGGATTATGCGGTTAGTTTGCATATTCCCTGACCCTTGACATTTTTTGTTGATTTAATTTATAGATAAAATTCTTGGATGAAAACCATCCAGTTGCCTTGTCTTTCCCCCATTTCCTGTTGCATGAATAGTGACCTAACGACTAGATGAGGCACTATGACCTTGGTATGATTCTTGACAATGTAAGGTCTAAAGAATTGTATTGCTTTACAAACAGTGTAGGCATGTTTGTCAATGGTTAGGTAATTAATCTCTAGTTCTTGTAATTTAGTGCTCATGAATGAGACATGTGCCTTGTTGTTTTCATCATCATTTTTAGTAAGGAGTACATTTAATGATTGATATGAAGCGAAAGTGTAGAGAAAAATTCCTTTGTTGAAATCAGGGTTGTGTAGTACAGGGGTTTGTGATATGGAAATCTCAATATTTTTGAAAGATTATTTCCCCTCATCATTCCATTTTAATTCAACATCCTTGTGTATCATTCTCTACAGGGGTTTAACTATTTTTGCGAAATCTAGGGTGAACTTTCTTACAAAACTAATCCTTCCAAAGAAAGATTGCATAGCCTTTTTGTTATGAGGGAATGGCAGTTGCAAAATTGCTTTTATACGTTCAGGATCGATATGGTTACCATCCATAGAAATGATGTCACCTAAGAGTTTTCCTTCCTCCACTCCAAATATAGTCTTTTTGGGTTGAAGGATATCCCATACTTTCGACACCTTTCAAAAAAATGGGTGACATGGGCGATATGATTATCCCTATCCTTGGAGTAAACAGTAACATCATCTAGGTATACCACTTCACATTTTTTAATTAATCCTCTAATTGCCACATCCATGTCTCTTTGGAAAGTATCTCCAACATTGATTATCCCAAATGGCATGTGTTTGTACGCAAATGTTCCCCATTTAGTTTGGAAGGTTGTTTTCAATTTGTCCTCCTCTAATACTAACACCTGGTTGTATCCTGAGAATCCATCCAGAAGTGATAATATTTGTGCCTCTGATACGGTCTGTATAAGTTGTTCCATGGAAGGTACAGGGTATTTATATTTTGCTGAGGCGCTATTCAAATTTATGAAATCTACACATAAGTGAATTTCCCCAGACTTTTTCTTTAGAGGTACCAAATTGGCCACCCATGCAGAAATAATTACTTGGAATATTATATTTGCATCTAACAATTTTTTTAGTTCCTTCTGCATCAAGGGTTCCAGAGATGGGTGAAATTTCCACAGCTTTTGTTGGAAAGGCTTGACCTCGGGTCTTAATGGGATAGTGTGTTAAATGATCTTGGTGTCGTACATTTTCAAATCCTACTAAGACCATGCAAACACGTCCTAATACTCTTTGAACAACCTTAGGTAAACCTTCTTTTCCTCAGGTGATAGTGATGTCCCAAGATTGATGCTTCAAGGGTTGTTAGCAGCTCCTAGATTTATGACTTCATAGGATGGACATGAACTGTTTATTTTGGTATTTTTTGGATTCTTAAATTTCTCTCGTAAGTCAAACAGGTTATCAAGATTGACTATTCCCCGAGGCATAGTGTGGAGTTTAGGTCAGGTCGGATCACTTCCTTTTGTTAGGTTAGGGTTTTTATTATCCTGTCCTGCAATTATTTCTTGAAAAACTCCATCATCAATGGCCAAATCCCTAAAATTTTATTCATTAGTAAAAAAGGATATGATATGTTCATCTCCCTCAAATACCCTCTAGTTAGCAATGTTATCTGGGACCGAAGGTTTGTATACTAATTCTATGGAAAACCTAGAGGCTTCATAATCCTATAAGGGAGACAACCTCGAAGTTGTTGTGTCCAAAAAATCGACCAGTGTATTTTTGGATCGAGGTATAGTTGTGATGTTGAATGCTTTGAAATTTTCTACCAGCCTGTGAACTTCCTACCGATAATTCCTCAAATGGGGGGAATTGCAATGGATAGTGTTCTTGACTCGTCTTACGATTATTTATAAATCTTCAAAGACAACTAGTTCCTTGATGTTTAAATCAATAGATTTCTTAAGTCCTTGGACCAATGCCTCATATTCAAAAGTGTTGTGTGTGCACTTGAATTCCAATCTACAGGACATCAAACTATGTTTTCCTGCTAGATTAATGAAGCATCCCACGCAAACCCCTTCTTGAGATTTTGATCCATCCAAATACAAAGTCCATATTTCAGACACAAAGTTTGGAATTCTTGTTATCGGACTAATCGGTAGGTCCAGACACTAACAGATCTCCCTAGATCCACCTGGATCTAGAACAAAACAGGACAGGACATGACTCTTTCCCTAAGTTATGACCATTGAATTATCTTGTAAGGAGGAACGAGTGACATACCTTTATATCGCTTCCTTAGGTCTCTGTTGCTCCCACTTCACTCCGGTGCTCTCGTGAGGTCAAGACCAAGACAACACAAACCAACCAAAGTGAAGATAGCAAAATGTATTCAATTGTCAACTTATGTGTATGATCAAGGAATTACACAATAAAGTAAGAATGACTTTATGGGAAAAGGACATGTCACTGTATCATATTAATTGAAAGTAGAAGATACAACCTGATCGCCTTGATGTCGTAATCTCCCTTTCGGTGACTCTTGGTTCCAACACACACACTTGCTCTATCCTTGTATGAAGAATATCCAATTCCTCTTGATAGACCTACTAGAGTCTCCAAGCTTTTGTTCAAGTCGAGTTCTTCACACAATTCCTTCACCAATTCTTCAATTAATCTTGCTTAACCTTTTCCATGAGAATCCTTTCAATATATAGGAGAGGGTGAGATGGTTACATGGATGAGAATGATCCCACCAAATCAGGGAAACCAGTAAAATGACAACCATACGAATGCCAACCTGTTTTCTAGAAGATTCCCTTCTAGAACCCTCGAGACTTCATCTCTTTTCCAAGCTTAAAAACAAGTTCACACCCTATGTATAGAGAAACTTGTGAGAAGCTTTCACCCTAGATGAAGGTGGCCTGCGAGAATGGGTCATTCTCACACCCTAGGACATAGGTAGCCTGTGAACTCACTTTGAAAATATTTTTTCTGGAAGGAGATAAATGCCACTTTTCTTAGGAGAAAGTTATTGTTGGGAGCCTGAGTACACCATTGTTAATACATCACCGAGATGACCAAAATCATGTGTAACAGAATGCCCCCCAAAGTATGAGGACAAAATCAATGAAAATCGAAATACTTTGTAAACTGCGTGTATGTGTCGGAAACTAGGAGCGCACCTAATCGGAAACCTACAAACAACCAAGCATCTGCAGAATATCATACTAGTTCTGAGGTAGGCATTCCCATACTTAGATCATAGACAGATGACATCATAAACATAGGTCATGGCCACCAATCATACACCGTGGATCCATGCCGTCAACATATCGCATAGCCACCAAGAATACACTGTGGATCCATGCAAGAAAATTCAAATTAAGATGACATAGCCACAAGACATACAAAGTGGATCTATGTGTCAGCAAATTATACATATTCCATCGCAACCTGGATCAAAGAGATGAGATCCAAGGTCTTCAATCCCATCACCTGAAAGTACGAATCTAACCATGTGATTACATGTGCTAAAGTTGAACATGGTAGAAACCACTTGATTACCAGTCGTTAATGAAACCATTAACAAGTGTGAGGGAAATCACCATTAATATCAATGACTCCCAAGGTACACTAGTACAATCTATCAAATGTGAATAAATGAGTTGAGGTCGAACATTCGACAAAATCTTCCGATCAGGGGTCAATGATGAAAACCCACTGTCGAAAGTGAGGAAACCTACCATTGAGGCATGCAAGTTCCAAGGTACCAAATAATTTCTATGTCTTGTTTCTGGATAATGAGCTGGAGTCGACGGAACAAAAATCGTCACAGGAGGGCCTTGATGTATCCTCCATCAATGACATGAAACACGTAACATATTTTGAAGGTGAAACAGAGTATGATGTAAGTTGGACTGGACACAGGGAAGGCCGACACGGAGAGAATGGACAATTGCAGATGGTCGACTCAATTTCGAATGAACTTCTCTTGAACATATGAATGACACGACCAATGATTTGGCAGCACTGACTCAGAGACAACTCGGGATATGACCTTGTAGCAAGTCAAATGAGAGACAAATGGATTTCCCAAACTGGCTTCAGATAATGAATAGGGGGGGTGTCATGTTCAAGAGTGACACTTACTGCCAATAATATGAATACGAAAACATATCCCTTTCCCAAATTTTCCCCCACCATTTCTGGCAAGTACCTCTTTATTTTTATGCAAGCTTCAGGAGGATAACATATGCTTGTTGATGTAAGATAATCCTTCGGATGAGTCCTTTGGAGTATGTTTAACGAACCCTAGGAAGGAGTGATTCAGTCCCATTACGGGTCTTTCTATGTTTGTTCAACGAGTCCAAAGATAGAAAACTCGAAGGTTTTTCATGATTATAGAGTCTGGAAAAACACTCAAAAGAGAACTCTCTCAATTCCTTTTTCGTAAAATAGTCCGATGAGACTGAAAAAGAGATAAATCATCGCTCAACAAATGATTTCTTCAAATACTTTAACGAGCGTGAAAATAGCAAGGTCGCTTGGCAATCTTTTCATGTTTATCGAGTTTGAAAAGAGCTTAAAGAGGACTCCAGGGGGTTCCTTTTTCGTATAACCTTGTTGAGCTCGAAAAAGTGATAAAAGTGTGCTCGATTATGTTCTCATGTATTTTTGAGTGTGATAACGGACAAAGACCAAGCTCAAGGTTTTGTGCAAAAAACCATAAAAAAACAATTCAAACATGCGATGAAAAAGAGAAAAAATATCTATATCCCTGCATATGGACATTGAAGTCGTCATGTCTACAAAAATTCACACTCATAAAGGTATTAGGCATTAGGTTTAATAAATAAAACAATTATAAGAAACAACAAAAATGGTAAAAGTAAATATAAGTGGATAAAAGTTCTTTTTACCATAGTCATTGTAACTTTGCCAAGATTTTAGCCCAAAACCCCTCTTTTGCCCTTGAATTTTGGTGCTCGATTGCGGAAGGTATGAACAACCATTTGGTGAATTGTCTCCGATAGTGAGGTAAGCTCCTCATCTTCTATCTTTTCATGGTTCAATTTTTTATTTCCATTGGTAAATTTCAAGTTTTTGAGCTTGTTTTAGGGCTCAAATTTGTGCTCAGGCATTCTCGTAGGCTAGCCACACGGGACCTGCAAGAATGCATGATTCTTGCAAGTGGCCCCAAAGGCACCTACGAGAACCTCGCACTGTGCCAAAGGGGCACCTGCGAGAACCGCAAAGTGAAAAAATTCTTTAAAGTTTGCTCAATGAAAAATGTACCAAGTCTTGAAGAGAGTTGTTGACCTTCTTCTTATGGTTCTTGTGTAGGCATTTGGCTACCACCATGGTTCTGGAATGGCATGAAAGAGAGCATGAAGAAGATGATGCTATTGCTGGGAATAACTTGGGAACCGTTGTCTCTTTGTGAGACTATGGTCTCCTGAAATTCTTTCGGATCCCAGGCATGAGGGCCCAAGTCAGGCTGTTGGAGTACCTCGTTCATATGTGGGATGTGGACCAACAAGTATTACACGTGGGGGTCCACACATTGTCCTTGGATATCGAGGACGTTTATTTTCTGACAGGATTGTCATGGCATGGGTACCATGCTAGCTTGACTGGTAGCCGAGGTGGTGGGTTGCCTATGAGTGAATATTGTCGCCTGTACTATGTTCCAGAGGCGAAAAGAAGCAAAGGAAAAGTGGTTATTTGGGGGGTCCAGGATTTGACCCTTCACACTATTTTTTTCACCATTGCTCATATGGCTGGGAGAGTTGCTCCACACATGGCTCTCCAAAGCTACTTTCAGTACGCCATAGAGTGTACTGAGCATCGAGTATTTAACTAGGCAGACGCAGTCCTTCGTAGCATGGAGAGGTAGTTGACTAAATGCAGAAGAGGCGACCTGAAGAAATTTGGGTACAGGTCATTGTTGGTGTCCTTGTTTATTGAGAGGGTTCCCTTGTTGAGGTTGTAGGTTGAGTGGGGTTTACTGGCTCCAGAGGATCCGAGGATGCTGAGGTGGTGTAACCTCATGGCCTGGCATGTAGCTGGACCAATCATCAAATACAATGATTCCTTCTTTGAATGGTTGTGACCAAAGATGTTGATGGTCGATGATTATGCCTATGTTGGGTTGGACTTCCAAGGGGATCCGGACTTGCCCTACCCGAGGGCGCTTAGTGGGGAGATCTCGGTAATAAGTACACATTTTTACTTTTTAAATGTTTTTTGTGAATTTTGTCATATGCAAATGTTTTTATGTTTGTCCAAGGTCTAATTATAAAAAAAAAATTGATGACACGGACATGGGGCCTTATCGACCTCTGGGTACTTCTCCTATTCACTGACGAGGAGAGGTGGCTCCAGTGCCACGATGTGATGCTAAAGATTATGAGGCAGTGAAACAAAACTTAGAGGGTTTGACTGCAGACATTCTGGACATGCCTCTTGGAGAGGTCTCATGACGTTATCAGCATCATACGGTGGGCGTATCAGAGTCTGTTGGTTGACTACTTCGTAGGGTTTCCCAGGCATTCGTGTGTTACCGTGAACATCATCCATGACGTTACTTTGTAGAAGCTATGTGCTTCAGATTTTGAAATTTTGGTCCTCGAACTGAACTTTTTTGTAAAAAACTTTTTGATCGTTATATATACATACAACTTCTACCAGCTTATCTTGTGTTGTGTGTTACTTGTGATGTGATTGATTTATAAATGACCCAAATTTCTATCTAATACATAGTTAGCTAATGCATCAGTTAATGTATTTAGACATCTAGGAATATGTTGATACTCAATATAATCAAAATAACATTCCAAGAGGCGAATTCGCAAATATACCCTTAACAAAGTAGGACTTCAAATAGCATAGACATTACTTAACTGTAGTACTACAAGCTGCGAATTGAGTCACACAACCAAGTGACGAATACCAAGAGAGATAGCATCAATCAACAATTCGATAACGGCGCTATACTCTGCAATATTGTTGGTCGTACAGCCGAGGCACACACCTCGTAGAGTGGTAAGTTCGTTTGTAGGGGCGTAAATTGCCCACGCAGCAGAAGCAAGGTTCTGAGTACTACGACTAACGCCATCAGCGAAGCCAATGTGGGGTAGCGAAGACTCCAACATCTAAAAATCAAACACAATGTAACATAAGGGCAAAGACCAGATAACGAAAAAAGAAAACTACAGTAACACACAAGAAGTATGATACAATAAAATACAAGTACTCGTTCACAAGTGATCTTATGCATAGTACTTCTTTAAGTACAACCCATTTCTGGGTTCACTCAAAGGTATACCGTCATAATCTACTAACTCATAAGATCCTTTCTCCAAAACTTGTCTAACGATATAAGGACCTCACCACATGGCTTCGAATTTTCCAGCTCCTAGCATATCTCGATCTTGTTCGTAGAGGAGAATCAAATCTCCTTCGGAGAAAACACGAGGCTTGACATGTTTGTCGTATTGGGCCTTGACATGTTTCTTCTGGGCTTCTATGACTAGGGTAGCATCGCGTCGAGTTTCATCTAATCGCATGAGATACAACAGACATTCTTCTTCTACAGAAGTGTTTGGTAGGAGTTCGATGGCTAGTTTTAAGGAGGGTATCTCACATTCAATTGAGAGGATGGCTTCTAGACCATAGACTAACCAGAAAGGTGTAAACCCAGTAGTGGACTTAACGAACGTCTAGTAAGCCCACAGTGTTGAAAACAACATTGTGTGCCAACTTGTTTTATGAATCCCTATCATTCGTCGAAGTATGGTTATGAGAACTTTATTAATCGCTTCGACTTGGCCATTGGCTTGCGGGTTATGGGGAATTGAGTTTTCATGGTGAAGACCCAACTTTTCAGTGAGTTCGAACATCATGAAGTTTCTAATGTGGCTACCATGATCAGTGACGATAGCCTGAGGAACACCAAAACGAGCTATGATGTGATTGAAAATGAATAATGTTGTGGTCTTTCCAGTATTGTCAAATGTCGGCATCGCCTTGGCCCATTTCATAAAATAATCTACGGCTACAATAATGTATCCATGCCCCCCAGCCGAGTGGGGGTGACATGTCATGAAATCGATACCCCGTTTCGCAAAGGGACCAACGGAGACCACAGGGTGAAGAGGAGCAGGATGTGAGCGTATCTTATGATTATAGGTCTGGCAAGCGTGGCATTTTTGGATGGCGATTATGAAATCGTTAAATAAAGAAGGCCAAAAATACCCTACTCGTAAGATCTTCTGGACAGTATCATACCCGGACATATGACCACCACAGGCTCCAGAATGGCAGTCATTTAAGGCTTTCTCGGCTTCCTCGAACATGAGGCAACGTCAAAAAACTAATTCAATCCCTCGGTGATAAAGGGTATCCCCGAGGATAATATATTGATGGGCTTGGTAGCATATTTGACGCCGGTCAATACTAGAAAAATTGGGCCGAAAATTCTGGGTTTGGAGATATATGATGATATCACCATACCAAATATCATCGGAACTAATTAGGAAAAGGGATTCATCAGGTAATGAATCGGCTGCTACATTTTCCATTTCAACGTAGGGAAAGTCGCATATCAACTTAGCAAACACTAAGGACTTCTTAGACTTAGCTCATTTGAATTCTAAGTCAAACTCCTGGAGTATCACAATCCATTTGGAGTATCGTCCCCCTAGCAATTGATGCGTGAGAATGTGTTGCATAGGGTTGCAGTTAGAAATTATCGTAGTCTTGCGAGAGAGGATATAGTGTCAGAAATGTTGAACTGCTTGGACGGCTGCCAAGGCCAGTTTTTTGACATGTAAATACTTGGTTTCAGTAGGCGTTAGACTTCGACTCAAGTAATATATAACATAAGAATCATGAGAATCATCCTCTTGGACGAGAACCATAGCAATGGTGTAATCTGAGGCCGCAAGGTAGAGGAAATAATCGTGACTGTAATTGGGGGGGAAGAGAAGTGGAGCACGTTTCAGGGACAGTTTCAAAGAATTGAAGGCTTTGTTTGCGATGGTATCCCATACAAACTCAGACCCCTTTTTGAGGAGTCGCGTAAATCCAAGAGTTATCTCGGCATAGTGCGGGATGAAACGACGAAGAAAGTTTGCTTTCCCTTGCAAACTTTGTAACCAATGAAGTGTAGAAGGAGGAGGGAGATTGAGAATCACCTTGACCTTTAAAGGGTCTACCCTGATCCCTTGACATGAAACGATAAAGCCTAGAAGTCGGTCGAATTCCACATAGAAAACGCATTTGTGAGGATTCAAGCGTATATGGTAAAACCGATAGTGGATGAAAATGGCTCGGAGGTGGATTGGATGATCGAATCGACACATGGAATGAGCGGGTAAGTCATCAAGATATGGTTGCATGATGTGTTTGATATCATGGAAGGCATAAGACATAGCATGCTAAAAAGTTGCGCCAGCATTCTTTAGACCGAAAGGGAGTTTCCGATAGGCGAAAGTGCCCCAAGGACAAATGAAAGCGGTTCTGTGTTGATCCTCAAGAACAATATTGATTTGATTATATCCAAAGAAACCATCCATCAGAGAGAAGATTTCTCTTCTAGTGCAATCGTCGACAATCTAATCAACGAAGGGGGTAGGAAAGTTGTCTTTAGGACAATCTTTGTTGATATCCCTATAATCAATGCATATGCGTATTATTCCTTGTTTCTTGTCGATCGGGACAAGATTGGAAACCCATTCAGTGAGGGCCACCGGGTAAATAAAGTCGTCTTTGAGAAGTTTCTTGACTTCGAGCTTAATAGCAGCCGCTTTACGTGGGTGAACTGGACGAAGGCATTGCTGGATGGGTTTAGCATCTGGGTATGTCTTAATCTCATGTATCACAATGTTGGGGTCGATGCCCGGCATTTCTTCATAGCTTCAAGCGAAGACGTCACGAAACTCTTTGAAAAGTGACTTGTAGGTGACGATTTCATCAGGGGAACATGAAGCTCCGATATGCACATTTTCGACAATTCCAGGTTTGATGGATATGTCGAGAGGAATAGTGGGTGAGATATTGCTTAAATTCCCTTTGGAAAACACATCATGTGTGGACTTGAGAACGGTTGAAATGACTACAACGGTCGATGGGGTCAAGATCCATTGGTAGCTCTCGATGGTGTGTTGTTCCAGGAAGAGGATGGAATGGTGATGGCCATTATTCCATGGGATGTCTTCCATGACAAACATAATCATCTCATCCATTGGAAAAATGACGCAAAAAGGATTTGGAGATAAATCACCAAGAGAGGGGGTAGAAGGGGTCGTCGATTGAATGGCCTGATAGGCGGATTCGATCGAACTTAAAGGCATTTCATCATCGTAATGAAGATGATCATCAGGGTCAGGTACCATCCATGGGTCGTGAGACGTAGGGGTTTCGTGAATCGAGGTGGAGATCATGTTGATGGAAGCGACAGATGAGTGTGGAACATCGGGTGGTGGAATGGGGAAAGTACCCATTAATGAAGAGTCTTTGAGAAGACCTACACCGACATTCTCGTAACCCGGTGGGGTTTTGACGATGAATGGTATGTTTCCAGTACATGTATCTAAGTTAAAGAAGGCTAATTGGTTGAAGGTGATTACCTTTCCTTGATGCGGGAAACATACAACACAAAAAAGAGTCAACACAATTGCATGCATGGAATCAATCCGGCTACGTCCAAGAAGAAGATTGTAATCGAGAGGAGCGTCAAAGACTTCCACTTCGACTTGGACCATTTTGCCTTCTAGCATGATTGCCAACGAAGGAAGGACACTGTAAGGCTTAAAACCGGAGCCATTGAAGGATTTGAGTGTGTTATGGGATTCAATCAAAGAGGGAGAGTCGATGGCTTTCCAGCAGGTAACAGACATGACACACGTCGAGGCACCCTCGTTGATGATGGTTCTACAAATGTTTTTGTCAGAGACAATCACTTGGATTTGGAACGCGAGTTGAGGGGGTAACCTTGGAATGTGATCTTCCAAGTCAAAAATTATTAAATTAAAATCTGTTGGGTCGATTCCACCGATAGCTTTCAACAGTGCCTTCCATTGTGTGGGACAACTTTGAAGAACTTCAAGGGCTGACATTGCAGAAGGTGCTTGGGCCAGATCTTCAACAATGTTGTAGTTCTGGGTAGCACGAGCATGAGGATTGAAAGCTGATTTTCGAAGGACACCCTTTGGAGGGGGCGAAGAACTGTGTCAAGGCTCATTCGTTCGAGATGAAGAGGATTGTTGATAGGTGGAGTCATGGGAGATGGTTGAACCAATGAAGGAGGTATATCATCAACCTTCTCTTTGGAGGGAGAATAATCTTTGGCTCAAGTGGTAAGTGCGATGTCATTCTTCTTTGAATCACTAGTACACATCAACACATAGGATGTAGTGGAAGGGGAAGGTTGGTCATGAATCTCCAATTGGATCTGTTGTTGAGAGGGGAAGGGTTGGGACAAAACGGCTGGAGTGGGTGGTTTCAGGGCCCCTTGAAGGAACTTAGTAATCTCGGCACGTCCTGGACAATCCTTCGTGTAGTGATCATCACCACAGATAAGACAAGGGTATCGAGGTTTTCGCTTATCCCTATCGTCAACAGGTGGAGTTTTGGTTCTCTCTGTTTGCAAAGTATTTTTGTCCTCCTTATTCTTACCCTTTCCCTTTCTGGATTTGTTTTTACCAACTGGGGTAGATTGAACAGCATTTACCTCAGAAGTCTTGCCGGTGGGAGGGGTAGGAGATGGATCATTTTGAACATTAGAAGAAGCAGGTTTGGGGTTGTTGCTTGAGGTGGAATGTGGTTGGGCATGGAAAGTGTCAATCACACCATCAGCTGCATGAGAAGCAGCTGGAGTAGTTGAAGTGGCAGAAGTGGAAGGACGAGGTGCATCAGGGAGTAAGTCATAAAGAGTACCCATTTGTGATTAAACGAGGTCAAGGTGTTGAGAACGACTTATGGCTTGTTCTTCCATGACAACTCCACCCATGGTGATGTCATGACTGATGTCGTTCACAAATGATTTTGTGAACCACTCTGCCAGCAACTGATCAGGAAGTTCGAGTTTGATGAGACGCTGTCTCCGTCGCCACTCATGAATGTAATCGGATATATGGGTGGCTTTGTTTTGTTTGAAAGAACTCAAAATCTTGGACCCCATTTCATAATGGATTGGTAACTA
Organism: Picea mariana; assembly: GCA_032191745.1. Lineage (NCBI taxonomy): Eukaryota > Viridiplantae > Streptophyta > Pinopsida > Pinales > Pinaceae > Picea > Picea mariana. Next base: position 189,296 of record JASDQU010101555.1, on the reverse strand, counting down.
GTAGTGGGTGAGAAAATCCATAGCTAGGGTGTTGAAGTCGACGAAGAAACCTCGTGGTAATTCTATATACCACTTCACAGCAGAACCTGTGAGAGTTCTTTGAAAAAGACGTAAACGTATAGAGTCATCCATCAAGGAGTTGGATGAGCACCAAAGGTGAAAATTCATGATGTGATTTTTCAGGTCCTCTCCCGCTTTCCCATCGAATTTAGGGATGTTAGATGGTAGCTTGGCTGGTATATCGGGCCATTGGGGAGAGTGATGGATTGGATCATTTAAAATCCTTGACAGATCTGGGAGGTCTAAAGTGGMCAAGAAGGGTAATTTTCTATTCACATGCAGGTACTGGTGGCTTTGGGGAGGGAGTCCTGTCGGCAAACCAGTGGAACCATAAGCAGTCTGCATATAATGTGAAGACCTAGGMAAATTTGGTGGTTGTTGTGGAGGAAAGTAGCTCATGGGATTGTATCCTTGAACTGGGACATGAGTTTGAGCATTCGAACCCCAAATAATATTGGACATGCCTGGATATGGTTGGCCTATACTAGGGGGTATAACAGATGTAGCTGGAAGTTGTTTCCCCCAGTTGATTGAGGATTATGTTGTATCAGATGGTTCCAATACTGGGCCAAGGATGGAGGTATGTTTTGTCCATAGAGCAGGGTCAGTGGAGGTTGTCCTCCAATCGGGGGTTGAGTTCCAATTGGGGATTTTGTTCCAATTGGGATTTGTGCTCCAATAGGAATTTTCCCTACAAGGGGGGGTTGATTCAAACCTCCTTGGTGAAATTGTCCACCAACAGGAATCTGGTAATTTGGTGTGAATGATGGGATGGTGCCACTAGGATTGGTGTCGACGATAGAGGATTGAAAAGGTCCTCCAAAAGGGGGTTGAGGAAGTGTCAGAATGAAGGCAGGAGGAGAGTGCCCAGAAGAAGAGGGACCACCAGGAGTTCCGGATGGGGTTTGCGTAGGAGTGGGAATAGAAGAATTCAATGCATGGTATCCGAGTGGAAGCGTCGAGGTGACACTGGGCGAGAGCGATGTGCCAATGGGGGATTGACTAGCCATTGTAATCCTGGTGTGAATACTCATAGTATCTGTGTAATGGACCATTTCTAAAGGGAGGGTCAAGGTGTGGTCAGCTCGCGGAGCTTCTGTACCAGGAAAATAATAAGCAGTAGTAAAAGGTACTGCGTCTGGGTTAGAGGTTTCAGGGAACGTAGGTGAGATGGTGATTTCAACACCTGCTCCTAAACCAAAGAGATCCTGTCTAAAAACGCCAGTAGACCAAAAAGGATCTTGGCCCTCAGGTCCTGGAAAAGGTATAGTCGGTGATCCAGAAGACAAAACAACTAAGTCTCTGGAAGAATTCACTTGCATAATACATCTCTCAGAATCAGCGTGAAGTTGAAAGTCCTCTCGAAAATTGGTAATTCGAAACCGTTCTAGAGAGTCGGTTCTTTCCACTTGTGGAGTGGTGACGTCTTGGAATTCACTCTGTTGAGGAGAGCCCTCTGGTGACCTTGTAGGCAGGGGTTGAGAACCTTCCAGATTTTCTGGAGGTAAGCCCTCCATTCTACGTGAACGACGTGGAGGGCCTATTGTGAACGAGTTACAAACTTACGAAGAAAATCATGTGGTCAACTTGGGTAAACAAACAACATGCGCTAGTAAAAAATCTAAGAAACAATACCAAGCAAACAAGACCTTCTAATTCCAAAGTCACTAGTTGGTGATGAAATCCAATGTCGCAACAACGAGACGAGAAGGGGCTGGGCTAGGGTGGAAAAGTTACGTTGACGACCTGCTTAATGGACTTACACCCTAGTGCAAGCTCCCACACATAATCGTGGGTATACCCTCCAAGGAGCTCGAGTGATTTTGGCCAACGTCGATTCTAGTTATCGTGAAGACTTGCCCCTTCACAGTCACCTTGTGTAAGATCCTAAGAAGATAGGCCACTAAGGTTACCACTAACAACAGTAAAGCCTGGGGGGACAGTCGACAGTCTGATCCACATGCAAGGGTAGGGTATCTAGCCCGAAATCAGCTTGAGAGGCTTCCACTCATCATTCTGGTTATACCTCCAAGTGACCCCCGTAATATGTGCAATCTCTACACTGATATCAACGAAGCAGGGTGAGTAACTCTATCAATATCAATGCAACCTCGGGTTTGACCCTTGTGTGAGAAGGGTTTCCCAGGAAAAAATGTTGTAAATGGAATTAGACACTCTTTAACACAAGATGATATTGTGTGTTTTGTGCTTTGGAGAGTGTATCTCTCTGCCTCTTCCAAAGCTCTAGCCTAGCTAATTGTTGGTGTAATAGAATCCTAGAAAAGAGTTACTAGTCAAATTTTAAAATTGCGCAATATTATTAAGGGTTGTTGTTACTCAAAGGAAACGGAGATGAAACCGATGTTGTGTGAGACTCTGACCCAGCAATGCATAGATAGGAATGAAATATATCAATTTTTGTTCGATAAATTCTATGTACGAGAGGGAAAGAGAAGTGTTCCGGAACAATCTTGAACTACGATATACAATCTTCTTCACAATGCAATCTTCAACGAATCACGTAACAATGACAATTCTCTATTTTTTCTATTTCAATGATTGATTTCCAATATTTTCAAAATGAAAATGCTTTTAAAAAGAAAAATGTTTTTTACTTTTCAAAAAGATCTACACCATGGTGGTGAAAGTAAGGAAAACCAATAACTAACGAATAAGCAATAAACAAAACCCAAACCAATCTTTCAATGGAGACAAAAATGACAAGCAGACAAGACTAGTCTTTTCAATTGCATGAGAACAATGATTTTCCAAATAATGAGCAAATGAGAAAGACAAACAATCCCAACTTTCAAACCGATCACCGGCTCCTAACCAAACAAGTACTCAGATTCCAGGATCAGAGATTATATCCTTGTTAAGAAAAGTCAAGAGATGAGAGTTGAGAAAAAGATGGACAAGAAGAGCCTTTGATTTTCGAAGACTGATCGTGCACAAAATCTGAAGTCAAGAAACAATCAACTAGTGGCCTAAGAAGTTCTTATCAGACACCTATACAGATCTGGGCATCTGAGCATAAAAAAGCCTTAAATCCAAAAATTTTAAAAAAGGGTTTGCAGGCTATTAGTAATGTACAGTACAAGAATGGAGCATTCTCCCAGGTTGGCTTCAAGCAAAGTTGAGGATCTCACACTGGATTGAAAGGCAGAGTGTGAACACAAGGGGTTCTCGCAGGCCACAGAGAGGTTCAGTGCGAGAAGGCCTGAAACTAGGCAAAATTTTGGAAAAAGATAAAAATTTTGAAGGGACTTCTGGACCCAGAGAGTCTGTCAGGGTTTCCTGAAGACTTAGAGATTGATAGCAATGAAGAAAGGTAAGGCAAGAGCAAATGTCCAAGGAAAAACATCAAAAACCACTAAAAAATGGGTTGCATCCCCAATGGAGTCGCCAATTTTGTTATCAGACTAATCGGTAGGTGCGGACACTAACAGATCTCCCTAGATCCACCTGGATCTAGAGAAAAACAGGACAGGACATGACTCTTTCCCTAAGTTACGACCATTGAATTAGCTAGTAAGGAGGAACAAGTGACATACTTTTGTATCGCTTCCTTAGGTCTCTGTTGATCCCGCTTTGCTCCGGTGCTCTCGTGAGGTCAAGACCAAGACAACACAAACCAACCAAAGTGAAGATAGCAAAATGTATTCAATCATCAACTTATGTGTATGATCAAGGAATTACACAATAAAGTAAGAATGACTTTATGGGAAAAGGACATGTTGTATCATATTAATTGAAAGTA
>JASDQU010101555.1:172088-185376 GCA_032191745.1 Picea mariana | reverse complement strand
TCACCAATTCTTCAATTAATCTTGCTTAACCTTTTCCATGAGAATCCTTTCAATATATAGGAGAGGGTGAGATGGTTACATGGATGAGAATGATCCCACCAAATCAGGGAAACCAGTAAAATGACAACCATATGAATGCCAACCCATTTTCTAGAAGATTCCCTTCTAGAACCCACGAGACTTCATCTCTTTTCCAAGCTTAAAAACAAGTTCGCACCCTATGTATAGGGAAACCTACGAGAAGTTCGCACCCTAGATGAAAGTGGCCTGTGAGAATGGGTCATTCTCGCACCCTAGGCCATAGGTAGCCTGCGAACTCACTTTGAAAATATGTTTTCTGGAAGGAGATAAATGCCACTTTTCTCAGGAGAAAGTTCTTGTTGGGAGCCTAAGTACACCATTGTTAATACATCACCAAGATGACCAAAATCATGTGTAACAACTCTCTTGTCTCGGTCCACCCTTGGAACTTCCCTTTTAGTGTTTTCAAATTGAGCATGGATATTTTGTTCAGGCTTATTACATTGCTCAATTATTTCAGGAATGTCATGAAGTGATAACTATAACCTTTTGGAAAGCAATACTTTGGACAAATAGGGTGGGAAATTACCAAAATTGGAATCACACGAGTAATTTACTAAGACTGTGAATTCAGTAGAGGAAGGTTCATTAGGGGCTTCCGAGTCTATAATAGTATGCTTCAAACATTTTTATCATTTGATCCTAATCATGTTGGGGTTTGATCCAGGTGGATATCGATGGCCACCCACCTTTTCCAACTGGCTCAAAACAGCTTTCTGGCAATTTTGACAATTTACTATTTTTAGCAGGTTTTAACTTCCGGGGCCATTTTGAGGGCCTAAATGAAGGTTTTTCATGATCAAGGTTCTCAATGATAGTTGAAGGAATTATTGAGCCCCCAAAATGAATCTCCTCAATGATACCTTTCCAACGAGCTATCATACGCCTAAAACGGAGATCGTATGCAAAAGTTATGACCCCGGGAAGTTGATGTACTAACTTACCCAAATGGGGCCCACATGACTTTTGGCGCTTCATCTCCTAGGGTTAGGTTTTTGGATGTCTAGGACTTTTGGCATTCCCATTTATTGTAAAAGGGCCTTCAGAGCCTCATTGTAACTATCTTCTTACGAATGCGAGTAGCCGTCACATCTCTTCTCAGAGATAAGTTGCCACCATTCTAGCGAGTCTTTCACTCTGTATTTTACAGTCTCTATACATTTCTTTCATTAATAGAAATCATGTATTATTGTATATCTATGTTTATGGTTGCATATCTGATACATTTCTGTTATATTATTTAATATCTGCGATATCTCTGTGCATTTCTTTATTATATCTCCGCTCTCATTTTGTGCCGAAAATAATCTGGATCAGTGGTATCAGAGCAGGCTGCTCTTGATCATTTTTTTCAGTGCATGTCCCCGACGAGGTCCGAGTATAGAAAGTTGGGTATCAAGCTTGTCTCTCTTGAAGAAAATCACTCTCGCACACCCAAGAAACCCTCAATGGAGGAATAAAATAAAAACGACGGAGCAGACGATCCTATCAATCTGTTGCTTGAGAAAGCTCTCACACGACAGAGGGATGAAATGATGGAGAATTTTTCCCACATCCTTCAACGCTTGTCGATAACATCAGGTGCATCTTCATCAAGCGGCCACTTTGGAGGCACCTCACCTTTCAAGGTACAAGTTAATTTTGATATTCCTGTATTTGAAGGACAGACAGATGCAGAAGCCCTAGAAAAATGGTTAACTCTGCTAGAAGGTTATTTCTCTGTTCACAATTGTTCCGACAAAGAAAAGATCACCTTCGCACTCCTTAAAGCTCTCCCTCATGTCAAACATTGGTGGGAAACTTACTGGGAGCAAAGTTCCACAGAGGAGTGTGGAATATATGGGGCCGATCCCACTTGGGATTTTTTTGTGGATGCGGTAAAGGAACAGTATTACCCTGTTGGCAACTATGAGGACCAGTACATGAGACAGACCACACTATGGCAAGAGAGGGGCCAAGCAGTTCCAGAGTTCACCAATACCTTCCATACCTTGTGCACCAAGCTGGGTATCAAAGACTTCGAGCGACATTTGGTTCTGAAATATCGCGGGGCTCTACACAGATACATCCAAACTGAAATGGATTTTCTGGACATCTCATCACTCGGTGCTGCCTATCGATATGCTATTAAAATCAAGCAGAAATTTAAGCACGAGAACAAATGGGAGTTCGGGTCTACAAATCCGCAACAACAAAAGTATGACAAAGACAACCCTAACAAACAGTCTCCCGAAAACCAATCCAAGACACAGGAAAATAAGGGTCACAGGAAGACAAAGAAGGACACTGGAAAATGGTGCGATTTCCACAAAAGCCCCTGGAATAACACCGATGAATGTCGCTCAAAACAGTCATTGGTGGCCGAGATCAAAGACAAGGAGCCAAACCCTGATTCAGAATCTGATTCTGAAAATATCGGTAAAGGACAGATCATTGATGCAGACCCCACTGCTATTATCGCGACCGCAGCAATTCAACCAGAAGAACCAACAGATCCTGAAGAGGGGGATCACCTTTTTCATTCATATATGTGGGTGAAGGGGACCCCGCTACATTTTATTGTTGATAGCAAAAGCCAAAAGAACCTCATCTTAGTAGAGGTTGTCAAACAGTTGGGATTGTCGATAACACCACACCCGCAGCCATACAACATCGGGTGGCTTCACCAAGGACGAGATCTTCATGTCATCCAGCAATGTCGATTGTCATATGGCATCCAACCCTTCAAGGAGGAGGTATTATGTGATGTTTCCCCATTGGATGTCTATGATGTTCTCTTGGGCCAGCCATATATGTGGAAGCGCCATGCTATTTATGAGTCTCGACCTCGTAGTGTTATTGTCACTTTGGGGGGTCATCTCTACATAATACCAGAGGTAGTTCCCACTACTGTTCCACCTAAAAAGTGTCACAAAGTAGTATCTCATACTGCAAAATTTAGCTTCTTCACAATTTGTTCAAAAGGAGAACAAAAGGACACTGCAACCACTACAGCCTCGCCCCAAGCACCTTCTATCCTACAGAAGCAGGTCGACAAGGCTGCAGCAAAATGCAAAGATTCCTTCTACACAACATCCTCTCATGTATCCCAACTTGTTGAACAGCCTCAACCTCAACGGGTTCATGATAGACTTCCACAAACTGAGCAGTGCGACGTCTCCAGCAAGACAAGCATCTCACCAAGATGTAGATTCAACAAACGCTTTTCCTTCTCCCCCAAGAACTCAATGCAATGGAGACCATTGCTTCCTAAGGAGGGAGGATTGATCCAGGTGGATATCGATGGCCACCCACCTTTTCCAACTGGCTCAAAATAGCTTTCTGGCAATTTTGACAATTTACTATTTTTAGTAGGTTTTAACTTTCGGGGCCATTTTGAGGGCCTAAATGAAGGTTTTTCATGATCAATGTTCTCAATGATATATGAAGGAATAATTGAGCCCCCAAAATGAATCTCCTCGATGATACCTTTCCAACGAGCTATCATATGCCTAAAATGAAGATTGTATGCAAAAGTTACGACCCCGGGAAGTTGATGTACTAACTTACCCAAACGGGGCCCACCTGACTTTTGGTGCTTCATCTCCTAGGGTTAGGTTTTTGGATGTCTAGGACTTTTGGCATTCCCGTTTATTGTAAAAGGACCTTCAAAGCCTCATTGTAACTATCTTCTTGTGAATGCGAGTAGCCGTCACATCTCTTCTCAAAGATAAGCTGCCACCATTCTAGCGAGTCTTTCACTCTGTATTTTACAGTCTCTGTACATTTCTTTCATTAATAGAAATCGTGTATTACTGTATATATGTGTTTATGGTTGCATATCTGATACATTTTTGTTATATTATTGAATATATGCGATATCTCTGTGCATTTCTTTATTATATCTCCGCTCTCATTTCATGCCGAAAATAATCCGGATCAGGGTTTCCCTTTAAAGGTAACCATAAGTGGGACCAATATATACTGAAATATCCATGTAAATTTTCATACCAACCCCTACTTAACATCATCCCATAGGCCTTTGGAATGTCTACAATTATGATATCTATGACCTGATGAAACTTTGTGTTACAGGAAATATGAATCATAACATCCTTTAACTCCCCAATAAATTTAACTTCAGTTATATCTAGTTGAATGATATGTGTTTCACTTTTGGTAGGGGTAGAGTTTAACTTCTTACACACTGAAAGAGGCATAACGTTGGAGGAAGCACTAGAGTCAACCAAACAAGCGTGCAGGTTCTTGTTATAAATTTCAAAGGTTAACAAGAAAGGTGGAACAAATGACCTAAGCTTCTTATCAGTCATCATTGTATGCATGTTAGGCTTCTGACTCTACTCAAGGCTTCCTTTACCCAAGATTGAATGTCGGATTGGATTTAACATGAGTTTGTTGTCCTCATCCAAGGCTTGCAACAGTAAATTGTTTTGTTGAGGAATTCTACACAATTCCGTCACTGAAATGTTATCTTTCAATTTCTTTAGGTCTTCTACCACGTTATACTCTAGATTTGTTGTTTCGTGAGCTTGGAACTTTAGGCCAGAGCTCAATGGTGGGGTCATTTGAGCTAAAGAGGCAGAATTTAGGGGTCTCTTAGGATCTTGTGCAATGGTAGTTTGGTTTTGCATGATGGGTGCCTTGCTCCTAGTTTGGACTGCCATAATTTCGGGAAATTATTCTTCTTCTGTAGGAACATCAAAAGATGATGTGTGAATGGCATCTCATAGAACCAAATATATTTTCTCAAGTGGTTCACTAACTTCATTTTCCGCAGTATTTGTTGTATGATCATTGTGATGTTTCGTGAGGGAACAATCCAAGAAATGATTCACCAATAGATTCATAGCATTCACCCACTGAGGAAATCCCTTTTTGAATGTTTTTCTTGATGATAGTTACAATATGAATCTAAGGTAACTTCAAACAGGTCGATGTTCAAGTTGGAAGGAGGGGGATCTAGGGCCTTAAAAGGTGGATTTTTTCTAAATAAAGGTTTGTAAGACCTAGGGTTTGATGTTCCTTCCCCTACATTCCTCTTCATGTCTACAATCTCATTGGACAACTTCTTAACCATCCTTTATAAGCTTTCCATATTTGCATTGTCATTTTCCATGTTATGTTCAATTTGTTTACCAGGTGGTCGTGTTAACAAAATTCATCGCCTAGGTGGTTGTTGTGTTTCTTTCTTTAATAAATAAATATGACTATATTTACAACCTTTCATTTGAAATTCGATAATTTTGGCCTCCTCAAAGTTTTTGGCAAGAGTAGGTTTAGCAACCCTCTTAACGAACATGGAGATAGAGGCCAGTGATGCATTAGCGTAAACCTCATTTTGTAGTTCTTGAGTGGGCTTGGAATCTGTTTGAAACTTGTTGAGGATAGTTGTGAAATTTTGGTTGAGTTCTTTGACTTTCTCCTTGGGGCCCATAGTGGCAGTGAAAAGTTGAGCCGTTAGGGCCCCGGTAGTCATTTCTTTGGTAAATTTATCCAGGAAATATTTCTAAAATTTTGTCCAACTGTTAATGGATCCAACTGGGAGGTTTAAATACCATGTTGAAGTTGAGTTCTCAAAGGTATAAGGGAAAATTTTCAATACTACATATTCATGTTGGAAATTCATTAATATTATCGCCAATATAAATTTCTTGATATGATCCTCGGGTAGGCCGAAGGTTTCAGGATCAAATTTTGGAAGTTTTTTTGGGTGCCTAGGAAAATGATGCAATATCCCTGGTTAGGTTAAGGCATCCCTTTCCAACCATGGCTAATTGTTTTCGGGTTGGTCATTACCCTCTGGAAATCCTTCAATGTTATTTCCATATTATCTGACTCGTTATCTGAATCTTTTGAATTATAACTATCTCCCTAAGACTTTGAATCCTCTGTGCTAGAATAGGTATTTGTTGGTGGGGTGACGAGAGGAGTTTCAGGAATGAAAGTGAGAGGTTGGTCAATTTTAGTAAGAGAAAAATCTATCAAATATTCAACCATATGAACAAAGGTGTGATTTGGGGTATCGACAACTGGTCTTCTAATTTTATTCCTACTGGGGAGAGATGGAGCTAACGACAATGCTCCAATATGTCGAGTGTAAGCTCTAGTAATCCTTCTAAACACATTGATTTGGTCGTGAGGGATCACGTAAGATATGTCTAGGTGAGGATAAGAATTTTCTTCAACATGCAGAGACTCACTTGTAGTTGGGTACCTTCAATATTAAGGTTGTCCTGAGAAGGACTAGCCATATAAGTGGGATGTTTTGAATCTGTAGGTTATTTGAGATAAGATTTTTTTTTAAGAATTGTTTTGATTATCCGTGCATTCATTCAGGCCCTCCTTCTAGCGCCAATTATGTTGAGGGGTCAAAATTCCTTTTAACTCGATAGTATGAATCACGCCCAAAGATGAGTCCCAATTAGACTCTTCACCGTTTGGGATCATGTGATTCTCTGGATTGATAGTCCGGCAAGTTTCGGTGAGATTTACTATGTTATCGAATGGATCTTTATATATTGTTTTCTATTTATTTATAAGTTAATTTATTAAGTATTCGATGATTGAATTCTTAAAAAGGTTGGGTTTAGGCTAACCTCTTACCAACATCATGTATATGACACCTCTCTTCAATCAATATCAAACAATAATATTTCCTTATTGATCAAGCGATAAACATCATCTAAGAAAAGAAAGATATATGCAGAAATGACAAATAATCGGAAATAATTCTAGTTATTGTATAACACACAACTTCATAACACCATCATATTCATGCCAGTGTATATTCAGTGAATGAAGCAATTCAAGATAACTTAAACACAATTATTTTCTTACTAAATTGCTTGTAGTAGTCAATAGCAAAGCAAAACAATCCACAAATTATGCTACTCAACAACCTTTGGAAAAAATTGTCTTCATCTCTACATGAGCTTTTGTATTAGACTTCAAAATAATTACTTGTATGATTCTTTTACTTATTACAAAAACCATCAAGCTTCCAAAAGGAGGTCAACCTCTTTATTCATACAAAAAACCACATGCAAAAAATAGCAACAACATTTGTTTAACTAAAGAAATAGAAATATGAAGTAGTTCATGTTCACATGAAAAACATTAGTGGGCTCTAGTTATCTCATAGGATTTACCTTGTCATAATCAGACCACTGGGAGAACATATCTTCACAGGTATGTATGTATGGAAATCGATGTTGATCCATTAGCATGTTGAGCTTATCCTTCATTTCCATTACCTGGTTTCTGAATTGATCTATCTCGAAGCTTAAATATCGTACGGCCCACACTACTCCTATCAATTTGTCGGTGAGTCTCTTCACTTGTCCCCTTTCAAGCACTTGGATCTCTCGAATATTTGCTCCAAATTATACATCGAACTCTCTAGACTTTTTGACTATAACGTGCAAATCGATGAATTCATTAGGAGCATTGAATTATAGGAATTGAAGTTCTATCAACCCCTATTTTATGTTGTTCCAATTTCAGAGACACTCCTCCCATCTCTCCTAAATTTTTTGTTCTGGTTCAATTACCAATTGTACCCATTATTATGTTTCCATATCGATATTGACTAAACTCTCATCTACAAGCATCCTATATGTTCTTCTTCCCCACTTCCCTTTGTTGAAAAACTAAGAGGGGGGGTGAATCAGTGGTCACCGTGCTTAAACAATTATGCTTCTTTTAAAAATATTTACAAGGCACTCAATGATGATCACAATAATACAGGGAAATGAACAATGGCACATTCAGCATCAGTCACATATATGAGAAAAACAGAGACAGAAATTTCCCAAGGAAACCCATACAAGGTAAAAACCTCTTCATATTTATATGATAAGTATTATTTACATTCTTTACATTATCATACATTTGAGCACCAACTCATTGTGAGGCTACAACCTCTATTTTTCACGCTGCAACTTGCTAAGAGCACCAACTCTCTATTTTTATCTATCACCCACTAGAAGAAAGCACCAACTCTCTGGTTTTTCTAGCTCCAACTAGAAGGAAGCACCAACTAGAAGGAAGCACCAACTCCCTGTGTTCAAGCCCCCACTTGAACCTCTAAGGACACCAGTCCTCCCTAGCACCTCCTAACCACCCTTGATTATGAATATGAAATATTGAAACCTATTACAGTGATATAGTGTTCAATAACAGCTTACCAGTCTCATCACTATTCTGCAAGATTTTGCTACTTAGACTTCCTCACTATCTTCCAGCATGCATCTGCTGCCCATTCTTTGCTTCTGCTTTTTATGCTCTATNTAGCACCTCCTAACCACCCTTGATTATGAATATGAAATATTGAAACCTATTACAGTGATATAGTGTTCAATAACAGCTTACCAGTCTCATCACTATTCTGCAAGATTTTGCTACTCAGACTTCCTCACTATCTTCCAGCATGCATCTGCTGCCCATTCTTTGCTTCTGCTTTTTATGCTCTATGCACCATGTCCATTCGCTGCATAGTGCTTCTTCTATTCTTTTCAGCTGCTGCACTCTGATCCTTCTTCATGCATGAATCACCTTCAACAACAACATCCACAATAATTACAGCAACAACAACAACACCATCTCTTCTCTGCACTGTGTATTTATAGCTTTTGTGCACCTTGTGCATGAAATGCATGCTATACCTCTTCATACTCACACCGCGTTGATATCCTCCACAACTAGAGTGCTTTTTTTTATCATCATCGTGACTCTTCAGCTTCTCGGGTCGTTTTTCCACTCGTTCAGCATCATTGTATGTTATGCTGAGATTGCTTAGCCTCTCTGGAAGTTGAGACTCTTTGTCTTCTCTATGACAGTTGAGCTCACCTTCTCTGTTCCAGTTACAAGCTTCAATGCTCATCCAGCTGTCAATCACCTCCACGAGCATCTTCATCCCTCTTGAAGATTCCCAGAGACTCTTCATCTCCTCTGTCAATCACCCCGAAATGTCTTCAAGTCCTCTAGGAGAAACCATCAGTGGTTTCTGGCAGTTACACTGTGACGTGCAATAGTAGCCCTTCAATTATGCTTAGATTCACCTGCATCGTTGGATTTACTTTGATGGGTTCTTGTGTTATTTACCCGTTTCACACTTTCGCAATTCGGAGATTCTACGATGAGACATCGTGAGTCTCCATGTCACGAGTTCCAAAACTCCAAAACAAAGTTTTTCTACGCTAGCTCCTTCCTTTATATGACCACAGCTATGACCAAGAACTTATGCAAAAAGTGCTTTCGCAAATTCACATTTTGTGAGTCTGGAGATGAGGCATCTCGATGCTCCAAGTCGCGATCCCCGAAACCCTGAGATGGAGCTGAGATCAACGGTCCACGATATCAATGAATCTACGATCCATATTTCATCATGAATTCACATCTCGCGATTCATTCGATGGAGGTTCTTGTCACTCCAAGTTGCGATAGGCGAAACTCCAAAATGAAGCTTAGATCAACKGTCAAGACCACACCTTGATCTGACGGCTGGGATTAAATCACGATTTCGCATATCGCGATTTCGATGGTTATGTTTCTTACCTCTCCAAGTTGCGATAGGCGAAGCTCCGAGATGGATTTCAGATCAACAKTCCAAAACACACCTTGATCTGACGGCTGGGATTAAATCATGATTTCACATATCGTGATTTCAATGGTTATGTTTCTTACCTCTCCAAGTCGCGATAGGTGAAGCTCCGAGATGGAGCTCAAATCAACGGTCCAGAACAAACCTCGATATGACGGCTGAGATTGTTTCACGATTTCTCATATCATGAAATTGAGAGGCTAGGGAACCCCATTCCTTTGACTTTTCGGTCAGCGACATGATGATCTTTCGCCACATGTCCTATGGATCAACAGTCCACGATTGTCCCCGATGGATGGCCAGGATTCCTTCACAGTTTTGGGGAGTTGGATGACTCTTGGACTTATCCGCCTTGTAGCTTCACCATATCTAATGGCTATTGAGCCTTCATAGATACCCCAGATCCTACGGCCCAGATATTCTTGCGATTTCGCTGCTTCGCGATTTCGTCCACCTTCGCGATTTCTTTGCTTCACGATTTCGTCCACCTTGCAATTTCGTCACTTCGTGATTTTGTTGTTCTTTCCATCGTTGTTCTTTTCCATCGCTGATCTTTGTCATCGCTGATCTTTGCCATCATTGATCTTTGTCATCATTGATCTTTGCCATCGTTGTTCTTTCCATCAATGACAAGCTTACTCCCAACTGTAAACCTTCCAACACCCTTTTGGATATTTTTATGAGATACTCGATTTGTGAAAATAATGAATGAGATTTATCTATCCTTCTCATCATTTCTTTATATTCTATAAGGTCAAGAAAAGTATCCTCTTGGTAACTTACGATCTTGGTCATAAAAACCTCCCTATCTAATTTGAACTAAGTATAAATCTCTTCAAATTCAATTCTCATGAACCTGATTGCCTGGGTAATGTCTGGATAGTATTCCACCTGATTTATGAGATGCACCAACTCTTCTCTCATAGAATTGGATTCTCATTCATCCTTTATTTCCATTTCTATAGTGGCACTAGATATATCCATACTTGCTCCTAATAAATCACTTACCCTGGATTGTCCTGTGTCCAACAGGGTTTCTTCTGTGGTGATCATTACTGCACTTTCCAAAGTGATTCTCCTATTTTTTTTAGTTCTCTTCACAACTAATCGTCTTTTCCTATCATAAGCGATATCTTTAACATTGGCTAATTCATCCACAAGCTCTGGGATTGGTTGGTCCCCCCATGGGAGAGAATTTCCTAAACTTCCAGGTCTATGAAAATGCTCCAATACCATTTATTTTCCTATGTTCACTCATGGTTCCCTATGACTAGTTCCTCTACCTTGTTCTTGTGCCATTTGAGACTACCCAAAATATCATTTGACCCCATCCTTGTCCTAACAGATGAATCTCTGATTTGATCTATACTTGGGGCATTTCCCATTATCTCTAATGTTGCATTTTCAGTTGGGATTGATGGCCCTGGGAGTGTCGAATGTGTTGAGGGTTCTGTAGTGATTTCTTCAAGTTATTTGTTTCCTTTGAGTCGAGCATCCTCTTCTCCTTTGCCGGTGTTACCTCTTGATGAATCTTCAGCATCTGGGTTTTCTTGATCTTTTGTTTTCACTGGTGCATCACTTCTCGTGATGGAAGCTTCATTACCATTGTCATTTTTATCTCTTGGTTCCGCATGGCCTTTGATGTTGCTTCCCTCTTTATCCAGTGGTTGTGGGGTTCAGTTTGGGGTGCTATGATCACCTTAAATTGTATTCATCTCTATTTCCTCGCCTAAATATTTTGGTCCTTGGGGAATCATATCTAACACCTCTAATACTTCTTCATTTACAATAGGCACTAAAGTGTTTACCTCTTCATTGTCACTATATATTATGATCAAGTTAGCAGTGACAGGAGATACTTGTCCTAGGACATCCAAAACAAATGTTGGCTCAGTTCTTGGTCCTCCTATAGGAATTTTCCTTGAAGTTTGGTGTGGAGTGTATTCCTCCATTGAGGTGTTCTTGAGTATCGTCGACTCCTCTTCTCTTCTGAGGGTGATTGGAGTTATTAACATAGATTAAACTTTCGGCACTATTGATGGTTTACCTTTGTAATTGCATCATCCTTCCAACTCCCTCTAAGAGCCTTTGTGCCTTCAACATGCCTATTGTTTGTTCGATGCCTTCTTTTTGAGCTTGTGCCACTGCTACTGCCCCTACTTTATACTCTAGAAATTCTAATTGTTCATTCCCAGACAGGGCCATGAACCTGACCAGGTCTGGTTTTTCTTTCCTCTGCAAAACTCCATCCCACTCTGAAGCATTCTCTATGAAGATTTCATCCTCAAAATCCTCATGTGGGTAGCGCCAATGAGACACCACATGACTAGCATTCTCAACTACCAGCACCATTAGGGTCATGTTTCATGTATCTTTCGGTGGAGAACCTGTACTCTATCTGACTCTAAGCTTCTTCTCTAGATTGTGTAGTATCCTTCATGAAATGGTAGCCCACATAAAATCCATAGGGAATAAATATCCTCTTCTTATCCTTTACCAGAGATGCATTGAACCCTTCCAATATGGTATGGTAGCAAATTTATGCTAATACCAACTTGTCAGGTATGTGGATTGGCAATAAGTATGGTGCTTTGATGGCTCTAAGAATTTTGATTTATGTTCTTCTTTCCTCTAAGTACCAGTGCACAATCTTGGATATTAATTTCCTTGTTTCTTCAGAGAGTTTTGGGAAGTTTTGTTTAAAAATTAAGGAATATACTCGAGMTATGAATCCATCGTAGATTAAATCAATTGATCTTTTGTACCTATTCTCCCACAAGATTCCAAAAAAAACATGTAYAGGAACTTCAAAAATATACCATCTTAGGCTCAAACTAGGGAACACATTCCTAGCGCATATCACATCTAGGAGATAATATTCCATGTAGAATGCAGGGGTTTCTTTGGGTTTTGGGTTCTGTATTTCCTCTATCCTTTTKMTCAACTATTTTGAGATAATAGATCCCCAATTAAAAGTGATTCTAGATGTAGTAACTGTATGAGACAAATGAATCCAGGCTTTGGATAACATGGAGAAATCATTTTCTCTGTATAAATGACAGAACAAGGCCATCAGGAAAATGTAGGGTTCTCAAAGGTTCACTGTGTTATCCCACCCTGAGGCCCAATTGAAAACTTTCTTATTCTCCCTCCTCCAGGACACTAGCAATTGACTGGTATTATGGTGTTCATAAAACACAACAAGAAAATCCTTGTTCAACATGACTTCAGCATCCTTGAGTTTATAATACGCACTTACCTATGTCGATAAGAATACGCATATACATTCTCCATCTTTTTTATTTAACATCCATTTCTTTGCATTGTCATGATGAATGATCCACTCTAAGAGTTCAACACATGGTAAAATGGGTGTATTGGCCACCACCATATACAACGAAGAGCGCCTAATGTTCTGGAATACCGGGTCATCCAATTCCATCACCTCTAGGTCGTTGTGAGGTGTAAACTCTGGGAAATCTTCATAATGGATCTCATTGTATAAATCTATCTAGGAAGGAAGCATTAACTTGGATGCGTTATTATTATTTGTAGCTTTTAATATCAGAGATGGGTTTGTTAGCTTCTTTTGTGATATTCTAATCA
>JASDQU010101555.1:160979-172017 GCA_032191745.1 Picea mariana | reverse complement strand
AGTAGTCGAGATAGATGCCTCTCTTATTTTCTCACTTCCTCCTTTTTTTGTCTTTGGTGATCGATGAGTTAATTAGCATCGGTGTTATTGAGATGAAGCCACACTATTTGACACATATATTGAATCGAACGACACCCAACGTTTATCAACATCGGCGTTTCAGAGAAGGAATCATTGAGTACTGGATAAATTTACTTTTAGCGGTGATTTTTTGAGAACTTTCTAGATTTGTAGATGAAATTCAAACCATGTGAGAAATGAATAATATCGTCAAAAAACAGTAAATAGGAAACTTGTGTAAAGTCAATGGAAACAATGCAAATGACAAAAGAAAAGTGGTACCAAGAATTGGAAAATTTTAAGGGTGTGTTGAGTGCTCAACACAAGGATATATGACATGTTTGATCAGCTAAGAGGCACGTGGATATTTTCCAAGATATATATCAGATATGGATATCACCATGTGAGAATTAAAGAAGAAGACATTAGTGAGACTACCTTCAGAACAAGGTATGGTCATTACGAGTTTACAATGGTGCATTTTGGGTTGTCCAATGCACTAGTTTTCTTCATGTGTTTAATGAATGGAGTTTTCATAAATTACTTGGATAAGTTTGTCATCATATTCTTGGATGACATTCTTATTTACTCAAAGTCTGAGGAAGAGCACAAGTAGCACTTGAGGATGGTGTTGCAGGTATTGAGGAAGCATCATCTTTATGCAAAGTTGAGAAAGTGTTATTTTTACGAGAGTAAAATTCATTACTTGGGTCATATCATTTCAGAGGAAGGAATAGTTATGGACCCGGTGAAGATAAACACCATTGAGGAATGTCCAACACCAAAAAATGTCGCAGAAGTGAGATCCTTTATGGGACTAGCAGGGTACTAAAGAAGGTTTATTGAATGATTCTCAAATATTGCACATCCAATCACATCCCTGTAGAAGAAAGGTGCACGATTTGAATGGTCTACGGATTGTGTAAGGATTTTTTGACACTTGAAGAGTTTGCTGACAAGTGTGCCAATTTTGAGAATTGTTGATCCTAAAGAAGAATTCATTGTGTGCACGAATGCATGAAAGGAAGGACTCGATGGAGTCTTGAGTCAGAATGGAAAGGTTATATGCTACTCATGAAAGGCTCTATGCTACTCATGATTTAGAATTGGCAGCTATAGTGCATGCCTTGAGGATGTGGTGACATTATCTCATGGGTAAAATATTTGAACTGAGAATAGACCATTGTGGTCTGAAGTATGTTTTTGGATAGCCAAGTTTAAATTTCATACAAAGAAGGTGGTTAGAGTTCCTTAGTGAGTATGACTTCAGCATAAAGCATATAAGAAGAAAGAGAAGAAGGTGGTTGATGCATTCAGTAGGAGGATACATGAGATGCATGCTACAGCCATTAGCATGTACCAGACAGATTTGTGCGACAAAATTTTGGAAGTTTCCAAATCAAATATGTGCTATATGGATATAAATGCGAATTTACAGCAAGATATGTTGCAACTGAAGTTTGAAGATTATGAATTAAGAGAGGATGGGATCCTCATGTATAGACGTATAATATATGTGACAAATGATTAGGAGTTGAAAAGTATGATATTGTCAGAGATGCATAGGGTTCCTTACGCTGGAAATCTGGGTTACCAGAAGACAATTTCCGTAGTCAAGAAACAATACTTTTGGCCAAGTATGAAAAAGGAGGTTGTGGATTTTATTGCGATATGTCTGAATGTCATAAGGTCAAGGATGAGCATAGATATCCAGCTAGTTTGCTACAACCTTTTTCCATTCCTGAGTGGAAGTGGGAAGTTATAATTATGGATTTTATAACTAAGTTTCCTAGAACTGTTAAGCAACATGATTTTATTGTGGTGGTGGTGGACAAGCTTACTAAAGCTACCCATTTTATTACAGTGAAGTCAATGCACAATGAAGCTAACATTGATGATATTTTCATGAGTGAAGTTGCTAGGCTACATGGTGTTCCTAAGAAAATTTTGTCTGATAGAGATTCCAATTTCACCTCAAACTTTTGGAAAGGGCTATTCAAAGGATTTGGAACAAATATGAACTTTAGCACAACATATCACCTTGAGACAGATGGAAAAAAAGAGAGGGTAAATCTGGTGATTGAATATATGCTTGTTGGCAGCAGGCTAAAGTGGGAAAGAAAGCGTGCATGAAGAAGAATGATAGTTGGAAGAGCAATCATGGGAAAGATAGCATGCAAGAGGAAAGAGACAACTAGTAAGAAGTACAGCACACATGCATGCAAGAAGGAGGTGATAGCTGGAAGGAAGCAAAGCACGTATGAAGAGAAGGAAGACCTAACAATAGTAGGGTTAAGATTTTTGTAAGGTTTTGTATAAATGGCTAAAGATCCCAATAGATATAAATATAGATACACAAGTATCATACAAGATTTTGGTTTTTATGTAATGTTTTTAATAGATGAACCACTTTTGTAAAGAGGTTGAACTAGAGCAGAGGAGAGAAGGTAGATCTTGAGGATTAGATCACAGGCCGAGGATCCTGGTGTGATCTAGTTCGTCTCATATAGATACTACCCCTCTAAGGAGAGTTGTAAGCGCACGGCGTGAGAATTGCAGAACCACCATAATAAGAGAGACAAGAGCCAAATCTTTGTGGACGTATCCCAGGAGCGGGTGAACCACAGTAATATCTGTGTAATGTGATGAATGCATGCATATCTTTGTCATAGTTTTAGTAGTTAAACGTTGTGTGTAATGAATGAATGAGTTATTATAGTGCTTGGTTAATTGTTGTTGGGATATAATGAAAAGATGCCACGGAGGTCAAAATACAAAAGAGAATAACAATAGTTTGTAACACAAGTTAGAATAAATGGCTCAAAATACATATACCATATCTCATACTCAATCCTAGGCTGTAAACACCTAAGTCTTACATCCACCCATTTAAATCTATCTCAGGTGAGACTGCACAATGCATTCTGTGTATTATGTTGCCTTCTAGTTTACCAAAAGGGCCAATAGTTTTAGGCTTGTTGGTACCCTTAAGAATATGAACCCTGGGTCATCAACGCAGGCAATAGGGAAGAACAGTTCAACTAAATCAACAAATGGTTCTGTTGTCGTGTTAAGAGAAACAAGAGAGGACTAAGTAGATGAGATAGAATGCATGAGAAAAGAATGAGTGAAACCAGAAGACTGTTGAGCCACTAGAAGGGAATGTTGAGACCATGGAACCCCACGAAGGCAAAAATCGAAGGTTGGTTCAGAACTAAAGAGCTAGAGTTTGCCTAGAAAGACAATAGAAACCCTAGCATCACACCCCGCAAATATTTGGTTAAATATGTGTTTACGGATTTACACTAAGTCTTTTTCTGTGATCTTCCCCACCAACTGCAGGAGTGGATTCTAAGGTTGAAAGATAACCATGCAATGAACTGGATCCGGCAATTAAACTAGACCACAGTATAGGTTGAGCAGTTACAGTAGGTGAACAACAAATTCACCCCCGCAATCGACTTTTGGCTTGACAGTATTATGGCAGGCTTCATCACAGAGTTTGCAGTCGACACAGCGAAGTCATACAGTGCATCAGATCAGGAATTTCTACACGGACCCTACATAAGGTACATTCGATCATTGTATACTTCTATTAAAATACTACTATATAACCAAGGGGTAATGACAATGGAATCAGATAGCTAGACTTCCCTGCGTGCATGGGGGAAGGGGAGAAGCACTAATAGAGAGAGGAGAAATGAAAGACGGTCAGGATAAAGGCAAGGAGTAGGAATTCTTGGACCTGATCTTGATGGATGACGACCAGCTTAAGTGGATCTTGGCGTCATCAGGAACGACGCGTAGCAGAGTACCCTACCAATATAAGGTGAATACCAAGAAGAGAGTCATATCCATGAGGGAGGGCTGGGCAAGTGATGAGGAAGAGGTAGAGGATCTTCGGGCTGTGAAGCAAATTGAGGAAATCCTGTGCACAACCTATGAGAGGAAAACAAGAGGCCCAAGAAAAAGAGGAGAAGATAGCCATCCTTTCCATATTAATGTCAGTGTGGAACCCATAAACCCATGTGCAACCAATACACCAAAGAGAAAACCACCATTTAAACAACCAAAGTTCAGAGGAAGTCCAACAGCAAGAAGTACATCTACCACAGGAGCAACAACTGGAGGAGCCATTTCAGGCAGTACTATTCAAATATATACACCGCGCGGTTGAGGTAGCACTTCAGTATTTAGAATGGCATGACACAATCCCACTATTAGATTACCATAATTTCGAGGAGAAGAAGCAGAAGACCCTGAGAATCATTTGTTCATTTGTGCATAGATCTGGGAGGCAAAACAAATCACCAATGAAGATACCAAACTTGCGCAGCTAGCGATCACACTAAGAGACCGTGCACTAGACTGGTACATGAGTCTAGACACGAACAGTGCCCCTGGGATGACGAGGAAACAGGAAGACATTAAGAAGCTACTGCTTAATGAGTTCCAGAATCCGAGCTCAGAGGATCATTATATGAATGAGATGATCGAGATAAGACAAAAACTAGGAGAGTATGTATGGGAGATTGACCAGAGATTCGAGCGATTGAAGGGGAAGTTAAAATACCTTATGACCGAGATGCAACACCGGCACCTATTTTTCAACTCACTATTCCCACACCTAAAATATCCCTTACGACAGTAGAAGTTTCAGATGCAGGTCGAGGCTCTACAGGCATCCTTGTAGCTAGAAGAGAAATAGTACCAGTAGACAGACCCATCTATTGAAGAATTGAAGGAGGATTTGAAGAACCTAACATTTTAGTTGAACCAAAGTAAGAACAAGGACAAACAAGAAGTCATTTGGTGCACCACATGCAAGATGGAAGGACACCACAAGAATGAATGTCCAACATTCATGCAGTATATGGAAACATGCATGCCAAACTTGCTACCACAAGGAGGATTATGGTGCGAAATATGTAAGAAACTAGGTCACAACCCTTATCACTGCGCAGTGATGTATAAGTACTAGACAGTCCCAAATAATTCTTATTGCACCTTTTGTAAGTCGATAGGCCACGATGAAAAAGATTGCAGAACTATGGAGCTAATGCGGGAAATAACATCAGACGCATATAGGGTACAGGCCGAAATGATGACTCGGCAAGCAGCACCACAATTCAATCAAGCCCCAACTCCATACAACATTGCACAGCAGCAGTACAATACTGCACAGCAACCATACAATAACTCACAATCGCAGTACAACCCAGTTGAACCCCATTATAATACCACACAGTATAATCAGGCACCACAGTACAACGCACCGAGAGGGGACCGAGCAGGCTATCGAGGAGAAGGAGGAGCCAGAGGAGGTTTCGGACGTGGCAGAGGACCAGTCACATGTCACAAATGTCAGCAACCAGGACACTATGCATGGGAATGCCCACTGTCGCCAGTGACTTGTATGTATTATCGTGCATCATATCATGAGACAGAGGAATGTCTGACACTATTAGTAAAGATCCAGGAAAAGAGGAACCAGAACAATTAGAATGTTCAATGGATTTCAGCTGAAGCAAGGGAGGATGGATGGAACATCAATATAGTCACCCGTGGAGGAACGAAAACAGGAAATGATGCAGTTCGACAGGAACTTGCACAGAACCAATGGGTAAAGAAGAACACTGAACCAAGAAAGAAGTTCGACGCACCCAAAGAAAAGTAGACTTTTAAGGAAGCCAGACAAGAATTTCATAAGGTGGACACAACGTTGACTTCCACTATGCAACTAGTCCATGAAGCCCCAGAATATGAAATGTCGCCACCATTGGATCATACCAATGAAACGCCACCCAAGGGACAAGTACTATCAAAGATTTTTTGCAATCATGCATAAAAATGTTAAGTGATCCTTCATCTGTGAAAATATTGCAAAAAATCCTAGAGAAACGTAGCACCAATACGTAACAAAATCTAGAACCGAAAATTGTCAACCATATACACACAAGAAGAAGAACAAGTAGGGAATTTAGACTGAATGCTGACATTGGGGATTTCAATATAGGAGACATCATACTGGACATAGGATCCAAAGTGAATGTGATACCCAAGAAAACCTGGCAATGCATGGGAGAGCCAACATTGGGATACTCAAATGTCCAACTAAAACTAGAAAACCAACATAGGGTCCTACCAATAGGGAGACTGAAAGGAGTAATAGTATATCTTGATGGAGTGTGCACTAAAGTAGATTTTGAAGTCATCGAAATAGTAGATGGCACAACACCGTACCCGACACTACTCAGTATGGATTGGGAGTTTGACAACCAAACCATAATTAACTTGAAGACAAGGAAAATGAAATTTGAATCCAGAGATTACAGGGTCATAGCACCACTAGATCCATCAGAAGGGGAGAGGTTCGTAGAACCCACTTGCCTGGACTTAGAGGAGATTGGTCAGTTGTACAGAACAACTACACGCGAGAAGGATTACGTAAACCCAACTGCAGACAGGGTACTCAGTTGGCGCAGCATTACGTCATGCGCAACAGATTCAGACACTAGGTTAGAAAAATGGCAGCAGAGACTACACAAAGTATCCATGAGAAGATGTGAAGGAATAGACCACGCAGTACGGTGGATAGGCATAGAAATATAAGAACTACCCAGTTTCCATAGACTAAATGATTTGGAAACATTCTTGAAACAATATGAAGATGAAGTATTAGAGAACTAGAGGCTACTAGCACTGGATTTATCACTCAAGGCCACACCCGCAATATGGTGGGGCGCACACAGGGAAATTATCACAAACTGGTACTAGTGTAAGCGGTTACTGCACATAAGGTTCGGTGCAGAACAGAAAAATAGCAAACAGAAGAGATACGAAGAACTAGGAACACCAAGGAAACACTTAGAGGAGTGCAAAACGCTGTGGAAAATGACACCGCCAGAGGAATGGCCTCACCACTTCATTCACACTTTAGAGGGCATACCAACGAACTAGTATATAGATCAAGAATTGCGCAAAGGAACTACAACATGGATGACATTTCAACAGAACTTTACTGTCACTTTCTCATTTGAGCATGAGAACCCCAACATAGATGCATCCCTGAAATGGATCAGAGGAATCATATTCATTGAAGAACCGGAAATAGAACTTATTACCGAAGAACATTAACAAAATAAGCAAACAGTCAAGGAACTACTGTCATGTTACCACATATAGGACGAAGCACCAAACGAAGATGACCCACGTGGCATTCAGATTGAAGAAGTAGAAGGAGAAAGAGATGTGAAGGGACCACCCACAGAATCTGAAGTTATTTCCGTGCCAATCAAGATAAAGAAAGTTAACATTGGAATAGATGAACATCCCAAAATGACCAGCATTGGAGACTACTAGGATGAGCCAACAGTAGAAAGCATCACAGAGTTGTTGCACGAATACAACGACTTATTTCCTACAACATTTATAGAAATGAAAGGCATAGCAGGAGAACTGGGAGAGATGAAGACACCTCTCAGACCTGAAGCGAGACCGAGTAGATAGTGACCATATAGATGGAACCCCATATATAAATAGAAAGTTAAAGAGGAGATCGACCAGATGCTTGAAGTCGACATAATCGAACCAGTCGAGGAATCAGAATGGATAAGCCCGATGGTCGTACAGGACAAGAAACAAGGAAGAGGGATTAGGATATGCGTTGACTTGAGGAAGTTGAATGATGCATGCCTACACGACCCATTTCCTACACCATTCACGGATGAAGTGTTAGAGAATGTGGGGGGACACGAAGCTTACTCATTCACTGATGGATTCTCAAGCTACTATCATATTAAGATAGCACAGGAGGACAGATACAAGACCACGTTCACGATGGAATGGGGATCTTACCAATATACAGTCATGCCATTTGGACTGAAGAATACACTATCAATATTCTCTAGAGTGGTTATCGCAGCATTTAAAGAATTCATCCATCGGTTTCTCAAAGTATACCTAGATGATTGGACAGTCTATAGTCTATTGAAAAACCATGTGGAATTTTTACGCTTGATGCTAGAATGATGCAGATAGTGTCGGATATCACTAAACATAAATAAATGTATATTTGGAACACCGTTTAGGATACTATTGGGACATATAGTATGCAAACAAGGGCTATTGGTCGATCCAACAAAGATCAGAGACATCGTTAATTTACTAGCACCAAAAACAGTCTGTCAGCTACGAGCAACGTTAGGACACACAAGATACTACAGGAAATTCATCAAAGGATATGCACAGATCACAGAGCCAATGGAAAAACTTCTTAGGAAGGTTACAAAGTACCAATGGAACGACGAGTGTCAACACAGTCTGGATACTCTGAAGGAAAATATGGTCACTACACCAATATTAGTATTTCCAGACTGGGAAAAGACATTCCATGTGCATGTAGATGCATCAACGATATCACTTGGAGTGGAGCTATCTTAGCGAAGCCAGGAGCAGGAGACTTGGATCACCCGATAGTGTTCACAAGAAGAAAACTATCAGACTTAGAACAGAATTATAACATGACGAAAAGAGAATGCCTAGATATGGTTTACGCAGTGCAGAAGTTCAGACACTACCTATTGGGAAAACATTTTAAGATGTTTACAAATCACTCAGCCCTAAAATACCTAGTCAACAAGCCAGTGTTGGGGGGGAGAATCTGTCGATGGTTACTTTTATTTCAAGAATTTGACTTTGAAGTAATAGTCAAACCAGGAAAACTGAATGCAGGACCTGACCACCTATCACTGGTCACAAATGGAGAAGAACCCACGAACTTAGAAGACAACTTTTTGAATGCACATTTATTCTCAGTACTGATTGTTGATGACTACGTCATAGAGATCATCCAGTACTTGAGCACAGGTACCACACCGCAAGAATATACCACCGCGCATAAGAGGAACCTGGTAGTTCGCACAGCCAACTATCAACAGATCACAGGACATCTATATAAAATGGGCACAGATAGCATTTTACGAAGGTACTTGTTAGAGAACGAATGACCAATAATTTTAGCAGAATCCCATGAGGGATTGGAAGGAGGACACTATGCAGGAAAATCTATCGCGCAGAAGGTACTCTGTGCAGGATTATGGTGGCCAATGATTCACAGAGACTCAAAAGAGTATTGTGAAGGATGCGATCGCTGTCAAAGGGTAGGCAAACCCAACAGAAGGGACGAGATGTCATTACGACCGCAAGTGACATTACAAGCATTTGATAAATGGGAAATAGACTTTGTGGGACCAATTAACCCACCAGCCAAAAGAACAGGGGCAAGATACATCATCACCACAATGGAATACCTAACAAGGTGGGTGGAAGCCGCACCAATAAAAGACTACAATGCAGAGACAGCTGCACACTTCTTATTTGAACAAGTAATTACTAGGTTTGGGTGCCCAAGAGTCTTGATGAGAGACCAATTCACGCATTTCATAAATATCACCATCCACACGATGCTCAAAGAGTTTGAAGTTCACCACCAGAAAATCAAACTATATCATCCACAGGTGAATGGCACAGTAGAAGCCTTCAAAAAAATTCTAGAGAATGCACTAACAAAAATCTATAACATCAATAGAGACGATTGGGACCTCAAAGTACCAGCAGTATTATGGGAATATAGGACGACATGCAAAAATTTAACAGGGCACACACCATTCAAACTAATCTACAACCAAGAAGCAGTAGTTCCATTAGAAGTTTTAGTACCCAGCTTACGCGTAGCAGCTATCACACAAATGACAGAACGCAGCGCAATACAAGAAAGAATAAACCAGTTGTTAGCAATGGAGGAAGATCGAATCCCGGTAGGATTCCATCAACAAGTGTAGAAGGCTAGAGACAAAGCATGGCATGATCGACACATTAAGAAGAAAAGTTTCAAGGAAGGAGATCTAGTATTGCTCTATGATAGCAAATCATTTCAGCACCCAAGAAAGATAAGAATGCATTGGTTAGGACCATATGAGGTAAAATCTGTAACAGATGGTGGATCTATAAAGTTAAGAGATTTAGAAGGCGCTAAGCTCAGAGGAATGATCAACGGGAGCTGACTGAAGCTGTATAAGGACAGTCGACCACCCACCGCGCAGTAAAAAAAAAAACTGAAAAGTGCGAAGCACACTCAAAACACAGATGCAGCAAAGGTATGAACAACGGTTACATGCCAAAGAAAAACGAGCGGGAAATGGAAAGTCGGCAAAAGCAGGATGACAGGACAACACTAAGTGGAATTAAGGCACGACAAGGACTAATGGAACATCACATTAAACATACCAACTGGAAAGGGAAAAGCAAGTGTAATGGCAAGTACGAAATTTCCACAGATACATTGAAACCATAGTTATGGTGTACTAATCGCATCATGGAGGAAGCATCCTCGATAAGATTCATGACAAGCCCATACAACACATGAGAATGGAAGCAACTAGTCTATTCATGAAAGGAGAACAGAGAGAGAGAGAAATAGCAGCCCAAATGAACAAAGTGAGGCCACAGAGCTCACCACAGTCCTTCAAACTCAGTAAACATTCGACACTCACCACTATGGCACCACCAAAGTCCGTCAAACCAGGCTAGACAGCCAAACCAACCAAGGTTCAAACTAGTTCATGAGGACCATTGGAAGAAAATGAGCAGCAACAGCCAGAGATCGTCGATATTGATGAGATCCCATTCCCAGAGATAACACCGATGAACTCTACATAGATACTGGAAGAGATTCAGCAGCCACAAGTAGAGGACTTGAAAGAGGACACACCAGCAGTGGCACAGGAACCTCAAAATGAGGAAGAGGAAACCCAACAGGAAGTGAAACCAGAAAGAACTGAATCAGCCATGGAAGTTAATGGAATGGCACAAAATCAAGGATCAGAAGGGAAACTAGACGAGTCGCAACTACCCAGCCTAGGTCAACCAACAAAAGAGACCATGGGAACTACCTTGGCTTGGCCAGAATGGATTACAG
>JASDQU010101555.1:135012-145015 GCA_032191745.1 Picea mariana | reverse complement strand
GGTCTCACTTTGGGTTTGAGAGGTATCTTCATCTCTCCTAGTTCTCCTTCTATACCCTTCATCTCTGTAAATGTTGTAGGAAATAAGTCGTTGTACTCATGCAAAAAATCTGTAATGCTTTCTACTGTTGGCTCATCCCAGTAGTCTCCAATGTTGGCCATTTTGGGATGTTCAACTGTTCTGATGTTAACTTTATTTATCTTGATTGGCGTGGAAATAACTTTAGATTCTATCGGTGCTCCCTTCACATCTCTTTCTTCTTCTACTTCTTCAATCTGAATGTCGCACGACTCATCTTTGTCTGGTATTTCCTCCTATACCTGGTAACATGACAGTAGTTCCTTGATTGTCTGCTTATTTCGCTGCTGCTCTTACGTAATAAGTTCTATTTATGGTTCTTCAATGAATATGACTCTTTTGATCCATTTTAGGGCTACATCTATGTTGGAGTTCTCATGCTAAAACGAGAAAGTGATGGTAAAGTTCTATTGCAATGTCACCCATGTTGTAGTTCCTTTACGCAGTTCCTGATCTATATACCAGTTCACTGGTATGCCTTCTAATGTGTGAATGAAGTGGTGAGGCCATTCCTCTGGTGGGGTCATTTTCCACAGCATTTCACATTCCTCCAAGTGCTTCATTGGTGTCCCTAGTCCTTCAAATCTTCGTTGTTTGTTGTTTTTTTGTTTTGCGTCGAACCTTATGTGCAATAACCTCTTACATTGGTACCGGTTTGTGATAGTCTCCTTGTGTGCGCCCCACCATCTCGCGGGTGTGGCCTTGAGTGCTAAATCCAATGCTAGTAGCCTCTGGTTCTTTAGTACTTTGTCTTCATATTGTGTCAAGAATGTTTCCAAATCATTTAGTCCATGGAAATTGGGTGGTTCTTTGATTTTTGTGCCTATCCACCGTACTACGCGGTCTATTCTTGCACATCTTCTTGTGGATACTTCGTGTAGTCTCTGCTACTAGTTCTCTAATCCAGTGTCTGAATATGTTGTGCATGAAGTAATATTGCTCCAACTGAGTACCCCGTCTGCAGTTGGGTTTACATAATCCTCCTCGCACGCAGTTGTTCTGTACAACTGGCTGATTTCCACTAAGTCCAGGCAAGTGGGTTCTATGAACCTCTCCCTTTCAGATGGATCTAGTGGTTCTATGACCTTGTAATCTCTAGATTCAAATGTCATTTTCCTGGTCTTCAAGTTAATTATGGTTTTGTTTTCAAATGCCCAATCTAGAACGAGTAGTGTCGGGTACTGTTGGCACAGGGGCAGAACCAGGGTTCAACGCTACAACAACGCACCAACAAAACCCTAACTACCGACCCTTTCAGCAACACCTGCGAAGCAGATGAAGTCTCACCCAAGGTAGAGGAAGGGGTGGTTGCGAGACTTAGGTGTCTGCAACCTTAGCTGGGACATAGATCTGTGATTGTAATACTTGATAAAGCACTTAGAACTGTCAGTTCCTCAATATGTGATGAATATCCACTTCACTGATAAAACAGAGATTCACAACATTCACACTAATCTAATGTAGTTAAGCACTTAGCATAGGTAAATAGATCATATCTTAGCAGATCAAGCACTAAGCATATTCATATAGATCAGATCTAACGTTCTCACATATCAGTAGCACTAAGCATAAGCATATTTATCTAATCATCTCAAAGAACTTAGCAAATAACATATAAATGCATCAGAACATCACACAGAGCAGAGTAACACAATATTTATTTGGTTCACCCCCACCCTAGGGCTACACCCACCAAATCTTCTTCTTTATTATCTTCTTCAATATATTACATGCACAGAGCCTCAGAACCCTTCTCCGCATAGGACAAAATATCTGTGCAGCTTGCTAGATCCTTCTTCCTTGTTTTACAGCACAAAGCCTTCCACCCTCTGTTACAACCACTTACACTTAGCTCTGCAAGTATCTTACAGTCATGCAAAAATCTCTTACAGAATATACTTGCACTTAGCATACATTTACATCTGACTAGCGGCCTAACATCACATAGATGACCCCTCCTTACCTTGCCTAGACATCTATTTATATATTACAAAATAGGCCTAAGCATGGGTAAACCCATGGGCCAACATCCCAATCTCATTGCATAATCACAAAAACACAAAAAGGACCCAAAATGGGGCCAAGATCCTGTGATCTCCGCTTCGTCTTGCGCTCCTCCTTCGACAGGCTGTCGAAGTCCAAAATAGGTCAACATGATCAAGAATCTTACAAAACTTGGTCAAGGGCCAACAGGCCCCCAACACTCACCTGTGACTCGTGCCGAGTCACTCTGGTCTGACTAGTTCTTCCTTGAATGCCTCAAGCTTGGCTTGAGCTACTTCGAACTGTTGTTGTGCTACGACCTCTTGCTCGGTGAACTCCTGGATTCTGCGTCATTTACTGGCCCTTCTAGGCATTGTTCTTCTGCGGTGACAACTTGTTCTAGCTCTGTTCCTTGGATCTCAACCTCTGTGAACAATTGGCACGCCATATCTTGTACTGGTTGGAGCCATTGAGTGACTTCCATAAATTTTCTTTGAATCATATGGATCTGCTACTGGGTAGTGCACTGCTCTTGAGACCGCTTCATTATTTTTACAGATGACAGGGCCTTCACCTGCGCCTATAGTGTGTCTGCGCATTGCTTCACTTCCTTGAGCTATGACTCCAGTTCCTATAATTATGGATTCTTGTGAGGTTCTCATATGTTTGGGTGTTGTGGTTACTCAACTACTTGCATTCCAGGGCAAGAGCTTTTAGTCTGTCAACTGTGCTATGGGTAGTTGCTTCCCTTAGGTCTCTTACATCTTGTGGGGTCTCGGGAACAGTGTGTAGTTTCAAATCTGCGATGCATTGTTGTAGTTGTTGGATCACTTCTTCAATTTGCACCACCTGCTGTGGAACTCGCTCTTCAGTCTTTACTTATACAACTGTTACAGAGTGAAGTGCTTTGTTGACCATTTCCTTTACTTTGAGTTTCTCTGCGAGCAACTGTTCCTTGCTTTGCTGCAGTTGTTCTTTTTCTTCATCCCACTTTGCTTTGAGAGTAATATTTTCTCATTCTATAGTACTATGTTGCTCTATAAGGACTCCCTGTAATTGTGCTAAAGCCTGGGTGGCTTGCCCTGTTTCTTCCTGTGCTCGTCAAAGGCGAGCTTCGACTATATCAACTATTTGATGGAGTTGAGATGGCTCATCTCCCAGTTTTGGTGTTCCTAATGTTAGAGGTGCAGTGTAGACTACGCGGATGGACTGTAGTGCCTGCTACACCCCTTGAATTTAAACCTCAATTCGATTGTACATCTCCTCCTGCTTAGCCTCTTGTTTGTTTGTTATCTCCAGCGAAGCATCATTCAGTGCTGCTATGATGAAATCAAAGTCATCAGGGGTGAGGATAGTATGCAACTTGGTCATGGTTGCTTTTGATTTCTTCCAGGAGGAAGTCTTCAGGGGGGGAACCTTCCTTTTCATTGAGGGGTCCTCCTCCTCTCTAGGTAGTGTTACTTTTCCTCTCCTCTGTTCAGCCTCTGTGCCATCTATCTCTTCGTTGTCACGTCCTGGTGCTGGTGACATGGAAGAAGTCTTCATGGAGGCACTGCTTAAATCTTGCACTTCGTCAGTCTTCTTTGTTTTGCTAGGTCCGGGTGTATGCTACGCAATTTCTGGGCTGTCTATGTTGAATATCTCCGCAGGGTCTGCTGGAATAAGGAGGTCCGCCGACCATTCCTTGGTGATCTCCTCCAATTCATCCTCTGTCAGTTTGTAGTATGGCTGCAGCTATTTCTTATGTTCATCGACGTGCACTGTAATATAAATAAAATGTCAATCAACGTTGAATTTCATCAAAGGTCGGAACCTATGTAAATTATTTGGGGTCATACGAGGCTCGGACTGGATGGTTTTCTTCAGTTGATTGTGGTATGTATGGAACATGGAATTTGAATTACATTGCTTATTGATGTTACTGGAATAACACAATGTACTAAACTTTGCGACCAAAGGTTCAAAGGGATTGATGTCCGGGAAGGTCACACCTTTCGACATCTCCCAGGCAATGAAAACGATCAGGATCAATAGCCAGCTGAAATGAAATTCATACCCTTGATCCTAGGCTTCTCTGTAGTCAAGCTATAATTGGTTCACCAAATAGTTCTCCCAATCATTTGTAGGCCCTCCACGCACTTCCCTCTGAGGTCGACTACAAAACCAGTGACTTGGGTGGGTTGGTTCTTTCGTACTAAATTCCATGTGATCAATTGACAGGTGAGGTGCATTGCGCCACTCTGGATAGAAGCTACCTGGTGCCTTGAGTGCCCTTCTCGACATCTTCGTAGGTGTCCTTGATCCTTTGAGCTAGAGAGCAATCCATGGTTTTTTTGGGATATAAATCATGTGGGTCAAGGCCTTGCATACTTAGCCCTATGATCCGATTGATCAACAATGATGGTTTTACCACAAGTATCCGCCATGGTAACAGGACAACAACAGCTTGACACATGCATTCACCTCTTGGTTTCTTCCGAAGTGAGGAATTTTCATGATGTGGAGCAGTGTGGATTGCGTGAGGTTCATAGCCCATGACCGAGGGACGATATTTGAATTCTTTCCCTTTGTTATGGTTAGGTACTTATGTGGGGTGAGCATGTTATAGAACTTTTTGTTGTTGAGGTTGAAGTCACTAAATTTCAACGCTGCAATCTTTTCTTGGTCTACGCGAACTGTGTGTATCCCCTTTGGGAGGTACACAGTGACCAAGGCATACTCAG
This sequence comes from Picea mariana, assembly GCA_032191745.1. Taxonomy (NCBI): domain Eukaryota; kingdom Viridiplantae; phylum Streptophyta; class Pinopsida; order Pinales; family Pinaceae; genus Picea; species Picea mariana. The sequence continues at coordinate 140,231 of JASDQU010101555.1, read as the reverse complement.
AGTCTCTAGGAACATTGTCTTGATTTATTGCACCGCTCAGAGGTGGTATATAGGTGGGTAATATGCTCGAGATCAGTTTAGCATTTGCGAGATCATCCCTGTGCTTGGTTCACTTTTCATCCGCTGGCCAGGATGGTCCAGCTCAAGCAGTGGATGGAGAGGCCAACAGTCCTCTCATCGACGATGATTGTACACCTATAGACAATACTCTCTCTGACATGACTCTTTCAGTCATCAAGTCGAGGAGTACTTCTGTCACTGATTCTTCGACTGCGTTGATCTCCTCGAACATCCTCACTCGAGATTAATTAGATCGGGGTCAAATTAACTTAGACACTATAGTAGAATAAACAACAAGAGTGTAATGATCACTGTATCAATTCACTTAGTCTGTAGGCTCAAACTCTTGGTTAGCAAAAGTGTTCTTGGTGCGTGGCGTGACAGGATAAATAGATAACTCGACAATGGGTCTCTTGCAACAGGTATGAAGCCTTCATTAACTCTGTTCGGTCCATTATGGCGTGGTCCAATGGTTTGGTGTCGAGCCTTAAATGCCCTTCTACCCATTCGGGGCGGCAGTCAAACGGTTATAATGTCCCCAACGGCTATATTGCTTCGCCATGGTGAAGTGCCATGTGTCGTTGTTCTGATATCCCGACGAAGCTCCAATTTTGCAAATTTTCTTTTTGCGAAGTTCCCTTTGGAACTTTCTGTAACTTTTCAATCTTAGCCCCCTTCTTACTTAGCTTCCTAGCCTTCTTTCCAGTGAGCTTCATCTCGGTATTCCTTTTTCCATTCTAATTCTTATCTTCTTTTGACATAGTTATTGTGCGTTGTTGAGATTCTTTCCTAGGATTTAGGGGTATTACCTCTTCTTTATCTGGGGTAGGTACTTCATTCTTTTGTGAGTCCTCTAATGTTCTTGTAGCTTTGACATTTGGGTCTCTAGTGTTAAATAACTTTGATTTGTTCTCATGTTCTTCAATGAAGTGTGTGATCCTTCTAGCCATGAAATCTTTTAACTCTTGTTTCTTCTGCTCCAAAAATTCTTCTTCTTCCTTTCGTCTGGCTTGATCTCTATCAATCCAATGTTTTCCTAGTAACATGGTAAACGGGGCACTGTCTTCAATAAATTTAATAATCTCAAAATCTTATTCTGTCGAAGTTCCATTGGCATCCATGGGTATCTGAGTGAGCCTTCCACATGGGTTTACCAGTTTTCCTCTGAATAATCCTATTCCTCCTAATGAAGTAATCATAGCAGGCCTCCCTATAGCTTCCCAAGTTCTCTCTGTCATGATATTCACTTGTTTTTCTTTATCCAGATTACAATCAATGTCAAAGTCTCCTATTCTTGATTCGATGCATTCTTTTTATTTGGATATCTCTGATAAGATGATATGTCGGTGGTCATTCAGGGTTTATTTCATATGTAAAAATACTTCTCTGATTCTTTCTAGGATTCTTCCATTTCTGGATCTACCTTAGGGTTTTCCTGGTTTAGATTCATTCCTTCAAGCTTAACAATCATTCTAGGGCAATCCAACACTCCATGGTCCATAGCTTTGAAACAAAGACAACTAGGTATTCTTCTAGGGAATTCCTTATCAATATGTCTCGGTCTTCTGCAACTATAATAGAGGGTTAATCCTCTCTTTCTTTTAGATGATCCCCAGCTTCTCCTGTACTACATGCTAGGATCACAGAAGCTAACCTGCAACAAATTCTTTCTAGGATCCTGCATCCATTTCTTAGTCCAAACATTCTTTCTATGCATATGTATAACATATATTTCACTATTCTTATCAGATCTACTCATATCAAATCTTCTTTCATCTATTAGTGCCCTAGTTTTTAAGCTAGGACAAAATCTATCAAACATACCTAGATCCATACTCTAGAAAAAAAAAATCCACCTCTCTTACTTTTATAGAGCACAAAGCTTTCTTATATAGAAATTTTCTACTATTCTTACCTTTATCAGAGCACAAAGATTACAGATATTACCTCTTTTCTTCAGATCTGTCCTCTTTTCTTCAAATCTGACCTCTTTTCTTCAGATATAACCTTCCTCCTTGCACAAAGATTCACAGGTTAAGTAAAAAACTATGCACTAGGGTACATATATATGCACAGAGCTTTCACAACTTCAGGACGAATCTTTGCACAAAGATTCTTCTTTCTTAGTTCCCAACAATCACAATTCCAGGTCCTGGTAACAGAACCATTTGTTGGCATAGGGGCAGACCCAGTGTTCAACGCTACAACAACACACCAACAGAACTCTAACTACTAGCCCTTTCGGCAACACCTGAGACGCAGATGAAATCTCACCCGAGGTAGAGGCAGGGGTGGTTGTGAGACTCAGGTGTTTGCAGCCTTAGCTGGGACACAGATTTGTGATTGTACTACTTGATAAAGCACTTAGCACTGTCAGTTCCTCAATATGAAATCAATATCCACTTCGTTGATAAAATAGAGCTTCACAACATTCACACTAATCTAATGTATTTAAGCACTTAACATAGGTAAATAGATTAGATCTTAGCAGATCAAGCTCTAAGCATATTCATATAGATCAGATCTAACATTCTCACATATCAGTAGCAATAAGCATAAGAAGATCTATCTAATCATCTCAAAGAACTTAGCAAATAACATATAAACGCATCAGAACATCAACAGAGTAGAGTAACACAATATTTATGTGGTTCAACCCCACCCTAGGGCTATGTCCACCAACTCTTCTTCTTTATTAGCTTCTTTAATAGATTACATGATAGAGCCTCAAAACCCTTCTCCGCATAGGACAAAAGATCTGCGCAGCTCGCTAGATACTTCTTCCTTGCATTACAACACAAAGCCTTCCACCATTCGTTACAACCACTTGCACTTAGCTTTGCAAGTCTCATATAGTTATGCACAAAGCTCTTACAGACTCTACTTGCACTTAGCATACATTTACATTTGACTAGCGGCCTAACATCACATACATGCCCCCTCCTTACCTTGCCTAGACATCTATTTATATATTACAAAATAGGTCTAAGCATGGGTAAATCCATGGGCTGACATCCCAATCCTGTTACATAATCCCAAAAACCCAAAAAGGACCCAAAAAGGGGCCGAGATCCCGTGATCTCTGCTTCGTGTTGCGCTCCTCCTTCGACAGGTCGTCGAAGTCCAAAATAGGTCATCATGACCAAGAATCTACCAAAACTTGGTCAAGGGACATGTACGTTGTTGTGCCATCCACTATTTCGATGAGTTCAAAATCTGCTTTAGTGCACACACCATCAATATCTACTGTTACTCATTTTAGTCTCACGATTGGTAGGACCCTATGTTGGTTTGCTAGTTTTAGATGGACATTTGAATATCCCAATGTTGGCTCTCCCATGCATTGCCAGGTTTTCTTGGGTAGCACATTCACTTCAGATCCTAGGTCCAGTATGATATCTCCCATATTGAAATCCCCAATGTTAGCGTTCAATCTAAATTCCCTACTTGTTCTTCTTCTTGTGTGTAGATGATTGACAATTTTCAGTTCTCGCTTTTGTTCCGTCTCGTTGCTACATTTCTCTAGGATGTTTTGCAATATTTTCACAAATGGAGGATCACTTAACATTTTGATGCATGATTGTAAAAAGTCTTGGATAATAATTACTTGTCCCTTGGGTTGCATTCCTTTGGTATGATCCAATGATGGTGGAATTTCGTATTCTGGGGCTTCATGGGCTGGTTGTGTAGTGGAAGTCGACGATGTTTCCATCTTCTGAAATTATTGTCTGGCTTCCTTAAAAGTATCCTTTTCTTTGGGTGCGTCAAACTTCTTCCTTAGTTTGGTGTTCTTCTTTACCCACTGGTTCTGTGAAGGTTCTTGTCGAACTGTGTCATTCCCCCACGGGTGACTATGTTGATGTTCTGTCCATCCTCCCTTTCTTCGGCTTAAATCCATTGAACATTCTGATTGTTCTGGTTCCTCTTTTCCTATATCTTTACTAACAATATCGGACATTCCTCTGTCTCGTGGTCCGATGTGCAATAATACATACAAGTTGTTGGTGATAGTGGGCATTCCCGTGCATAATGTCCCAGTTGCTTACAATTGTGACATGTGACTGGTCCTTTTCCATGTTCAAAACCTCCTCTGGCTCATTCTCCTCCTCGATAACTTGCTCAGTCCCCTCTCAGCGCATTGCACTATGGTTCTGAATTATATTGCGCGGTATTATACTGGGGTTGTGCCGGGTTGTACTGCGGATGTGCGTTGTTGTATGGTTGTTGCGTAATGTTGTATTGTTGCTGTGTAGGGTTGTATGGAGCTRGTGCTTGATTGAACTGTGACGCTGCTTGCCCAGTCAGCATTTYGACCTGTACCCTATAGGCATGCAATGTTCTCTCCTGCATCAGCTCCAAGGTTCTGCAATATTTGTCATCGTGGCCTAYTGACTTACAAAAGGTGCAATAAGAATTCCTTGGAACTGTATGGTACTTTTGCATCATCGTGCAGTGATAAGGGTCGTGACCCAATTTCTTTCATATCTCCCACCATAATCCCCCCTGTGGTAGCGGGTTTGGCATGCCTTTTGCCATATACTACGTAAATGTTGGACATTCGTTCTTATGGTGTTCTTCCGTCCAGCATGTGGTGCACTAAATGACTTCTTGTTTGTCCTTCTTCTTGTTCTGATTCGGCTGAAATGTTAGGTTCTTCAAATCCTCCTTCAATTATTCAATAGTTGGGTCCATCTGCTCGTACTGGTTCTCTTCCAGCTGCAAGGATGCCTGTAGAGCCTTGACCTGTGTCTAAAACTTCTTCTGTCGTAAGGGATATTTTAGGTGTGGGAGTAGTACATTGACAAATAGATGTCGATGTTGCATCTCGATCATAAGGTATTTTGACTTCCCCTTCAATCGCTTGAATCTCTGGTCAATCTCCCATACAGACTCTCCTGGTTTCTATCTGATCTCGATCATTTCATTCATGTACTAATCCTTTGAGATCGAGTTTTGTAACTCATAAATCAGTAGCCTCTTAATTTCTGTCAGCATCCTCGTCGTCCCCGGGGCACTATTCATGTCTAGAATCATGTACCAGTCTAGTGCATGGTCTCTCAACATGATCGCTAGTTGTGCAAGTTTGGTATCTTCATTTGTTATCTGTTTTTCCTGTCATATCTTTGCACAATTGAAAAAATGCTTCTTAGGATCCTCTG
>JASDQU010101555.1:115784-126247 GCA_032191745.1 Picea mariana | reverse complement strand
GTACCTTTTTGTTCATACTTTTTGCTATCATTACATCCTTTTCCCACTCACATTTAAGCCTACATTATCACCTTAACCTATCTTTCCAAAGGTATATAATGTTTCTTCTCTTTGCTATATGTTTAATTTGTTTTACATGTAATTTTACATTACTCTCATACTTAGCCATCGATCAAAAACATATAGTTGCTGAAACAGTTTGAACTGCAAATTATTGTTGCTGCTTGAAGACCCGTTGCTGAAACAGTCAACAACACACAAATCCCATTGTTGAAACAGTCTGTGATTTGTGACGCTGGAACAACAATTCATACAACAGTAACAAGAAGGATCTGTTACACTGGCCGCAATAGCCACACCTTAAGCCAGCACCAACCATCGCTGTTGCGTAAGACCACGTTGCTGAAACAGTCAAACAGAACGCAAATCTCGTTGCTAAAACAATCCATGATTTGCGATGCTGAAACATTATACAACAGCAGTAACAAGAATATAAATAAAGAAGTTGTTACACCGGCCACAACAACTACACCTCAACCTAGCACCATTCCAACTATTGTAACAACATTTTGCTACGGGAGATCAGAATATCCTATTCCAGCATAGAAGATTAGATCTGACTAAGAATAGGATTCGCATGTACACATGTAATTTTATGATCAATTGTATTAAGAGGATTCTCCTCTTTAAATAAGGGGAAATCATCATTAGGGGGGGGATTTCTTTGGCTAGAAAGGAATTACAGAGAAGGGCATGTTCACTTTGGATATTGTAACATGATACAATTGATAGATGAATAAAAGATTATTCTGAGCATTTCCTCTTAGTTCCTTTCATTTATGGGCAATCTTGTGAGAAGGGAGGGCCCACCTTCTTCACAAGATTCACCCATTAGTTCTGTAGTGTGTTAGTATTATTTTTGTTCATGCCTTGTTTAAACTCTGTTTTGCTGAAACTCTACTTTACTGAACTATGTTTTGCTGAAACTCTGCTTTACTGATTATTACATTGTTTTCATGCAATTCATTCCTGGGTAACTGTTAATCATTCTGATTGGTAATTCTGCTTGATGAATTTATGAAAGTGTGATAATCAAAGATAGGTGCTGAAGATTCCTGCTTGGGGAATAGGGTCATGTTCTCTGTTAAAAGATAGTTAGCCTTCAGTACTTGTCAATCATTTTGATTAGTAATGAGTTCATGAAAGTGTGATATTCAGAGACAGGTGTTGAAGATTCCTGCTTTGGGGAATAGGGTCCTGTTCTCTGTTACAGAATAGTTAGTCTTCCTTGTAGTATCCTGAAAGATTTCTTTTCCTAGGTTGTTGTTTCTTAATGTAATCTAGGATTCTTCTGATAATTATTTCCTTAAATCTCAAACTCTGCAATAGATAGATTACTTTTCTGTAATTCAAAGTAGAACTTCAGTCTGTTCAAGGCAAGGTGTGATTAGTGTACTTTTACTACAACTCTAGATTGCTTTTGAGATTGAGCATATATAGTGTGTGATTGCCTTTGAAATAAATAGACTTCCCTGGGTTGACAATTTATGTAAGACTTGATTGTTTAGTTAATAAGCAATTACAGTGACCAACAGTTAGTAGCACCGAGATCCTTCATGTAAAATTTGGAGGATAGATGTGATTTCACCTCCTTGATAACATCCATGTATTTCCTACCAACAACATGTCATCAACATACAACACTACATAAATGAAGTTATTACCAACCTGCTTGGAATATACACAGTGATCAACCATGCTTCTCACAAATCCTAATCCAAGGATGTATGTGTCAAAATTTTGGTACCACATCCTAGGTGATTGCTTCATACCATATAGTGATTTCTTTAGCTTACAGACCATCTCTTTCTTTCCCTTCACTACAAATCCTTCTAGCTACTTCATGTAGACTTCTTATTCCAGATCCCCATGTAGGAATGTTGTCTTCACATCCATCGGTCCCACTTCAATATCAAAAGCAACAACAATAGATAAAATAAATCTAATAGAAGTTAACTTAACAACATGAGAAAAAATCTCACCAAAGTCAATTCCCTTTACCCGGGAATAACCTTTTGCTGCTAACCAAGCTTTGTATTTCTCCACTTTTCCTTCTGCATTAAACTTCTTCTTAAACAACCATTTTCTACCAACAATTTGTCTTCCAACTGGAAAATCAACTACATCCCATGCCTCATTCTTATCCAAGGCATACATTTCTTCAATCAATGCCTTCTTCCAAAGTTTACTATCCTCTAAATTCACTTCTTCCCTGACAGTTCTGGGATCATCATCAGTAATAGATAAAGAAAAATTATAACGAAAAATTAGGTGGACTATACCTTTCTAGTTGCCTTATTTCCCTCACTGATCTCCTCAATACTAGGGTATGAGGTTCGTCTTCTTCTGGTTCATATTCTTTAGATGATTCAGATTTTGCATCATCCAACTCCAAATCCATTTTCTCAGGTTCTTCTGGCCTTGGTAGGAATTCCTATTTGGAAACATCTTTTACCTCTCTAAAAACAACATCTCGACTTTAAACAGTCTTCTTGTTTTTTGGGTTCCAAAGCTTATAACCTTTCACACCATCTTTAGAACCAATAAAGATACACTTTTCATCCTTTTTATCCATATTACTCCTATTTTCCTTTGGAACATGTACATAAGCATCACAACCAAACACTCTAATATGTTGAAGAGAGGGTTTCTTTCCAATCCATACCTCGTGTGGAGTTTTATCATCCAATGTTGATGAAGGTGATCGATTTACCAGGTAACATGTTGTACCCACTGTCTCTTCCCAAAACTCATGTCCTAAATCGGCACCATTGAGCATACTCCTTGCTTTTTCCATCAGTGTCATGTTCATCCTTTCTGCAACTCCATTCTGTTGAGGTATGTATGGAGTAGTCTTCTTCCTTGCTATACCACACTTCTTACAGAATTCTTCGAATTCAATTCCGTAGAATTCTCCACCATTATCTTTCCTCAATACCTTTATTTTCTTCTCTGTCTGATTTTCTATCAGAGCCTTAAACTCTTTAAATTTATCAAATACCTCAGATTTCCTTCTAAGAAAATAAATTCATGTGTTCCTTGAGAAATCATCTATGAATGAAACATAATACACATATTTACCTAGCGATGGAACAGGCACAGGTCCAAACACATCACTGTGTATCAACTCTAAGATCCCCTTTTCTCTTGTAGCACCAGATGGAAATCTTACTCGATTATGTTTTCCATATATGCAATGTTCACAGAAATCAAAATCTAAAGTGAAATTAGACATACCTTCAACCATACCTTTATCGTGTAGTGTTCGAAGGCCCTTTTCTCCAATATTCCCCAGTATTTGATGCCATAGCATGGTCTTCTTTCCAGGGATAGTATTAGTATTGTCTTCTTTATTTTTCTTCTCAAGGACAACAGAACTGTTACACCCATTAGTATAAGTTATTCCCAACAACTTGTACAAATTTCCACACCAAAGTCCCCTCATCAACACCATTGCTCCTCATACCATCTTGCAAGTTCCCTTTCCAAATAAAGTATCCACTCCTACATCACCAACTTGCTTACCAATATTAGGCTCCTGGCTAGTTTTGAAATGTGCAGAACCTCAGGGAGAGTTCTAATCGTTCCATATTTTAACATCAACTTAACCCTTCCACGTACCATGATTTTGGTTGTTGATTCATCTCCTAGGAATACATCACCACCATCGTATTTTTCATATTCATAGAACCACTCCCTATGAGGATTCATATGGTATGACGCACCTGAGTCGATCAACCATACATCACGGTCTGCATGTGTACCTATAGATGCTAGGTAAACATCACCTCCTTATTCAGTGGAGGTTTTCGCCTCTATGGAAGAGGTACTATCAGATCCCTTTGGTTTATCAACCTTCTTAGACTTGCAATCTTTCTTATAATGCCCTGTTTTACCACACTTCTATCATTTCCTCAAAGATTTTCCTAGAGACTTAGATCTACCTGTAGATTTAGATCTCCCCCCCCGAAGACTTACTAGGATTCATGTCTTGGGTACAACCTCTTACAAGTAAAGCATATGTGCTATGACCATCCATGATTTTCCGCCTCATCTCTTTAGATAACAAGGATGCAACTACATCCTCATACTTCAATGTAGATTGAGTGGTACTACCAATTGCTACAACTAGATTATCCCAAGAGTATGGAAAAGAACATAACAAAGTAATAAACTTATCTTCTTCTGCAATCTTAATATTAACAAAGACAAGTTGACTTACTAGAGTATTAAAGGCATTTAGATGTTCTATCACAGAATATCCATCTTCCATCCTAAGATGATATAACTTCTTTCGAAGAAACAACTTTTTTACCAAGGACTTTGATTGATACAAATTCCCTAACTTATCCCATAGTTCCTTGGCTGTAGATTGTCCCGAGACATTCAACAACACTGAATCTGCCAGGCAGAGTCGAATAGTACTCCTTTCTCTTTTGTCCAACTTCTCCCAATCTTCCTTCGGCATACCAGTAGGTGGTGTACTAGTATTTTGTGTATTATTAGGTTGTGTACCAGTTGACTGTGTGCCAATAGGTTGCATACCAGTAGGTTGTGTACCAGGATCCACAACGATCCATTTTTCTTTGTATATAAGAAGTTCCTCCATATTGAGCTTCCATAGCTCAAATATTTTACCATTGAATTTCTCTATCTCGATTCTAAAAGAGCTCGCCATTCCTCTTTCTACACTCGAATCTCGACTGCAAAAGCTCCCACTAAACCTAGGTTTATCACAGACCCAAGATAAACTTGATCTATCAAGATCGAGCCAAACCCTCAGCAACAAAGGCATCCCCCGAAAGCCAAAAACGGGCTCTGATACCACATGTAAGTTTTAAACCTGTGAAGTAAAGCAATGCATATAGATTCTTAATCAAAACAAAAATTAATCAATGGCTCATACACATAGTACACAAAGATTTATACTGGAAACGCTTAACTGAGAGAAAAGATTTCAATGCTTCATTGTATTGATTTCACCATTCACCATACAATATATATACAATGTTTTTTGGTATTTTGTAGATACCAAAACCCTAATCCCTTAATCCGGGATTAATTTAGAAAACCGCTAAAAACAGAAAAAATCCCCTAAAATAGAAAAAATGCCCCCCCCCCAAAAATCGAGGCTCTTCCTCGAACCCTGTCAGATGCAATTGTTGATTCTGATGCGCCCACACACACACATGCAAATAATAGAACACATACCCAACAGTAAAGGGGTTGAGTCTACAAGAAAAAAAAATTGCTGAAAAATGATAGGTATGGCTGTGATAAGAGCGAAGAGAGAAATCCAACGGAATATATCTCAAATAATGGTGCCAATAGGATCCAGACTTTTTGTTTTATTCCTGCGGGGTTATACTCTGATCTAAAGAATACTACAATGATGAAATGCCCCAATGCTTAACAAGAATAAATGTGTAGTAATTTCACAACTCGAATGCAGGAGACACAATTGTGCGGCAATAGATCTTGCCTTTTCTGTTTTTGTTTCTGTCCCAAAGGTTAGGCATTCAAGGGTTCTATAGACAAAGGTTTGCCAAGTTTTATAGCTCTCTGATATACGCGTGGGGTGCAACAATAGTACTCAGCCCAATATCTCAGGGCACCAACTAAGGAGGCTAAATTGTACTCTTAGCCGTACTACTTGACTACCCGGGTACTAGAGAGTATCTTCCAGAGTGTTGTTCTCAATGGCACTATAGAAGTCAGGTGGTTTATCGGTTTATCTATGGATGGCTTCATGAGATCTAGGTTGATTTGTATACAGTTGTTGTCTAATGCACTACCACTCGAAGGGGTACCAACAGGGGTTACAAGGGTGTCCAATAGAGGTACGCTTAAGTACCACTTGTATTTCCTGCGTGTATGAATCCTCGACAACGGGTTTATGCACGTAACGACAAATCTCTGTAGCTTAAAGAAATCGGAATACATCTCTAGTCTGGAAAAAAAAATAACCCATAATTTTTTGCCGAGGAAGGTGCTTTGATACCACTTGTAATATTCCAGATATAAAAAAGTATGTAGAACAAAAATAAATAGCTAGAAAAGGCATATGAACAATAATATAACCAAAACAACACCACAATAATACCAAAATGATACCATAATAACACCAGAAAGAGCACTTTGATTACTGAGAGCAATGTACACTTGCCTCTTCGAGGGGGAAACCTCTAACAGAGCAGAGCTCTATTACAATAATATCCAAGAAAAAAGTTCTCATACCCTCAACTCCCATTTATACTAAATATGTCTATCAAAAGAACCATCTAGAGGAAGATTCATCTAGAAACGAGAGCTTCTATTAGGTCTTCCTGCATTGGACTTATTCTTCCGTATTGCTAGGCCTTATTAATATTGACCTTTATTACATGAAATATATTATTCTACCTATGTGAGGGGTTAGGTCCCTAACAATCGATTTTGTTTGTTGGACTTGTCCTAAAAGGCGTTTAGGGGAAAACAGATGCACTCTAGTAAGTTTTTGAAGCTCTTTGTTCTACGTTATTTGTAAATATTTTTATTACCAATTAGAATTAAAGACTAACATTATTGTTTTCCTTGACATGTACCGTGGACTAAAATAATACCTTACTCTTTCTCGGTATCATGATCCGGTTTCCTTGCGTCCAAGTATGCATATGCTATTATCTAATGCATTTTTAACAAGGGGTTTATAGTTGGTTTTAATCCTTGTATGCCTTATAAGAATTTCAAAGTCTTTGTATAAAAAAGGGATTGAATTTCAACCTAAGATGAATTCGAATTCGTATCACAGATATTTTTAGAAAACCCTTTTTGTAACATAGTCAAGGGACTCTTTAATAACTGGATAGTGTTGTGAACAATTAATTTGTTAATGTATAAGTTTCATATACATATTTATTTCTCTAGTTTATATGTAAATACATAGTCGTCTCATCTATCTAATTCGGCCTTTTGCACAGACAATAATTACATTGATATACACTAACAATTTCTGTTATAATAGGAAATATAATGTATTCCTTGGTTTTGGTTGTGCGAATATCCATTTAGGTTAATTCTTCCCTTCAAACAGAGTTTATTTCCTTTGATTTTAATATAATCTGCTTGTCATTATATAGAAGGGCAATTTGTTTTGATAATTACTGAGTACGTATCTTATTATATAATTATGAGAATCGATTGTTTATTGCCAACTAGTTCATTTTGGATTCTCTCATTCATTTTAATGGTTGATATTAACTATTCACATCGATTGTATCATTTTGATTTAACTAATACAATTACCATAAAACTTATATAATATCGAAATTGATGTCTTTATGCTAATTGTACATTCACTTGTTAATTACCCTAAAATATTTTTAGGAATTTTGTAACTATTTTAAATGCATAGTATTATGTGTAAAAATAAGCATCTCTTAATGTATAATATTTTCATGATATCCTGGATCATAAAGGAAAAATTAACTTAACATGAGAATTTTTAAAGGAACATGAATCGTAATTATAATTTCTCTTTCTCGGCATATAAATAAATAAAATAATAAGAATAGAACATGTACAATTCCCACAATAAAAACAATTGGTTAAATGATGTGAAGGTCGTCGTTCCACCCAACCACTATCCAGAATAGCCAAACTCTCTTGTTCTAAATACCCCTTGAGCCTAATCGTGGAACCACAAGGATGAAGACTGTAGCTTTATTCTGCAAATTTAACTTAGAAATTCACCATTTCATTCTCTAGTATCTTTGCCATTCATGTGATCCTCCTTCTCTAATGATGTRAAATATTTTTATTCACTTGCCTAGSACTGTTTGATCATTAATGAGTGACCTGCTCAACTCTAACTCTTACTTGAGTTTGACCATATTTCCTGGGAAGATGCTCCTTGCATCACTTGAGTTCAACTCAATTTMTTTGCCACTTGGTATTTAATAAAATGTCACTTGTCATTYYTCCTTGTGGGTCAACAATCACTCTTTAAGGACTATCTTCAAATTTTTATTTCCATCTTTTTATTAAATAAATACTTAAAATGTCTTCAAAATTGTAATATTCGATCATTGTCAAGGATTGATGATATTTTTTACAGGTACATTTTCCAGAGCTCAGAAGAGATAGTTCTTTTGAATTCATGCAGGAGATCAAGTTTCAGAAAGAGAATTTTTACAGGTGGAAACCTTTCTAAAAATCAAGCAACTAGATTCGTTCATCCAGAATTCAGAGGTAAATCTGACCGTTGGATCACAGAGGAAACCTATGTAAAGAAGGAGAGAATCGTGGTCATATGATTGAATATTCGGGAGTGACTTAAAACATCAAATTGTGTAAGAGGAACAATGGTCAAATTCAGTGTTGAATACTTCGAATAAAATTACCCGAAGGAAAAATATTTTAGCCGAAGATAAAGTCCCAAAGTGGACATGAGTCGTCTGAGCTCAGAAAATTTTCGGGAGTAATATTGACTGTCCGATCAAAATAAAGTGGAAGTATAGGATAAGCAAGGCCAAGGCACAAAGTCCCTGATTAAAATCATCATATAGCATCATGAAAGATTTCATTTGTTGGATTAAAGCTGAGTAGAACTAGTCAACCTCAGTGCTGAACACTTCGGTGAAAAGGAGTTTGAATTGAGCCAGAATTCCCGAAGCCCTAATTCAAAAAGAAACGTCAGCTGTTTTATCTAAGGAACACTTCGGTAAATATCTTGACCATTGGATTGAGTAAAGAGGAAGTATAGAATAAGAAAGGCCAAAGGCTTGAGATCCTAAATAGATGAATTCCCGACAACCATTGGATCATGTTAAGATTCTCGGTTTAAATAAGGATCGTTAGATGAAGTCAATTTACTCAAGATTTTTCTTCAGGGAATGCCACTCTGGGAGAATTGGGAAGTGGGAAAAAGTGAATAACCTGAAGTTCCAAAGGAAAAAATGAATATGGACCATCCAAGTGGAAGGATAGCCTAAGCACTGAGGGTTGTTGGATCATCCACGACAACAGGACCACGCCAACATGACACATGGCACAATAAGATGGTGACAAGTGTCAAGGTCTAGTTGGCACTTTAGGTATACAAAAGTCATGAATCTAGGTGACATGTGGAAGCCACTCATTCAGTGTCATATCAATAGTGACATCACAAATCACGTCACTCCGAGATTACTAACTTCGAGGATATCCAAGCCCATGTTATCAACTAATTGTCAAAGGTCAGAATCATGATTAATCATTGATCTAATTCACAAGCATTATCGATCGTTGATAAAGTACAGTGGACGGATAGATTAAGCATAAATCTCAAAGAAACATTAACCGTTGATCTACTTAGGGAGCGTTCTCAACCGTTGATCAAGAACAGTGGAAGGATAGTGTAAGCAGAGGTGTTAACAGACATCAAGTGGTCATCACCGCCTTATGACTTAATTGATAGGTAATCACTCCGGATGGATTGAACTATCTCAGAGTTTGAGTATCCTGGAGTCCTAAATCTTTGAAGTTCCGGAGTAAATAACATATGTCAATCTCAACGTCCAATTAAAACATGATTGATGATTTTGATAAGTGATTAAGCACATGTTTGGATTAACACCTAGCCATTGTATTTGGTCATATGGAAGTCCCAAAGTGAATGAGAATCGTTCACTCAACTGCAGATTAAATAATGACCCTCGATTTGTTTGAAGCCTCTGGATAAACTAGGATCGTCTATCCAAGGAAATATTAATATTGACCGCGTGATCTACTAGTGAATACAGTATACGCACTTTGGAGAAATATACTCCAGGAGGATTGAATGACTACAAAAGAATGAATTCCTGAAGGAAGAAGTACTAAAGAACCGGGTTCCAGCACCGGTCATGTGATAAGGTAAAGAAGCTAAAGGTGATAGAAATAATAATCCCTTTGACGCTTGAATACGGTCCCACATAGAATAATAGAGGAAAAATAATAAAGCGCTAGGAACAAATGCTTAAATGGATAAGCCCATGGTTTTGTGCTCATGGTCATTTGAACATTGGGTTGAAGAAAGTGCCTCATACAGATTTCATTTCTGTAAATATATCAAGGTTGGTAGAATAATTCAACATAGAATTTACACCATAAAAATACGGAGAATCGGTAAAATCCCGAATACGATTTGTTGGTGAACTGAGGATTCAACAGAATCATGAGAACAATATAATGATTCAATCCATATCTCTGATCAACTCATGAGGAAAAGATGAACTGATAGACGGTCATTATTAAAAGGGAGTTAAATCATGAGCATTATGAATAAATAATAAAAAGGGAAAATGATATTATTTAAAGTTTAATATTATCATTTAAATGAAAAGGTACAATGGTTCAATATCAAAAGACGCAATGTTTCAAATTCACACCAGTTGGAAGACTAT
>JASDQU010101555.1:74530-86365 GCA_032191745.1 Picea mariana | reverse complement strand
GATGATATCCTACGACCATTCACGAATAATTTTTTATTCGTGTATCTAGATGACATTCTTATTTACAACAAGTCTTGGGCAGAACACTTGCAGCCTATTCAATAGGTTCTGCACACCCTGTGGCAACATAAGCTATACGCCAACTTGGAAAAATGCTCCTTTGGCATGGATAGGGTCCATTACTTGGGCTACATAATTGATCAACATGGAATACATGTGGATCCAGCCAAGATCCAAGTTATCCATGACTGGACAGCCCCAACCACACTCACTGAGCTTCGGAGATTCTTGGGCCTTGCCAATTTATACCATAGGTTCGTGTTGGGAATCTCCCATATTGCATGGGCCCTCATCCAAATAACAAGTGTTCGATTATTTGAAGCATCTCTTGTGCTTAGCCCTAGTACTTTCACTACCAGACCTACAACAACCCTTTGAGATTGAGATAGATGCTTCAATCTATGTTGTGGGCACCGTTCTCACTCAACAAGGCCACCCCATGGCCTATCATAGTGAGACACTATCAGATGTTGTCTGTAAGTACCCTACTTACAACAAAGAAATGTACTCCATTGTGCAATCCTATCGCCAGTGGAGACATTAGATTCTTGGGAAGGAGATAGTTATCCACATTGATCATAAGACACTATAGTTCATGCAGACACAAGGCAAATTATAGAATGAGTGCCATCAAAAGTGGTCCACATACTTACAACAATTCCACCTCAACATCAAGTATAAAGCAAGAAGCACTAACTGTGTCGCTGATTGCCCCAGTAGACCACCAGTTGCAACACTCACCATGGTGCTAGACTCTTGCAACCATGAGACCTCTCGATGGCCCCAACTCTATGAGACAGACCCATACTTCGCCACCACTTACCAAATGTTGGGTGAAAACGCAGTTGTCGATAATTTCCATCTTTAGGATGGGTTTTTGTATCGTCTGGGCCATATCTGTGTTCCATCAAGAGAGTGAGCAAAGATGATATGGGAAGCCCACTACAGTTTGGTGGTAGGACACTTCGACGTCGAAAAGACAGTGGCGATGCTACAAAAACATTTCTACTGGCTAAAACTTTGACAGGAGGTCAGCAAGTATATGAGGTCCTGCACTGCCTATGGTATTGCCTTACTGACCACTATGAAACAAGGCTTGTACACCTCTCTTCTTACTTCTGACAGGCCATGGGAATCCATCTCAATGGACTACATGTCGAGCCTCCCATCCACCAAGTGGGGAAACGACTGTGATTTTGTGGTTGTTGATCTCTTTTCTAAGATGGTGATTCTGGTTGCCTGGAAGAAGAGCATCACAGCAGAAGCCACTGTCAAGATTTTCTTTGAACAAGTCTGGGTACATTTTGGAATCCCACAAACCATTGTCTCATATTGTGACAATCGATTTCTCAGCACATTCTAGTCGAGCCTCTGGTCACTGCTAGACACCAAGCTCACCAAATCCACAACCTTCCACCCCCAGATAGATGACCAAACCGAGGTCGTAAATTGAATGATCATGCATATCCTGTGCATGTATAATTCCAAGCACCCTCGCACATGGGATGAGAGTCTTCCCTATGTCCAACATAGCTACAACTGAGCCCTGCATAGCTCAACCGAACACATCCCCTTTTAGGTGGGGTTGGGATTCCAACCATTGGGTCCCATATATATTGCACTTCCCCTTGCAGTCACCTCGGCCGACTCATCTCTTGCTCCAACTGAAGCTGACAAAGACACCTAGTTCATTGAGCGGATCTAGCACATCTACCAACAGGTTTAGGATATCCTACAAAATTCCAATGACAAGTACAAGGAGCACCATGATCAACATCGGGTGCCACATAATTTTCAGGTGGGTGACAAAGTTTGGTTGCACCTGTAGAAAGAACGCCTTACATGACCCCATCAAAATCTTCGCCCACTTCGTTATGGGTTGTACACCATGACCAAGGCTATGGGGGATAATGATTTTGAGCTCAACATTCCTCCTTTCCTTGGACTGCACCCAGTGTTCAACGTGGACCTCCTTCAACCTTATTTCCCACCATTATTAGACACCTCAGATGTAGAAGAACAACTGACACCAACAAAAATCAACCTCGACTACATACAACAGGCATCCAGTGATCAGATTTTGGATACACAGATCAAAATCATTCGACGACAAATGATCCAGCTTTATTGAGTCATCAAAGTAGGGCATCTCCTGCACCAACGCAAGTGGCTCACCCAGGGCCAAATTCAACATAAATTTCCTCATCTGATGGGGGAACTCAACAAAATGGATACCATTGCTTCCTAAAGAGGGAGGATTGATCCAGGTGGATATCGGTGGCCACCCACCTTTTCTAGCTAGCTCAAAACAACTTTCTGGCAATTTTGGTAATTTACTAATTTTAGCAATTTTTCGGGTCCTGAACTTCCATAGTTGTTTTGAGGCCATAAATGACATTTTTTTGGGTATCTTCCGATCAAAAATTTCAACATGAAATTTTTGTCAATAGTTATAGTCCTCAAATAGATATTTCTAACGGGCTATCGTACGCCTAAAACGAAGATCGTATGCAAAAGTTATGACCTTGGGAAGTTGATGTACTGACTTACCCAAACGGGGCCCACATGATTTTTGGCGCTTCATCTCCTAGGTTTAGGTTTTTGGATGTCTAGAGTGTCTAGAGTTTTTGACACTCCTGTTTATTGTAAAAAGGCCTTCAGAGCCTCATTGTAATCACATTCTTGTGAATGAGCGCAACCGTCACATCTCTTCTCAGAGATAAGACGCCACCATTCTAGCAAGCTTGTTTTCCATTGCATTTTATTGTTTCATCTTATTTCCTTGTTGAATAGAAAAACAGTTTTATTGTATCTTTGTTATTTTGTGTTAAGCATCTGTTAATAATTCGTAGTCATTTCGTTCTTCTCATAAAATCCGGATCAATCCACCACTCCCTCTGGCTGAATGTTTACCCCTCGACCATTGTATCATGTGGAGACCTCATGGCACTGTGTGTTTTCCTTGTAGTTCAGCTAGGAGCTCTAACCCTCGGTGGTGCCATTGTGATAGATCTAGACTAGGCTACTTTGAATATTATATAAATAACCTCGAAATCACCTACTTGCACTCATTTTTATTCTTTATCTCTCTTATGCATAAATTCACAATGAGTCTTGCTATGCAAGTTTTCTTCTTTTATAAATCCTGTCATAAATGCTCTGTTGTGTTGTACTTTTCTGACCACTGCCTTTTTCCTTTTTCTGACTTCTCTCTGTACCGGCACGATACTTTTACGGTCTTGTTACCTTATTTTGGCGTGCAATGTATTCTTGTTCTTTTACACCACTTACTGTCTGTTGTGCGTTGTATCATCTAACTGTCTGTCTACCACTTATCCATCTACTACATATTTTTGTATTTTTCTTCTTTTTCCCATTTTTTCCCTTTATTTTCTTCTTTTTCCACTTTTTTCTTTCTTTTTTAGTTTCTACTATATACAGTATGTACAACTCTACTTTTCTGTGCTGCAACTATTGAGGGTTATTGGGTTGGCTGTCCCTATACAGTTTCATTCGACTAACATTCAACAATCCTTGCATCTCTTTTCCTGTTAAATTCTGCAGCAGTACAACACCTCCATCTGTGACAAACTTTATCTCATATGGCCCTAGCTAATGCATCCTGTATTTCCATGGGTGTTATAAGTATTTACTGTCATAGAGGAGAACCAAATCCCCTTCCTTAAAGTTCTTCTTATTAATATGTCTATCATTCCAAGCTTTATCGTTTGCTTTTTGTACTTCCTGGTGGAAACCAAAAATAATCATGTCTTCTTCTAATTCCATAAGTTGAGTCAATATTTCTTGAGTTTTGCCTCTTTCTATCATGTTTGTAATGGCTGCAATGCACAGACTGGGTATCAAATATTCCAAAGGGACTACTTCTTCCTTACCATACACCAATATGAAAGGTGTCTGCACTGTGAGTTTCTTACATGTAGTTCTATAATCCCATAATATCGCTGGTATTTTCAAATCCCAATCATCCCCACTCACATTTCAAATCTTAGTTAAGGCACTCTCCAATATCTTATTAAATGCTTCCACTGTTCCATTAGCTTGAGGATGGTATGGAGTTTTCTTATGATGGTATATCTCAAATTATTCATTCATTGCCCGAATGGTGTTTTTAATAAAATGAGTTCCCTGATCACTCATCAAAATCCTAGGGCATCCAGATCTTGAAATTACATGTTCAAACAGGAAGTGCGTTGTAGTATCTGCACTACAATATTTTACTATTGCTGCTTCAACCCATCTGGTTAAATATTTTGTCGTTTTAATGATATACCTTTCTCTTGATCTTCTAGATGATGGGTTAATTGGACCTACAAAGTATATTATCCATTTTTCAAACACTTTAAGAGTTACCTAAGGTCTTAATGGCATCTCATCCCTCCTATATGGCTTTCCTACCCTCTAATAGACATCAAAAGCTTGACAATACTCCTTTGCATCCTTAGAAACTGTTGGTCACCATAATCCTATTTGTATTATCTTCTGCGCAGTAGATTTCCCTGCATGATGTCCTCCAACTATTCCTTCATGTGCCTATGCTAAGATGACATGACATTAATTTTCCATAACACATCTTTTTAAAATATTGTCTTCTCCTAGTTTATACAAATGTCCTACAATAAGTTTATAATATCCAGCTCTGACCACCAAATTCTTCTTCTACGCAGTGGTATATTCCTTTGGGGAAAATCCTGTACTCAAAAATTCAATGATATCAGAAAAATATTTATCAATAATCTTCACTGAAAACAATTGTACATCAAGAAAATTTTCCTCCAAACTACTTGGTTCCTCCCCATTGTTATCCTGGATAGATGATCTATCCTTGCATTTAATCTTCTAGGTTTAACAAGTACTTCAAAATCAAACTCTTGGAATAAAAACAACCATCTACATATCCTTCCCCCCAACACTGACTTTTTGACCAGGTATTTAAGAGCAGAGTGATCTATGAACATCTTGAAATGTTGTCCACATAATCCTTTAATAAGCTAAATATTGTCTAGTTATCTAGATAAACCTCTAAAAACTTATGTATGAAATCCTTAAATGAAACTACCACTACCCTTGAAAAAATAGAAGGATCATTATTCAACCCAAATGGCATCACTGTTTACTTATATGACCCCCATTATGTGGAAAATGTAGTTTTATGACAATCCTCTGGTGCTATTTTGATCCAATGATACCCTGAAAATCCATCAATAAATGAGTATGCTTCTTGTCCTCCTACATTCTCCAAGAACTCATCTGTTAATGCAATAGTGAAGGGATCATGCAGACATGCATCATTTAACTTCCTCAAGTCTACACAGATCCTTATTCCCCCTTTCTTCTTCTCTTGGACTACCATAGGGCTAATCCACTCAGATTCTTTAATAGGTTCTATTATACATCCTCTAACATTTTATCAATTTATGCCTTCACTTTATGTTTATATACTAGATTCAATCTATATGGTATCTGTATTATTGGTCTAGCATCTGGTCTCAAGGGGATATTCATCTCTCCAAGTTCTTTTGATTCCCCTTTCATTTATGAAAATTTCACTGGAAACAAATCACTATACTCATGTAGTAACTCTATTATTCTTTACATTGTTTGGTTATCCCAATAGTCACCAATACTTGCAATATTTGGATTCTCTTCTATTCCAATATTTACCTTCTTCATCTTCAGTGGTGCAACAAATTCTTCAGACTCTAACTTTGGACCTTCTACTTCTCTTTCCCCTTCAACTTCTATAATCTAAATATCACTTGGGTTTTCTTCTGTTGGATCATCTTCTGCAACGTGGTAACAATGAAACAATTGTTTGTCTGCCTGTCGATTCTCATTCTGATAAGTTGTTACAATTTCAACTTCAGGTTCTTCAAATATCCTCTCTTTTATCAACTCCAATGCTATATCTATTTCTATATTCTCATGTTCAAATGCAAAGGTGATCGCAAAGTTCTGCTACAAGTCTTCCCAATTTGCAGTTCCTCTATGTAGTTCCAATTATGTATACCAATTCCTTGGGATTCCTTCCAATGTATGAATGAAGTGATGTGACACACCTTTGGTGGTACCAATATCCATTGGGTTATGCATCTGTATAAATGTTCTCTAGGTTGTCATAATCCATCATATTTCTGCATATATTTATTCACCTATTCTTCACCAAATCCGATGCGCAATAATATTTTGCATTGATACCAATTCCGAATCTTCTCTTTATGAGTACCACACCAACATATAGGTGTAGCTTTCAAGGAAATAACCAAAAATGGTAACCTCTGACTTTCCAAAACTTCTAACTCAAACTTTGTTAAAAAATCTTCTAAATCATTATGACCATAAAAAGTTGGAGGTTCTATTACCTCTGTACCAACCCATCTTAGTGCGCACGTCATTATTGAACATATTTTGATAGATATATCATGCAAGTGGTGCTTCCAATTCTCCATTCCCATGTCAGAATATGAAGCACAAGAACTAATGTTTTTCCAGTTAAGCATACCATCTGTTGTTGGGTTAACATAATCTTCCTCACACATGATAGTTCTATACAACTGGTATATCTCTTCTATGATGAATTTCTCTGTTGCAGGTTCAACATATATTCCTCCTTATGAAGGATCTAATGGTACAATGAATATATATTCTCTTGATTCAAAAATCATTTTCCTAGTCTTCAATTTGATGATAGCCTGATTGTCAAAATCCCAATCCAATCCCAACAATGCTAGATACGGTGTAGTGTTATCCACTATATCAATTACCTCAAAGTCTTCCATAGTGCGCACACCATCTAAATCCACTGGTATTCCCTTCAATCTACCAATTGGTATCACCCTATGTTTATTTTCCAATTTTAGCCGATTAGGTGAATATCCGAGTGTAGGTTCCACCATACATTCCCATGTTTTCTTAGGCAAAAAATTTACTTCAGATCCCAAATCTAATATGATGTCACCCATGTTAAAGTCTCCAATATTTATATTCAATCGAAACTCCCTATTTTTTTTTTGTCTTCCTATGGACATGATTTACTTTCTTCTATTCCAGTTGTATCTCTTCTCCAGAATTACATTTTTCTAACATACCTTGTAACATTTGTATAAATGATTTATCATTCAACAACTTCAAGAAAGACCCAAAAAAGTTTCTTAGATTACTTACTTTTTCTGAAGATTGATCTTTGTTGGTATCATCAAATAGATGAGACATATCATATACTGGTAGATCATCTCCTGGATTTGTACCTGAAGTAGAAGAAATATTCTCCTTCAAAATTTCTTATCTGGCCTCCTTGAATGTCTCCTTTTATTTCCACGCATCAAAATGTTGTTGAGGTGTTGTATTCTTTCTAACCCACTGGTGTTGGTTCTAATCCTGCTTTACTGCATCTTCTTCTGTCTTGGTTCCACCTCGAGTAACTATATTTATCTTCTTCCCACCATCTTCTCTAGTTTCTGCGGTAATCCATTGAATATTTTGGTTATTTTGATTCCTCTTTTACTGTATCTTTATTAGAAGTGTTGGACAATCTTTTGTATTATGATCTTCTGCGTGAAAATACATGCATGTTGCGGGTAGTAGTGGAAAGTATCTTGCATAATGTCTAGGCTGTTGAAAATTGTGACAGGTTACTGGGCCTCTGCCTCTTCCAAATCCTCTTCCTCCATGACCTCCTCCTCTGAATATTCCTCTCTTTCCTTGATTATCTTCGTGTGGTGTATTATACTTTGGTACTTGATTATACTGAGGTGGTGCTGCAAAATGTTGTGCATTATTATACTACGGTGGCGCTACAAAATGTTGTGTGTTATTATACTATTGTGTAGGTGGACCTATCATAGGTTCAACCTACATCCTATATGCATTTGAGGTCCTCTCCTTCATCATTTCCAAGGTTCTACAATCCCTGTCCTCATTTCCTATAGACTTGAAGAAATTGTAGAATGTACTCTTAGGCACTTCTTGGTACTTTTGCATCATGGGACAATTATAGAGATCATGTCCATGTGTTTTACATATTTCACACCATGGTCCTCCTATAGGTAGGGGATTCAAAAATCCGTCTCCTAATTACTATGCAAATGTTGGGCACTCATTCTTATGAGGTCCTTTTGTTCTGCATAAGGTACACTATACAACTTCCCTCTTTTCCTTTCCTTTGTTCTAATTCAATTGAAATGTCAAATTCTTGAGATCCTCTCTCATCTCTTCTACAACTGAATCTATATGTTTATACTAATTTTCTTATAATTGCAAGGCTTCTTGCAGAGCCTCAACCTGAGTTTGGAACTTATGTTTCCTCAATGGATATTTAATATGTGCCAATAATGAATTAATGAATAGGTTCCTATGATGCATATATGTGATGGGGTATTTCAACTTACCTTTCAATCGTTTGAACTTCTGGTTGATTTTCCAAACCGATTCTCTTCACTTCTGTTTTATTTCTATCATCTCATTCATGTATTGATCCTCTGAACTAGGTTGTTGGAATTCATTGATTAGTGCCTTCTTCACATCTACGATGGTTGTAGGTTCTCCTTGTGGTTTTTTTACTGTGAGGCCCATATACCATTCCAATGCACAGTCTCTGAATGTAATTGCAATCTACACTACTTTTGTATCTTCATCTGTGATTTGTTTAGCTTCCCAAATATTCTAAAAAATAAATAAATTCTCCTCTAGGTCCTCCAATCCTTCTCCATGAAACTCTGGTATATGAAAATTTGGATCTTTTTCTACCATTGTAAAATTTGTTGTACCACCTCCACGTGGTGTAGATAACTGACTATTGATAGCTGAATTCATACCTCCACTTGATTTTCCATTGGACCCTCGTCCTACTAAAATCATTCTGCTACTGATTGTGGTTTTCTAAACGGTTCTTTTTCTTCATATGTCTTAGTCACACATGGGGTTGTGGGTTCCACACTAATTCTGATCTGGATTGGAGATCCCTCTTCTGCGCCAGACCCTTGACCTATGTTTTCTCTCATATGTGACACAGAGGATTTCCTCAATATGCTCTATAGCATGTAGATTCTCTAACCCCTCTTCATCACTTTCCAAGCCATCTCACTCGACTACTGCCCTCTTTTTCCTATTGATCTTATACTCGTAGGGTCTTTTGTTGCACATCGTTCTCGCTCTGTCCATTATTTCCTTTATCTAATATTCATCCATCATGATGGGGTCCATTGATTCCTTCTTCTAACCACTATCCATGTCCTTCTCCATATCTCATACCGTCCTTAGTGCTTCCCTCAGTCTCCCCATGTGTGTAGAGTGATTTAGATGTCTGACTTCATTTTCATCACTCCTTTATCATGTAGTAAAATCTTCATCGACATGTAAAGTGATTGAATATACCTTCCTCTCGGTCCCTTCAAAAACTCTTTCTTTGCAGCAGTTTAATACTTTATAGTATCGACTACAAACTTAGTAATAAATCCCACAACAATGTTTTCTAACCATAAATCCACTACACACATGAATTTATTATTGACTCTCTATATCCGCACAATATTCTCAGGAGTCCACTCTACTAGTCTTATCTGATTAGTTGGGTGATTTTCCTTCAATCTCAGTATCCACTATTGCAACAGTTATGGAAAATATCAGAAAAATGTCTCATGAATATCAGTAAAAGCATACATTTCCAAATACTAGAACGAAGTATACTTAGGGTTTCTATTGTCCTTATGTGTGAACTTGAGATCTTTTGTCACTAACCATGTTTCAATCTCCTGCTTAGTTTGATTCCATGGAATGAACATCCCCTTCTACTACTGCATTATCTTCACTGTCCTTCTCATCAAATTCCCTCCAATTTGTTCTTCTGAATTACAACCGCCAATAGAACCATTTGTTGGATGATTGGGATGCCCCGAGTTCTAATTTAAGTTTTCAACAAAACCTTGCAAACCATTAGCCCTTCTGGAGACCAGAAGGCAACAATGCACACAAAGTGCACAATGAAGTCTCACCCAAGATGGATTTATGGGTGACTATAATACCCAAATATCTACAACCTTGGAAGGAATGTTGTTGTGGGGATGTTAGGCATGATTTTTACTTCAACATAAGTCAGATATATTATTCTAACACATCATTAAATTCATATTTACCATTCTGTAACCATTCACATTCATTTCAGTTCTTTCTGTAGTAAATATCCTAATTTTTCTTGTGTGCATTTCATTTTACTACTACATATTCATTCATTCAACATAACTAACAGAAATAAAGAAAACATTCCACACAGAGACATAAGGTTTTACCGTGGTTCACCTCCCCTAGGATATGTCCACAAAGATATAACATTCATTTCTCTTTTATTATTCTTCCTCAAGTTCATTGCACTACGTGCATTTCATCCGAATATAGCCAAATATATTTCTAATGGTGAGGCTGACAAGATCGCACCAAGCTCCACAACTTGTGACCTTACCCTCAATTACAATGCATATCTCTCATTAATAGACTCATCTCCAAAACTAGATCCACAACTAGATATCTCAAGAAATAAATCTCACTCTTATCACTCACTAGATAGATCTCCTAAGATCTTACAATACATATTTATACTACAAAAATGGGTTAAAACCCATTACAAAAATGGTCAAAACCCTAACCTACTAACCCTAGGTGAGTTAGTTTTGTCCACTTTCTAACTTCCTGTGTGTGGTTGATCTGTGTCCTTCTTTCTTCCTTTCCTTCTTCCTCGCGTTGCTTTTCCTTATTATCCATCACACACTCATTTTCTAGTCTCTTTTCTAATCATATTCCTTGATTGTTGTGATGTTCCCCAAAATGGCCTGTACCAATAGTTTTCTCAATAATATATCTTTCATGTTCACAGTGATCCTCCCATGCAACTAATTCTTTGGCATTTGTTTTGTTTCGTGCTTGCACCATTGACTAGGCACTATAGATGTTGGTTGTGTAGCTTGATTATCTTCCTCATTTAGAGTTTTTTCAACCATGTTTATACCCCATGAAGACTTTATATCCTAGAATACTATACTCTACTCCACGCATAGGAGTTGCAGGGGGGCTTGGCCCCCATGCGGTGTCCGAAGACAAGAGGGCCCCCGAAGGAAAAATTTACTTGTAAATATATATTGTAATTTCATAGCAAATATGGACCGTTCATTATAAGGTCGCAGATCTGACGGTAGAAGTTATGTTAGGTTTTTTTTTCCTAGAAGGCAACCCTCTTTTATGAGGGAAATGTATTGCGACTATGTATCATTGTGAATGTTGTATTCTGAGTGAGGATACTATGAGAGAAAGAAGAGGAAGTTACAATGGATGTGTTGTAGGTTGTATCCCTTCATTTGATGGATAATAAAAATGAAGGACCTGGTAATTTCTCTAGTGGATGTAGCCCACACTGGATGAACCACATATATCTATGTCTCTATTGTATTGTGTATCTTCTTTGTTTTATTTCTGCATTTGTTTTTATTTTATTGCTCCATAGTACTGTTTTTCTGACAACTGGTATCAAAGAAAAAGGTAAATCGTAGGAAAAGAGGGTTCCTGGTTCGAGTGGGAACAATGGTGGAAGATGGAAAGTTTAGGGTCGAGAAATTTAATAGCTAAAACTACTAGTTATGGAAGATGCAGATGGAAGACTATTTATATCAGAAGGATCTATTCCTACCATTGGGTGGAATAGAAAAGAAGTTGATGGCCATGAAGGACAAAGAATGGGAGGTTCTTGATAGAAAGGCACTAGGAAAAATATGG
>JASDQU010101555.1:21049-58152 GCA_032191745.1 Picea mariana | reverse complement strand
GACATGGTTCAGGAAAAGAAGGTGTTGCTCGAAAAGGTTGACACTTTGAAGAATGTTGCAGATTCATTGACAAAGTTTGTGAGCACAGAAAAGTTCTCCTGGTGTAGAGTAACAATGGGCATTGTTGCCCTAGATTGTTGACTATATAATAACCTGGACCCCTGGATGCAAAGAAAACAATAAGTGGGAGAATGTTGGGTATGTGTTATATTATTTCCATGTGTGTGTGTGGGTGCGTCAGGTTCGAGAACTGCGTCTAATGATCCCTCTGGTGGTTTTTTCTATTTTTAGCGGTTTACTAAATTAATCCCAGATTAAGGGATTAGCATTTTGGTATCTACGGAATACCTAAAAACATTGTATATATTGTATGGTGAATGGTGAAATTCGATAATGAATATAAGAAAAGTTTTCCCAGTTGAGGGTTTCCGGTATAAAATATTTGTGTACTCTGTGTATGAGCCATTGATTAAATTATATTTTTCTTAATAATCTATATGCATTGCTTTACTTCACAAGTTTAAAACTTACACTAGTGTCGTTAGGTCTTCCATGCATGTGCACATGTTTCTTTTCCTTCCAACTGTATTTTTCCTCTTGCATCCTTCTCTTCCAAAATAGCCTTTATTTCTAATTCGGCCTTCATCCAACATGCCCCCAACACTGACATGTGGCTCGTCCCGAGCCACCTAAACCTTGTGCGCCTCATCGATCTCTACTACAATCGTCTGGAACTTCTCTGTGAACTCCTTCACTTGCGTTTGGACCTGTGTGGTCTTTTGCTTGAGTGGGTTCAATACCCGCACTGCAATCGCATCACTCACCATCCCTGTGCACTCTGTCTGAGTTTGTGCCTTGTTCTTCTTTGCTTCTTCCACCTGTTAAACGACCTATGTTTCCTAATCCTGGAGCAGTTCCATTTGATCTTGGAGCTCCTTTTTCTATGTCTATGCTGCTATCAGTTCTTCCTGGAGTTTCTTCATATCATGTGATCCTTTAACGTGCTCCATGATCGACATTTCCTTATGCCTCTGCTTTAGGTCATGCATAGTTGTGCTTATCCTTTCTTCTTCCTAGTCCCACTGTTGGACCTGTTGATCCTCTTCTAGCTTTGTCCAAAGTTGTGTTGTCGTCTCAAACAAGTCAGCCACCGTGTGGACTTGTAACTCTATCTCCTTTTTCTTTGTTGATTCCTCCTACTTCCTCTTCTCCTTCACCTCTAGTGGAGTGGTAGGTATGAGCTGCTCTCGAAGGTGCTCAATATCCTTTCTGTATTAATCGATTTTATGAACAATATGATCAATCTTTTATGTCACCGTGAGTTCTTCCATCTACGCGCTCTTTGGTATTTTCTCATAGGATATGACCAATCCTTTATCCATCCTATATGCACTCTATTTTTCATATTTGGTGTCGAGCTTATCCTACTTGAGTACCACTTCCAACTCGTCCTAATTTTCCTTTGTCTATTGCAATTCCACTACGTCTGTGTGTGCACATGACTGTACCTCTTGTGCAACGATGACTTGTGGTTTATACAAGGCCTTGGTTGGTATCCACATCAATACCAATTGTATTTTGGACAAGTCTTTTAGGGGTGTCCACCCTATGATTTCATCCATGCGCAATATGTTGGGTGTGACATTAAATGTTAAGCTTGGTTGTGATTTCGTCTACATATTGTCTTGCTCACTTGATCCAGCTTCGCCTCCTATCAGTGATGTTGAGGGGACTCTTCCTATGCTGTTGTCATCCCCTGTGATTCTTTGAGTTGATGGAGGAGTTGTCACATATATGCCATCTCCTCCTCAATCCTGTCCCTTTGGCACTAAGAATCGTCAAAATCCTCCATTATGCTATCCTGGACCATTTGGGCCACAATGTTTGCATCATCCTCCATGATATTATATTTTGGGGGAGTTCGGTGTGCCTTACATTTCTTGCGTGCACCCCCCGTTTGGATGACTGGCCTCCTGGTTTCGCCTTGCTCCTACTGAGTAGCACTTGATGTGGTTCCCTACACTGTCTCAGTATGTTTATCCTATACTTGTGGTGCATGTTTGTTGTTATTCTTCCTCGTCTCGGTGCCATTCTTGGACACCGCCCCTTTTTTATTTTGTGCCTTTTTCTGACCTATCCTTGGCTTCCTGGGCACTGTTACCTTTTCAGCAGGTTTATGTCCTTGTCCTACCTCCTCCTCCATTCTTGCAGAAATTTCTTGATTCAAGATTGGAATCCTCTAGTCATCATCCCAATATTTGATGGCCATTTCTATGTCTGCCTCCTTGATGTAGTAGCACAGTTGTAGCCATGGATTGTCTGTATCCTTCTGTGCCTATATCCACATTACATGCATAGTTGCTTTGAATTTGGCTACACCCTGATACTGTGTGATTTCTTCTGGTGTCACCCTCCAAGTGTTGGTGATGCTCTCCTGTAGGTCATTGTGATATCCTTCAAATATGGATTCATTATCCTTTCTATTCTTGGGGTCTAAAGCAAACCCCAACGATAGGTATCACACTGTGTGGCAAGGATTGGGTCTAGTGGCAAAGAATGAATACTTCAGCTCCTTCCATCTGATCAAGAATATCAGGATGAGTATCCAAGAATAGTGAAATTATGTCCCCAGATCTTGTGTGTCCTTGTAGTCATCCATGAACAGATTCAAAAAATACAGGGCCGAGTTGAGTGTTGTTCCTTCCACACACTGTGTTGCAACTGCAACAACCCTGGAAGGGACTTCCACCTTGTGGAATTTCCTGAGTAATTTGCATGCCATAATTTTTGTGGCCATTCTTGTCATTGCATCAATAATACACTTGATGATGGTTTCTCATGACCTCCTTTTGGTACCATACTTCTTATTAATTTCCTTGACTAGCTCTTTCTCCTTCATCTTTTCATCAAGGAACTATGTGGGGTCCTCCCCTTGTGATGATAGCCCTGTGATGTATGCAATAAGCTCAACGTATATTGAGACGAGTTGTTCAAGCCATAAGAATCTTCCATGGGTGAATTCCATTATCTTATTGACACAGTTGTTTGCATATTGTACCCTCCAAAAGTGGGGGATGTCTAATAGGCCTAGAATCCCATTTTTGGCCAATCTGGCTGCCCATTGGACTAGCTGGTTAATCGGTTGGCCAAATGGTCCCATACCCATAATATGTAGGTAAACTTTGTTGGAGAACTATGGGAATTTGTCCGTGTCTGTTACGCCATGGTCTCAGTACCTCAATTTCTCCATGTGGCCTAACATATTTCCTACTATATGTACCCCTTCCAGAATGCATGGAAAAATAATGGATTTCATGGCTTTCCTGCGCGGTGACCATGGTACCACCTATTTTCCCTTCCGTTGTGGTGGTTTACTAGAGGTTCTAGCTTCCATTGTTCTCTCTTTTGCATACTCATCTAGTCGTTCGATTACATATTCCACTGTGCCCTCCTATGGTTCTGGCGTGGTTGCATGTGACCTTTCTGGTGCAGTCATTTCCTCCTGGTTTAGAACCACCCCATTAACTCTTGAGAGTTCTTCAGTGTTTCCAGAGTGCGAATGATTGCCTGCATCCTCAACTAGTTTTCCCTTTCCCCCTAATTGTACATCCATGTCCATGCCCATAGGTGTGGGGCTTCCTAGTGTCATATCGGGTGACGGGATTTTATCCACATTGATGGCTTCTGGAGGTTGAAGTGGTTTTTGTTCGCTTCCTTGTGCTTGCGGTGAGATCTGACATTGCTCTGGGGTCGTCTGCCAGTCTTCTTCAGTTCTCCTTATTTAGCTCCTTTCATGGTGTTCAGGTTGTTGTCTACTAAACAGAGTGGCCTTTGTAACCTCTGCACCCTTCCCTCTCGACTTGGTACATTCTATAGCCTATGCTTTTCTCCATTACACAATAACCTTCCCAGTCCCATGTACTAGCTTATATAGCAATTATGTGAAGCTTATTGCAGATGTTACCCCATTTGTGTTTTAATTGAACTGACGCTTCATGTGTTCTTGTTATTGAATTCCCTTTTCATTGCTAGTTGACACGATTAATGTGGCATCCTGTCAGTCATTTTTTTCATTTAATTTTGATAGTCATCGTCCATTGGTGCTTATTTGTCGTATCCTTCTTTCCCGTTCTTTCCGGTTTCCTGTTGTTTTCCACTTGTAGTGACCATTGCAGCTTTTCTCTGCCATGCTAGCATTCCTGAGTCTGCATGCTCATTCTCTTCTTGGCACCCTATGCCTTTGTTAAATGTTCGTCTTTCTGGTAGAGTATCTCCTTTGTGTTTTTTTTTCTTTTTTTCTTCTTTTTATATGCCAGGAGGTCGACTGTCCCTGTACAGATTCATTCGGATCCCATTGATCATCCCTCCAAGTTTTGTTCCTGTTAAATCCTTCAATTGTACATCTCCCCCATATGTTACAGTCGTCACTTCGTATGGTCCTAACCAATGCATCCTGACTTTTCCTGGCTGTTGAAGGGATTTATTGTCATACAGCAAGACTAAGTCTTGTTCCTTGAAACCCTTCCTCTTGATATGTCTTTCATGCCAAGCTTTGTATCTTTCTTTCTGGACTTCCTGGTGAAACCCTGCTAGAATCCTATCTTCCTCCATGATCATCAGTTGATTTAACCTCTCCTGCACTACGCCTTGTTCTGTCTTGTTTATAATTGCTGATATGCATAGACTAGGTACCAAAAATTCTAATGGCACCACAACTTCTTTTCCATACACTAATCTCAATGGTTTTTGTCCTGTCAATTTCTTTCATGTGGTCCTATATGCCCATAATACTGCAGGTAGTTTTAGGTCCCAATCATCCCTATTAACGTTGCAGATCTTCATCAGTTGATTTTAAAGGATTTTGTTAAAGGCTTACACTATTCCATTTTATTAAGGATGATATGGTGTACTCTTTCGATGATGAACTTCAAATTCTCCAGTGATAGCCTTAATAGTACTGTTAATAAAATGAGTGCCTTGGTCACTCATCAAAATCCTTGGACAACCAAATCTAGTGATCACTTGCTCAAAATGGAATTGTGTTGTTGTCTTCGTGTTGCAATCTTTTACTAGTGTTGCTTCTGCCCATCTTTTCAGGTATTCCATCGTAGTGATAATGTACCTCACTCCTGAAATTTTCTATGGTGGGTTAATTGGTCCCACAAAATCTATTTCCATTTGTCAAATACCTACAAAGTTACTTGTGGTCGCAGGGGCATCTCGTCCCTTCTATTTGGTTTACCCATCCTCTGACATACATCACATTTCTGGCAGTAATCCTTTGAGTCTCTATGAATAGTCAGACACCATAGTCTTGTGCGCAATACCTTCTACGCGATAGCTTTTCATGCATAATTTCTTCCTATTATTCCCTCATGGGCTTCAGCTAAAATCCTATGTCTTTCATGTTCTAGGACACTTTTATCAAGATTCTATGTGCACCCATTTTGTATAAGTGTCCTGCAATTAGTTGGTAATTTGTAGCCTTGACTATCAAATTTTTCTTTTGCACGGTGTTGTATTCCTTTGGTGCAGTCGCTATACTCAAGTACTAGATGACATCTGTGAAGTATTCATTGGCTATCTAGACTGAAAATAACTGTGCATCTGAAAAGTTGTCCTCTATATTTGTAGGTTCCTCCCCATTCGTGATCCTCGACAGGTGATCAAGTCTTGTTTTCAACTTTCCTGTCTTGACTATCACTTTGAAGTCAAACTCCTAGAACAACAATAAACATCTACAAATTCTCCCCCCCAACACTATCTTGTTGAGGAGTTATTTGAGCATTGAATGGTCGGTGAACATCTTGAATTTTTTTCCCAATAAATAATTCCTAAATTTATGAATTGCGTAGACCATAACTAAGACTTCCCTCTCTGTGGTATTGTAGTTTTGCTCCGATTCTGACCATTTTCTTCTAGCAAATGCTATAAGATGGTCCAATTCTCCTTCTCCTCGCTGCTCTAGAATAGCTCCAAGTGATATGGACGACGCATTTACATGTACGTGGAATTTATTTTCCCAATCGGGGAATACCATTATTGGTCCGGTTACCATATTCTCTTTCAGTGTGTCTAATCCGCGCTAACATTCCTCATTCCACTAAAACTTATTGTCTTTTATTAGAAATTTATCCATTGGCGCAGTGATCTACGCATATCCCTTTATAAATTTCCTGTAGTATCCTTTGTGTCCCAATGTCTCTCTCAATTGATGGACTGTTTTTTGTGGCGACAGGTTAACAATTACTAACATCTTGCTAGAATCTACTAGCAAGCCTTTCTTGCATACTATATTGCCCAATAGTATCCCAAAGGGTGTTCTGAATATGCACTTCTTGATATTTAACTATATTTGGCATTTCCTGCATCTTTCTAACATCATTCGTAAGACCTCTACATGGTCTTTAAATAGACTATAGACTGTCCAATCGTCCAAATATACCTCTAGGAACTTGCGGATAAATTCTTTAAACACAGCTATGACTAGTCTGGAAAATATTGATAGTGCATTATTCAGTGCAAATGACATGAATGTATACTGGTAGGATCCCCATTCCATGGAAAACGTGGTCCTGTATCTGTCTTATGATGCTATCATGATATAATGGTATCCTAAGAATCCGTCAGTTAATGAATAATATTCCTGTCCTCCTACATTCTCCAAGACTTCATCTATGAATGGGGTAGGGAACGATTCATGTAAGAATGCATTGTTCAACTTTCTCAATTTGACACATATTCTTATCCCCCCTTGTTTCTTATCCTGAACTACCATTGGGCTTATCAATTTGGATTCTTCTACAGGTTCTATGATTGCATCCTCCAACATCTTATCGATCTCATCTTTGATTTTTTTCTTATATATTGGGTTTAGTTTGTATGGTCTTTGTCTCATTTGTCTTGCCTCAACTCTAAGCAGTATCTTCATTTCACCTAGCTCTCATGCTATGCCTTTCATTTATGTGAATGTCGTTGGGAAAAAATCACTGTACTCACATAGTAACTCGGTGATACTCTCTATTGTTTTCTCATCCCAATAGTCTCTAATGTTGGCCATTTTGGGATTTTCAACTGTCCCGATGTTGACTTTATTCACCTTGATCAGCGTAGCAATCACTTCTGATTCCATAGGTGGACCTTCCACTTCTCTCTCACCTTCAACTTAATCAATCTGAATATCGCATGGGTCATCTTGTCTGGTGCTTCTTCCTGCACATGGTAGCATGACAATAGTTCTTTCACTATCTGTCCTTTTTGTTGTTGTTTGTTTGTTATGAGTTCAACTTTTGGTTCCTTAATAAATATCACCCCTCTTATTTTTTTAAGTGTTACATCTATGTTTGGGTTCTCATGCTCAAATTAGAAAGTGACTGTAAAGTTCTATTGTAATATTGTCTGACTCATAGTTCCCCTGCACAATTCCTGATATGTATACCAATTTGTTGGGATTCCTTCCATTGTGTACACGAAATGGTGAGGCCATTCCTCTTGTCATGTCATTTTCCACAACGTTCTACACCTCTCCAAGTGTCCTGTTGGTGCCCCATGTCCATCATATTTATGTTTCTAGTTCCTTCCTTGTTCTGCACCAAACCTACTGCGCAATAACTGCTTACATTGGTACCATTCCTTGATTGTTTCTCTGTGTGCACCCCACCATGTCACAGGTTTTTCCTTCAGTGATATATCTATGGCTAAGAGTCTTTGATTTTCTAACACTTCATCTTCATACCATGTCAATAATGCTTATAGATCATTCACCACATAGAAGTTGGGAGGTTCCCTTATCTTTGTACCTATCCATCTTAGTGCGCGGTCTAGTCTTGTGCATATTCTTGTGGAAACTTCATGTAACCTCTGCTGCCAATTTTCTAATCATGTATACGAGTATGATGCACATGAGGTGATGCTTCACCAACTGAGTTTCCCATCTGCAGTTGGTTTTATGTAATCCTCATCTCACGCAGTTGTTTTGGACTACTGGTTAATTTCCTCCAGGTCTAAGCAAGTAGGCTCTACAAACCTTTCCCCTTCCAATGGGTCTAATGGCATAATGAATCTTTATTCTTCTAAATCTAAGGTCATTTTTTGCGTCTTTAAGTTTATTATGGCCTAGTTATCCAAGGCCGAATCGAAGTTGATAAATGTTGGATAAGTTGTTGTGTTGCCCACTATATCGATTACTTCGAAGTCAAATTAGTCCACACTCCATTCAGGTTTACTATCACTCCTTTTAGTCTCCCAATTGGTAGAACTCTATGTTGATTTTCTAGTTTTAGTTGAATCGGTGAATATCCTAATGTGGGATCTCCCATACATTACCATGTCTTCTTGGGTAATACATTGACTTCAGATCCTAAATACAGTATAATATCTCCCATGTTGAAATCTCCAATGTTGGCATTCATCCTAAACTCCCTACTTGTTTTTATTCTTGTATGCAAGTGATTGATTATTTTCTGTTCTATATTTCCTTCTGCTTATACGCTACATATTTCTAGCATATTTTGTAAAACTTTGACATAGGATGGATCATTTAGTATTTTTACACATGATTGCAAAAAGCCTTTAATCGTACTTACTTGTCCCACGGGTTGTGTTTCTTTGGTGTGATCCAATGATGTAGGAATCTCGTACTCTAGTACTTCCTTACTATATTGTGTGGTTGATTTTGACGCAATGTTGGGATTCAAGAATTCTTGTCTTGCTTGCTTGAATATCTCCTTTTCATTCTGTGCATCAAACTTCTTCCTTGGTTCAACATTCTTCTTCACCCATTGGTGTTGTCATGTCTCTTGTCGTACTACGTCGTTTCCTGTTTTAGCTCTACCTCGTGTAACTATGTTGATGTTTCTTCCTGCATCCCTCACTTCTCTTGAAATCCATTGAACATTCTGAGTGTTCTGATTTCTCTTCTCCTAGATATTTCCTAATAGTGTTGGGCATTCTTCTGTGTCATGATCTGATGCATGACAATACATACAGGTCGTTGGTGCAAGTGGACATTATCTTGCATAGTGTCTTTGTTGTTGACAATTGTGACATACTACTAGTCCTCTACCTCTTCCAAAGTCTCTTCTTTGTCTTCCTCCACCTCTGTAGCCAGCTCGATCTTCTCGTGACACATTATACTGAGTTGCTTGGTTACACTACGTGGTATTATAATGTGGTTGCATAGTGTTGTACTGAGGTTGTGCATTGTTGTACGAGGTTGGTACTTGATTAAACTAGGGTGTGTCTTGCCCAGTCATTAGTTCTGCCTGCACCCTATATGAATTTGATGTTCTTTCTCTCATTAACTCCATGGTTCTTCAATATTTGTCATTGTGGCCTACTAACTTGCAAAAGTTGCAATATGAGCTCTTCGGTATGGTTTGGTACTTCTGCCTCATTGGGAAGTGATATGGATCGTGAACCTATTTCTTACATCTCACACCATAGTCTTTCTGTTGGAAATAGATTTGACATTCTTGCTTCCATGTACTACGTGAATGTTGGACATTTGTTCTTATGGTGTCCTTATTTCCTACATGTGGTGCACCAAACGACTTCTCTTTTGTCCTTTTCCTTGTTCTGGTTTAGCTATAAAGTTATGTTCTTCAGATCCTCCTTCATATCCTTGATGGTTCGATCTGTCTTATGATATTGGTTCTCTTCTAGTTGTAGGGTTGTCTGCAGAGCCTCTTCTTGCATCTGAAACTTCTGTTGTCGCAATGGATATTTCAAGTGTGGTAATAGTGAATTGACGAACATATTCCTATGCTGCATATCTGTCATGACATATTTCATCTTTCCTTTCAGTCATTTGAATCTCTAGTCAATCTCCCATACAAATTCTCCTGGTGTTTGTCTAATATCTATCATCGCATTCATGTATTGGTCCTATGAGCTTGTCTTCTGGAACTCATTTATCAACAAATTCTTGATATCTCCAATCATTTTGGTTGGAATTTTTGCAGCTAAACGCATATACCAATCCAGTGCGTGATCTCTTAATGTGATATCTAACTGTGCAAGTTTAGTTTCCTCATCTATGATATGTTTTTCTTCCCAAATATTTTCACAGATAAACAGGTGCTTCTCTGGGTCCTATGATGCTTCTCCTTTGAATTTTGGTAACCTGATGGTTGGGTCATGTCCTGCCATCTTGAATGTTGAACTACTACCTCCGTGTGGTGTATATACTTGACTATTGCTTCCTGAACTGGCTCCCCCAGTTGTTGTTCCTTGTATAGATGTACTTCACGCTGTCTTCCTTCTCCCAAAATTTGGTTGTCTAAACGGTGGTGTTTTTCTTGGTGTATTAGTCTCACATGGGTTTATGGGTTCCACATTGACACTGATGTGGATAGGAGTGATGCCTTCTACTTCCTCTCTTGTACCTATCCTCTTCCTCTCATATTTCGCATGTAGGATTTCCCCAATCTTCTCCACAGCCTGGAGATCCTCTACCACCTCTTCATCACTTTCCAAGCCTTCCCTCGCAGCTACAACTCTCTTCTTGGTGTTCACCTTATATTGGTAGGGAACTCCACTATGTGTCCTTCATGTTGTCGCCATGATCCTCTTGATCTAGTTGTCTTCCATCATAATTGGGTCCAAGGCCTCCTCCTTCTTTTCTTTGTCCCCTTCTCCCTCCATTTCTCCTTTTCCTGTTAGTGCTTCCCCCCTTCCCCCATGCATGCGGGGAAGTTTAGTTGTCTGACTCCATTGTCGTTACACCATTGTTATATAGAAATATCTTAATATAAATATATAATGATCTAATGTACCTACCTTGATATCCCTTCAAGAATTCTTGTTTAGCTACGCTATACGACTTTGACGTATCTACTCGAAACTCTTTGATAAATTTGGAAACAATGTTGTCTAACCAGAATTCTACTGCACACATAAAATTATTATCAACTTGTTGTAGTTGTGCGATCTCTTTGGGATTCCACTCTAGATGTCTAATCTGATTCATCGGATGGTTGTCTTTCAATATTTTGATCCACTCCTGCAATATGTGTGGGAAATCACAGAAAAATGCTTCATGCAAGTCGGTGAATATGTACTTTTCCAAATATTTTCTGAGTGTTAGCTTCAGGTTTCTGTTATCTTTTTGTGCAAACTCTAGCTCCTTTGTCTTCATATAGCTTTCGATCTCTTCTTTTGTGGGATTCCACGGTCTCAACATGGCCTTTTTAGAGTTGCATACTTTCACCTTTTTTGGTCATATGATCCTGTATTCTTTTGATACTTGTTGTGCAAATCTCATATGCTCAATCCTATTGCCTTCTAATCAGCCGACAACAGAACCATTTGTTGGTTTGTTCTCTTTTATCTATCTACTCTTATTGGTATTGAGGGATTCTAATTCTTATTGACCATTATAGATTAACCCCGGTTCATAACTAAGAAGCTTCCCAACAAAATCCCTTAAAGACTATTATCCCCTCTCGTAGCCTAGAAGGTAACACAGTACACAGAGTGCACCGCACAGTCTCACCCAATATAGCTCTATGGGTGGCTGCAATACTCAGGTGTTTGTAACATGATACTGGGAGACATCTATGTTTGTGCACCTTAACCTTTATTAAGTTCATTTAACATCTAGTATAACATTCATTTTATGCATGCATGTGGAATATCATATCTATTTAGTTGCTTCATTCATTCAACATTCATCAACTAATCAGAAACAAAGATACATTCATTCAGTGAAATAACATAGTGTTACCATGGTTCACCCCCTCCTGGGCTACGTCCAGAAAGATTTGGCTCTCCAGATTTTATTATAGTTCAGAAAAGATATCACTCCACATGTGGTTACAGTCTTACTTCCTCCTCTACCCCATAGGCTCCTCGATCCCTGGGATGCTGACTATATCACACCAAGCTCCTCATCCTATAATATAACCCTCAGGATCGAGTCACTCATGCCTTCTCTAGCTTACCAGGTTAATGACTCATATAGTCCTTACAGTTCTCTTCCTCTTTCTGACCTCTATTGTCTCTCTCTGTGTATGTCCATATATGTGTATCTCTCTAGGAATTTTTCTCTCTCTCCCCCTTCTCCTCTAAGTACTACTTATTTATATTTTTGGTTGACCAACCATTACAATGAATCACAAAAACCCTAACCCTAGCATCGTTAGGTCTTCCATGCATTTGTGCGTGCTTCTTTTCCTTCTAGTTGTCTTTTCCCTCTTGTATGCTTCTCTTCCAAAAATAGTCTTTCTTTCTGATTCCCTCGAACTGGGAAGAACCCTTTGCTACTAACTGAGCTTTGTATTTTGCCACTTTTCCTTCTACATTCAACTTCCTTTTAAATACCCATTTTCCACCAATGGGTTTTATTCTAGTCAAAAACTCCGCTAGATCCCAAGCCTCATTCTTATCCAAGGATGTAATTTCTTCAACCACGGCCTTTCTCCAAAGTTTTCCATCTTATGAATCCAGTGCTTCTCTAACAGTTCTAGGATCATTATCAGTAATACACATAACAAAATTTTAACGAAAATCAGATGGTGTATACCTTTCCGGTAGCCTTCTTGCACGTATCGATTTCCTCAATATTGGAGTACGAAGATCTTCTTCTTTTGATTATTGTTCTTCTATAGAGTCTGATTCATCATCCTTTGGATCAAACTCTATTTTCTTTGGTTCTTCCTTACTTTATAGGAATTATTCTTTAACAACATCCTTCATTCCTCTAATTACCATGTATTGAATATACACAACCTTCTTAGTTTCCGGGTTCCAAATATTATAAAATTTGAGACCATCTTTATACCCAACAAAGATAAAATTTTCAACCTTATTATCTAGCATACTCATGTTTTCCTTTCGAACATAAACATAGGCCTCACAGCCAAATACCTTGAGATGTGTGAGAGAAGGTTTCTTACTAGTCCATACTTCTTGTGAAGTCTTTTCATACAATGTTGATGAGGGTGATCTGTTGACTAGGTAACATGCAGTACCCACTACCTCTTCCAAGAATGGTTTCCCTAACCCGACACCACTGAGCATGCACCTTACTTTTTCCATAAACATCATGTTCATCCTTTCTGGAAATCCATTCTGTTGAGGTGGATATGGAGTAGTATTCTTATTTCCTATATCACACTTCTTATAGAATTATTCAAATTCATTCTCGCAAAACTCTCTGCCATTATTTGTCCTCAACACCTTAATTATTTTCTCTGTTTGATTCTCAACAAGAGCCTAAAACTCTTTAAACCTGTCAAAGACTTCATATTTATTCCTGAGGAAACATTTCCAAGCATTCCTCGAGAAGTCATATATAAATGAGACATAGTACACAGATTTTACCAATTATGGAAACGAGATAGCTCTAAACACATCACTTTGAACTGGTTGTAAAATTCCTTCTTCCCTCTTTGCACCAAAGGCAATTTTGTTGGTTGTGGAGCCTAATTGTGTTCTTGATTCAAAGGTTTTTTTCAACCGTGCTTGGACCCCATTCCTTAACAACGCATGTGGGGGGGTATTTCCCCCCCACAACTATCACCATGGGGGTCTATGGGGCGCAATGACAATTTTTGTAGCCCCACCGGTGGGGGATTTGTGGGAAGCGTCCCCAAAGCTAAGTATTGGAAAAAAATTCCTTGTAAGATTTTGTAATTTCATAGTCAATCTCAACCATTCATTATAAGGTCGTAGATTTGAAGATAGAAGTTATGTATATGGTTTTTTTTNTTATGAGGGAATTGTATTGCGGCTGTGAATTATTGTTGATATTGTATTCTAAGAGAGGAGACTATGAGAGAAAGAAGAGGAAGTTATAGCATGTGTATTGTAGGTTGTATCTCTTCATTTTGTTGTATAATAAAAAGGAAGTACCTAACAATTTCTTTGGTGGATGTATCCCACATTGGGTGAACCACGCATATATGTGTCTCTATTGTATTGTGTATCTTATTTTTTTATGTACACATTTGTTTTATTTTATTTCTTTGGAAACCTGTTTTTTCTAACAAATGGTATTAGAGTGAAAGGTAACTCACGGGAAAAGAGGGTTTCTAGTTCGAGTGGGAGAAATGGTGGAAGATTTAAAGTTTAGGGTTGATAAATTTAACAGCCAAAACTACTAGTTATGGAAGATGCAGATGGAAGATTTTTTATATCAGAAAAATTTATTCCTACCATTGGGCAGAATAGAAAAGAGGTCGACGGCCATGAAGGATGAATAATGGGATGTTATTGATAGAAATGCACTAGGAACAATACAGCTAAGCCTAGCAACATCACTGGATTTCAATATTTCAAAAGAAAAGACAATGAAGGAGATGATGGACGCGTTGGCTAAATTGTATGAAAATACCTCAGCATCCAATAAGGTATTTCTAATGAAGTGATTATTTAATATGAGGATGTCAAAAGGTGGGTCTATTGTATATAATTTAAATGAATTTAATATGGTTACTAATCAGCTAAGTTCTGTAAAAGTGGACTTTGATGATGAGGTCAAATCTCTTCTAATCTTATGCTCATTGCTAGAATTATGTAACGAATTGGTCATGGTTATAACTAAGTCCATCTTTTGTTCAAACCATCTAAAATTTTATGATGTTATTGGTGTTACCTTGAGCGAGGAAATGCAATGGAAAAGAACAGGTGACACATTAGGTAATTTGTTAAACATGGAGAACAAGGGAAGAAAAAAGGATAGAGGAAAGGGGTTAGGGAACTGCGAGAATTCTAGGAAGGACAGATCCAAATCCATACTGGAAAGATAGAGTGTTGGAATTGTGGGAAGAAATGACATCTAAATAATGACTGCAGAGCTCCAAAGAAACAAAGAGATGGACAACAGAAGAAAAATCAAGAAGAAAATGTAAGAGGTGATGTGTTACAAGATGCTTTGATTCTTTCTGTAGAGAATATTTCTGAGTCTTGGGTAGTAGATTTAGGGGATTCATTTCATGCCACACCCCATAGGAAATATTTTCTAGATTATTTTCAGGGTGATTTTGGATAGGTTCATTTGGGAGATCATGCACCATGCAAAATTGTTGGAATGGGAAAGGTAAAAATAAAGCAAAGGAATGGAAACCAATGGTTGTTGAAAGAGGTAAGACATGTTCTAGATCCAAGGAAAAATCTAATTTCAACAGGGAAGTTGGGAAGTGAAGTTTGTATATCCATATTTACAGATAAGGTGTGGAAGGTCACCAAAGGATCACTGGTGATAGAAAAAGGAGAGAAGGTAGGTATATTGTATTTATGTACTGGTAATGCTGACTCTTCTATATCTTTAGCTTCTAGAGGAGTGGATAAAAAATGGTGGCATCATAGTATTGGACACATGAGTGAGAAGGGGATGCATATACTTAAAAAAATAAATTTGTTGCCATATCTTAAACAAATTGATTTGGATTTATGTGAGCATTGTGTTTATGGAAAACAAAAGAGAGTCATATTTATTAGAGTCAAAAAAGAAAAGAAGAGTGAAAGGTTAGAGCTTGTGCAAACAGATGTATGGGGACCAGCTCAGGTATNGGTAATACTGACTCTTCTATCTCTTTAGCTTCTACAAGAGTGGATAAAACAATGTGGCATCATAGGCTTGGACACATGAGTGAGAAGGGGATGCAAATACTTCACAAAATAAATTTGTTTACGGATCTTAAACAAATTGATTAGGATTTCTGTGAGCATTGTGTTTATGGAAAACATAAGAGAGTCAAATTTCTAGGAGTCAGAAAAGAAAAGAAGAGTGAAAGGTTAGAGCTTGTGCATACAAATGTATGGGGACCAAATCAGGTATCATCTCTTGGTGGCTCTCATTATTATGTTACTTTTATTTATGATGCAACTAGAAAATATTGGGTTTATTGCATTCGACAAAAAACTGATGGTTTTGATACTTTTAAGAAATGGAAAGCTTTGGTTGAAAATGAGACAGGAAAAAGGTTGAAGTGTCTCAAATCAGAAAACAAAGGTGAATATTGGATCAAGGAGTTTGATGATTATTGTTCATACCTTGGGATTAGTAGAGAGAAGACAATTCTAGGAACACCACAAGAAAATGGTGTGTCAGAAAGGATGAACAAGACAATCATGAAGCGTGCAAGGGGTATGAGATTGCATGTTGGGTTGCCCTTACAGTTCTGGGAAGATGTTGTAGATATTGTTTTTTACTTAATAAACAAAGGACCTTCAATCTCTTTGGATGGTATAATTCTAGAGGAGGAATGGACAAGAAAAAAGGTAAACTATTATTTTTTGAAGACTTTTAGTTGTGAAGCATTTGTCCATATTGATAAAGAAAATAGAACAAATCTCGAGAAAAAATCCAACAAGTGTACCTTTATTGGATACGGTGTTAACAATTTTGGTTATTGCTTATGGGATTATGAAAATCACAAAATCATTAGGAGTAGAGATGTCATATTCAATGAGAAGGTCATGTACAAATATTAGTTGTAGGGAAAGAAATAGGAAAAAAAAACCCAGAATACACAGTGCTTGATGAGATCAATGAAAAAGAAATTCCAAAGGTACCAGAAAATCAAAATGTACAACAATAGGAGCAATGGGTACCTCAAACTCCTGCAAGTGTTGTTAGAAGATCTACCAGGTTAAGTATACCCCCTGAACGATACTCTCCTTCATTGTATTATTTATTGTTGATTGATTCTGGTGAAACAAAATGTTATGAAGAGGCAATGCAAGAAGACACTAAAAAGAAGTGGGTGAAAGGCATGCAAGAAGAAATGGATTCCCTGGTAAATAACTAGACTTGAGATTTGGTTTAGTTTCCTATAGGAAAAAGAGCATTGCATAATAAATGGGTTTACAAGTTGAAGGAAGAAGATGGAGGAAAAAAATGGTACAAGGCTAGACGTTTTGTAAAGGGGTTTGCACAAAAGAAAGGTATAGATTTTGATGAAATAGTTTCTACTGTTGTTAAAATGACTTCAATTAGGACTATTTTAAGTCTTGCGGTAGTAGAATATTTTCAGATTGAACAATTAGATGTAAAAACAACTTTTATCCATGGGGATTTGGAGGAAGAGATTTATATGCAGCAACCACAGGGGT
The DNA here is from genome assembly GCA_032191745.1 of Picea mariana. NCBI lineage: Eukaryota > Viridiplantae > Streptophyta > Pinopsida > Pinales > Pinaceae > Picea > Picea mariana. The sequence continues at coordinate 41,094 of JASDQU010101555.1, read as the reverse complement.
ATGAGGTCAAAGGGAAGGGGAATTTGGTATGCAGGTTGAAGAAGAGATTGTATGGCCTAAAGAAAGCTCCAAGGCAGTGGTATTTGAAGTTTGATAGGTTTATGATAGAACAAGGTTATAGTAGATGTCATTCTGATCACTGTGTTTATTTTAAAAATCTAGAAAATGAAAGCTATATTATCTTGCTATTGTATGTAGATGACATGCTTGTTGTAGGGTCTAATATGCAGGATATAAATGTGCTCAAAAAGAAATTATCTAATTCATTTGCGATGAAGTATTTGGGTGCGGCAAAGAAAATCCTTGGTATGAGAAAAACAAGAGATAGGAAAAATCACAATTTGACATTATCTCAGGGTGAGTACATAGAGAAGGTGTTGGAGAGGTTTAGAATGAAGAATGCAAAACCAGTTAGTACACCTTTGGCCAGCCATTTCAAATTATCCAAAGAAATGTGTCCCAAGACACAGGAGGAGATAAAATACATGTCCAAGGTCCCTTATTCATCAGCAGTTGGAAGCTCGATGTATATGATGGTTTGCATAAGACCAGATATTGCACGTGCAGTGGGAGTTGTGAGTAGGTATATGAACAATCCAGGTAAAGAACACTGGGAGGCAGTAAAGTGGATTCTCAGGTATTTGAGAGGTACTGTTACTCATGCATTATGTTTTAAAGGTTCATACACTATTCTACATGGATATGTTGATTCAGATATGACAGGTGATAAAGATAGCAGGAGAAGCACCACAGGGTATGTTTTTACTGTAGGTGGAACAAAAGTAATTTGGATTTCGAAATTGTAAAAGGTTGTTTCACTTTCAACAACAGAAGCATAGTATGTTGTTTCTACAGAGGCTAGTAAAGAAATGATTTGGTTACAGAGGTTTATGGAGGAATTGGGAAAAAAGTAGGAGAATAGCAGGTTGTATTGTGACAGCAAGAGTGCCATTCATATTGCAAAGAAATAAAACTTACATTCAAATAATAAGCATATACAACTCAGGTACCATTTCATACGATTTATCTTGGAAGATGGAAATTTGAAGTTGGAAAAGATACACACTAACCATAATCCTACAGACATGTTAACAAAGGGAGTAACTAGGGAGAAACTAAGTTCCTGCTCAGTTTCAGTTGGTCTTCAAGCATGAAGGTGAAGATGAGAAATTTTCCAGGTCCAATAATGATCATAGTCCAACATATACATCAGTGGTAGAGTTGTTGCGATCAGTCTCCAAGTGGGAGATTGTTGGTTGTGAAGCCTGATTATCTTCTTGATTCATAGGTTTTTCAGCCATGTTTATACCCCATGAAAGCATTACACCCCGGAAGACTATACAATCCTCCACGTGGGGGAGTTGCAGAGGGGTCGATCATCCTGGATGGGGGGTCTGGGGGCAAGCGGAGCCCCGACAGGGGTTCGCGGGAGAAGCCCCCAAAGGAAAATTTCCTTGTAAATGTATATTTTAATTTCATAGTAAATTTGGACCATTGATTATAAGGTCATAGATCTAATGGTAGAAGTTATGTTATGGTTTTTTTCCCTAGAAGGCAACCCTCTTTTATGAGGGAAATGTATTGCGGCTATGTATCATTGTGAATATTGTATTTTGAGTGAGGGGGTTGTGAGAGAAAGAAGAGGAAGTTACAACGAGTGTGTTGTAGGTTGTATCCCTTCATTTGCTGGATAATAAAAAGGAAGGACCTAGAAATTTCTCTGGTGGAAGTATCCCACACTGGGTGAACCACATATATCTGTGTCTCTATTGTATTGTGTATCTTATGTGTTTTATTTCCACATTTGTTTTTATTTTGTTGCTCCACGATCTTGTTTTTCTAACAATAGATTCTTTTCCCCGAGAATGTCAATCATATTTCACTTCCAAACAAGGTAGTTAGTACCAACTAACTCAAGAACTGAAGCAACCTATGAAGTCATGATACCAAAAGATGAGAAACAAAAAATAATGCAAGAAATTAATGCAAAATAGAGAAAAGAAGATGAATATCTCCCTGTGTAGTTGAATATAAAAATGGAAAGGCTATATATCTACAACAAACTCTCGTTGCCTTTGTTGATAGAAAGAACCAGTTGTAGATCTTGAAGATGTAGGCTGCAATATGTGCAAGAAGAGTAAAAAAGAACCATTTTTGTGGCAAAATGAGTAATCTACGAAATAGATGTTATATCTCCATGCACTATATCTACAAGACTACTGAAAAATCGTGGTAAGAAACGTTGATCTGAAGAAAAAGAGACTTGGATCTGCAACCTGAGGGCATAGACATACACACAAGAGGGTGAAAAAACTTATTAAACCCTTGGATATGAGGAAAATACCTTCTAATAGAAAAATACCTTCTAATAGAAAAATACCCCCCCACAACAGTCAAATGACCCTCTAAATTAGATGGATCGACCCTTTGATCAAATAAAATGACCTCGTTTGTCCCTTCAACATAGAGAAACCCTCTGATCACTATAAAAAGGTCAGTACACTACAAAAATTAGATGGATTTGTTGCTTAAACACTCTCCAATAGATAAATCACCCTTCAATAGATAAATCACTTACAACCACCTAATAAAGTGTTCAAGTGTCTCTACGGGTGAGCAATGTGTCCCCCACTGAAAACGTTTTCCTCCACACACAAATTGGCCCCTAAAACTACAATCTAGATGAAAAACCGATCTAATCTGGGAGAAAAATGCAGAGAAAATCCTTTCATACATAAAAATCACATCTTACACCTAACAATTTGGAAAATAACATAGATTCCGTACATAAAAAATGCATGTGTACGGGTTGTGGAGAGGTGAGGGAGAGGCTAGTTGGCTAGGCAATGAACCATTTCACCCCCAAAAAACAAATTCACCCAAAACAACCTCCCAAATAAAAAGTTATCATCTTAAGAAGAAATTGCTAGGATCGGTAAAAAAATAGGCTTGATAAACCACCAAACCTAAAAATTTACCAAAAAATTTAGGTTAAAAAAATTAAAATGACCTAACCTAGGCTAGGAAAATTAATTTAAATCTAGGCAAATGGAAAAGCTGATTTTGACAAACCACTAGACGATCCTGATTGAATGCTATATTCCAGAGACAATGGTGAGGTTGGATTTTTGGAAAAAGGCCTAGAGAAGGTGATATTTGCATAGATCCGGATAAAACTGAAGTGGTTGTCCAAATAAAAATGCAGATCTACAAGAGAACGAGGCTCAAATGAACAAACCTTCTGAAACATGATGCAAAAAATTCTAAAAATAATTTGTACAATGAGAAAGAGCTTGGTAATCATCTCTGATACCATGTTAGATCAAATAAATATGCATAAACATATAATGAAATCCAACTGGTCTAAACTCCTATGAATGCATGAATAAATAATAAATCAAAGAAAGAAAAAACCAAGAAAGACAAAAGAGAAAGAGAAGTATTTATGTGGTAAAATCCCAATGTGGGGAAACATCCACGAAAGGATTGGTCTTTTATTCCTTAGGAAAACTCGAATGTTACAAGAGTATCCTTCCACACGTGACTCATAGCACATACATTCAGTACAATATGCCAATATGACCTCCTTCACCTCCTTTATATATGAGAGAGTGAAAGGAACATAAATCTCATGGTGCAAGTGGGGTAAACCATTTTTACAAGATCATGAGTTATTGAAGAATACTTTTACAAAAGACCACTAGGAATTCATTATCACATTCTAACAATATTAGACTTGAATGCACTTGCAAGAATTGCATAAGCTTAAAATTTCTCAAGGATCCATGTTGGTGAAATGGACTGGCTATGATCCCATTGTTTATGGATCATGAAGCTTGACGGTCATTTTAATATGCCAAAAACTAAGTTTCAATTTGATTCAATCACAAAGGTCACCAATCCACAAGAGTTTCAATTACTCCCTGTGACTCATTAAGAGCCAAATGCCCCTTCCCGGGAAAAGATCAAGCATGATATTGTTAAATATCCAATTTAGAATCTTATGTTGTAAGACACATAGTTCATTCCCATTAAATATGATTACAATACAATGAAAGAATGGCCAAAACCTATGGAAGGAGAAATCCTTTATTTCAAACAAATTGTCATGGACAACAAAGGTAAGGATGCCTCGGACAAAGAGGTGACCATAGTAATCAATGATGCAGAGTATCCAAGTAAAAAAAAGGATAATGTAAGTGATTTTTTTTCAAAATATATATGTTTTCGAAGATTATAATAGTAGATCCTATGACATTGTGGAATATTGGATGGAATCTTCATTTTCTTGAATGTCTTCTGAAAATGGTAAGCATGTCATACTTCCTGTCTTGAATGAAATATATACAATTATTTAATATTTTTTCAGTCATCCATTTCACAATATACTAGTCTCACATACCTACATTAGACATTGAAAATCTTGGAAGTAGAAGTATCCTTCGATGGCTACAATGGCACTATGATTTGACATGATCTATAAGTGTCAGTGTAGTTAGGGTAGGACTACATTAGTAGGATTTTATTTCTTTAAAAAATGTCTTTTTTCTTTCCACTTTCAATTATTCACATTATAGTTGAATGCATAGGGTACATTTTCTTGTCTTAGTTTGTATTTCCTTACAAATTTCTCATGTTCTATCGTATAATTAGATGATGTTATGAAAATTGGTGTAGATGTAACTACTATCATTTTATTGTTTTTTATGATGGCTCTAAATTGCAGGAAGGCACATGTGTCGATGGTTCACTTATTGATCCAAAAGGTGGGTGCACCTTAGTTTCCTACAAATTCAAGTTTGGATGCACCAACAATACCATTGCATAAGAGGCCTTGGTTCTAGGACTCAAGGAAGGTTCTCAGTCTAAATTTTAAATTCTTAAAGGTATTTGGTGATTCAGAGATCATCATGAGATAAGTAAGAATTTCAATTCACTATTATTCACCTCACTTGAATGTTACCAACAAGATATATGGAGTTTGTGTTTAAAATTTCAAAACTTTGATGTTAATTCAATTCCTCACAGAGAAAATGAAAATGTGAATGCATTAGCAAGGGTCACACCCTATATATCCCCAAAGGAGGAATTTTTAATTCATATATTTTCAGTTGAAATTGTTTTCAAGCCTTCAATACTAGATAAACTAGGACCAACATATCATGGAATTCATTGACTAATGAGGGCACATTTAGGAGTGAAATTAGCGATGTTTAAGAACATGCAAAATCTTTGGATTGCTACAAATATGGATGCATGATGTAAGAGAAGATAAAATTCCCAACAATTGCATGTCTTAAGAGAAACAATCTGATATGCAAGATCAATACGGGAACACATCTAATGTAAAAGAAAATAGTTATGCATGGAATGTGAGGATGTAAATTTTGGGACTAAATTGGCCAAAGCTGAAATATGGTATTACATAAAATTATTCAAACACATTCACTCAGACATATTGGGACTTAAAGGTATATGATACAAATATTATACAATGTGAAAGATCTCTCAAACTAGGAACTAAACCCTTTCAGTGGAAGTTATGTGAGAGTTATCCATCACTAGAACCAATACAAAATATGATTAAATAAATATAAGTCTTTTCATGGATTCAAGTTGAGAGAGAGGAATTTTAAATAATCAAGTTAGCCAATACTCCTGCTCTAGCCTTTAGAAGTCTAGACTTTGGAAATATTTCTACCTTTAGGTGTTTGCATCAGATCACTCCCTTACTTCCATGATCACTCATAAGGATGAGGAAGAGAGTGAGTTTTTGATATCATTTATGAATTTAGGTCATTAAGATTCTAAACTTGATTATTTGGCATTTGAGAAATAAGCATTAGTTTTGGTCAAAATGGTTAAGAAATTCAAACCTTGTATCTTGAAACTTTCACAAAAAGATAATTGTTCCACATGTGGATATTAGATATCGCTTTATATAGAAGGAAATTGGTGAAATATTCATATCACATTCATCATGTAATGTTTGTCTAGTGGCCACATTTATCATTGTATAGCCTATCATTATGGGGCATTTGTACACACGATGAGACATCAACCACATTTATCGTTGTATAGCCTATCATCATAAGGGATTTGTACACATAATCAGGCATCATTAGACTTGTGAGATATCATATTGACATGTAACACAACTCCAGTTGTGATTCTATCCCTAAAGTCACCATTAAGGGGTAATGTTAGAATGTGTTAATGATTTCCTGGATGTCTTAGATTACATGGCTATGGCATTTTGTAATGTTTTTATTCAATAACTCTCTATATTGTAAAAATGATTTATCCCACATGAATCATGGGATTTTTCTCCTTTCACTTTCTCATATATAATAGAGGTGAAGGAGGCCCTTTATATGTGCAAGAGTGTGAGAGAGTGTGAGTGGTTTTATTGTATTGATCTTTAGCTGGGACCCTATGGGTCCTAAGGCCACATCATCCATACAGTTAAGTGTTATCTTGAATTTTAATATTGGATAGTTTTCCTAAGGAATACAAAGACTAGATTTCGTGGATGTTTCCTCACTTTGGGGTTTTACCATGTAAATCCTTGTCTCTTTTGTTTCTATGTTCTTGCTTTTGATTTACTGATTTATTTGTTTCTTGGTGTAAGATATTAGACAAATTCAATTTGCATTATATGTTATTTCCTATTTCTTAGATATAACATGGTATCAGAGTCAATTACTGAGATGTTTCTCCTTGCACACATTCTCCTTTAAATTTTTTGCATCAGGTTTCAAAGGATTTGTTCATTTGGGCCCCCTTCTCTTGTAGATCTATCTTTTTATCTAGACAACCACTTCATTTTTTGTTGGATCTTAGTAGATATCGCCTTTTATGAACTTTTTTCCACTAATCCAACCTCACCATTGTTTATGAAATAGAGGAATCAATCAATATTGACTATTGGTTCGTCAAAATTGGATTTCATTTTCCCATATTTAAATTAATTTTCCTAGTCTATATTAGGTCATTTAATTGTTTTTAAACCTAAAGTTTTTTCAAAAAATTTGTATGTTTGGTGGTTTAACAGACCTATTTTTTTACCTAGCCTATTTTTTTTACTAAGCCTATTTGTTTCTTCCGAAGATGATAACTTTTGATTCAAAAGGAATTTTTGGGTGAACTGTTCTTTTGTGGGTTCATTTTTCAACCATCTACAAAAATAGCCTCCTCTCGTTCCTCTCCATAGTCATACGAACCATATGGATCAAGATTATAGCCATACGACCCCATTTCCTCTCTACAAGTCAGTTGTTTCTATATTTTTTCAAAAATATGATTGTTTGAGAGGTCGATCTGTTGTTTAACGGTCGATTTCTCATTGGGGGAATAATTCGTAGTTGTACAACCACATATTTTCTTATCATAAGGTCATTTTTTCTTCAATCTACAACGTACAACCATATTCTTACTTGAGAAGGGTCAATTTGTCTCTTGGGATTGTTGATTTGTTGATCAGAGGGTAGATTTAATTATTGGGGGGGTGGGATGATTTGCTTGTTCGAGAGTAGATATGAGGGTTTTATCATTAATTTAACCCAAATCCACATTTTTAATAGCAATTTAACTCATATCTTAGAATTTTTTTTGAGAAAATTCACTCGGAAGGTTTTAGTAGTGATTTTCCTTCTTTTGCGTACGACCAAGTCCATATGACCTCAAATTGACTTCCACATGCACCACATGACCTCGATTTCCACTGGGTGCTCTCTCTTTCTACGTTTTGAGTCCTCTATTGTTGGTTCCTTTTCTCAACAGAGGAACCAAGGGTTTGTTGCATCTTATGGCCATGTTTTGGCAGAGAGGGTTTTGTTTCAACATCCAACTATGTGGGGTTCTTCATAGAGGTTTTGGTGTAGCATTTGAATTTCTTCACCGACGGTTTGTAGATTTGGTTGAGTATTCATTAAATCAATGATTATTTTCATTCGTTGGGATATTCTTGCAGACATGGGGTATTGTTTACTCACTATTACTATAGATATAAAACCTACACATCTAGATCTACTACTCATACTTTCAAATCTATGGCACGAAGGTTTTCCTTTTGCACAAAATGGAGTTCTATATATCATCTTGCAGATCTGGTGCTCGTGGATCATATTGTGGTTCATTTCTTGTTTGAGGGTTTTGTTGCTCATGGATTTTAGATCTACTTTTGTGCAAAATTTATACACTTAGATCTGCAACGTGGCTTGTCCCTTGGATCATCAGAGCATTGGATTACTGTTTGCAGCAACACGTGAGATCATTGAAACACTCAAGTTGGTCATCAACACTTTTATCCTATTGAATCACATTTAGTTTCATTCATGTATTCCTAGAAAGATTGTTATTTAACACATTGTGGACTTTCCATGATGATTCATGTCATTTCTCTTGGAGGTTATTTCTTGTAGTTAGCTCTCTATTTGATTCACTTGTTCCTCAATGGTGTGTGAATATCTTGGAGACACAATGGTTCTGAAGACTACTACTCTATCTTGAGTTTCTTGGCACTTCTATATTAGCATATCGATGTTGTCATTATTGGTCATTACATTGGTTATTGACGGTAGCAAGTGTTTTCTCCTTGCACCTTATTGAGAACCTGGTTGTTAGTCATTTTCCATTGGTTATTGATGGTAGCAAGTGTCTTCTCCTTTCACATTATCGAGGATCTATTTGCAACCTTTTATCACATAAAGCTTTCTAAGGGTCGCAGGTTGACCCAGTCCTTTGCTTGTGCAGGTATCAGCCTTGAGCTGAAAGCGCAACCTTCAAAACAATCTATTTCGAGCTTGAAACACAAGAAAAATGCAGGTTTAATCTTTCAGCGGTGGGGATTCCAGGAGTAGTTCAGATCAAGGAATCACAAGCATTTAGAATTTCAAAGTTGCACGAAGTATATCGCCATTGAAAACCCCAAAGCCCAAAGTGAGCATGAGCTGTAGATCTTAAAGAGGAAATGTGGAGGCATATCCCTCACTTCGAAATTTGATGATCCAGAGGATTGTGGCAGTTAAGCATTGAGAAGTGTCGAAGTGCTGAAGTCCAGAAGAGCCAAGGTTCCGAAGCACCGAAGTGATGAAGCCGTCGAAGTGTTGAAGTCTCGAAGAGTTGAAGTGTCGAATTGACGGAGACCCAAAAAGTCGAAGCCCCGGAGTGTTGAAGAGACGAAGAGCCAAAGAGCCGAAGCCTTGGAGTTAAAAATCAAGTGCCATGTGTCCTTTCAGATGGGATGGACATTATTTAATTCGGGAATCCAGGCCTTGGGAGTTTCAGCATCTCAACTCCAGGTTTGATCTGGAGCGTTTTCTCCTAGAGTTAAGAATCAAGCACCGCATGTCCTCCTCAAATCGACGATCATCATTCACTTCGGAGCTTCAACATTTGTTTGAGGTCACCACATCACTTTGGGCCCATATTTATGCCAGCTCTACATGAATACCCCTCTCAAGCTCTGAAGTCCAAAGCATGTGGCAGCCGTCAGCGCAAACATGGGGCACCCTTATCAGTCATGACACATGTCATTCATCTGGCGTTGACACATGGAACTCTTTTCCATCATTTTTAGACATGTATTCAACCTATTTTTGAGTGGCACATGTCACCCCTCCATCCGTGACACGTCAGCATAGTGACAGCAGGACTCCACATTAGATCGTCCTCCAGGAGGTGTTATTGTTCAACACCAAAAGTAACACCCCACCCCAAATCACAGTTTTAATAGATCCTAAAGTTGGTAGGCAGATAAAATCCAGCAGTGGCGTCAGATCTAGCAGGTGCGCCCAAATCGTAGACTGATACCACGATCAACCACCATAGATAGGGATGAAGGTTACTCTCCTTCTCCCAAGTCAATATCTATTTCATGTGATCAGATTATACTCTTTCTCACCCATATCATAGGCATATAAAAATTAACAAGACATCATCATAAGTTTTAAATTCAAAATTTTCTTATAAATCTGTGACCCACAGATATCCAAATTCCACATTTTGTTTCCATATTTGTTTCGAGATATCAAGGGTTCAAATAATAAATGAAAGGGCCGGTGGTTGAAACCTTGACTCACTCAGTAATTAGAAAGTATGGAGGAGTCATCCATGGAAAATAGAGCTGTCAGCCCAAGGTACCCCCGTGGATGGATTTTCCTATAGACCCATGTCGATCTAAGCTCATGTCTAACAGAGGGATACATGCTCAGTCTGACAGAAGAAAGCACAGAAGAAAGGATTTTAATGTAGTAGACAGGTCACACTCCTAGTAGTGGTGGACTGGTCTGAGTATAAATAGGTAGTTTTGATATTTTGTCAAGGTCATCAATTGGTTGAGCAGAGCTCCCTACTGTGTAATGTTTTGATGCCATAACTGTTCTCTGGTTATGTATCAATTTTGAGAATTTCGCATTAATAGAAGTCAACTTCTTTCATCTCTTTGTAAAAACTATGCTAAAACACTCGGGCATGGAGGATCCAGTCAAAGGTTGTATTTCTATTGTAATGTAGGTTTGATTACAGTATTGTTGTGACCAGTTTTAGTCAGCTTCCTTGTTATCTTATTCCCTCTTATGTTGAAAGGCTTGGGCATGGAGGATCTATTCGAGTTGTTGTAGTTGCATGATAATGTAGGTTTGATTATTATGATGTTGTGACTATCTTCTTGTGACATATTTCAGTGTCTAAAGCTTGATTTCAAGAGTGCTCTTGAGCCTGAGTTTTTCTTCACCAAGCTGCTTGAAAGCCTGATGCCCATGGCAGACTTGTCCACTTTCTCACTAAGTCTTCCCTATGCTCACACTTAAACTCAATTCACTGACTGAAGTTAATAAGTCCCTCACTTCCCTCTACATTACCTTCCCAATCTCTGTGTTAGAATCATATATGTACTAAGTTTTTTCCCTTTTACCTCCACTTATAAATTAAACATCCACCAGATACTCTGATGGGTACTGGGCTTATCCTTTCGCAATCTAAGGGTGACTCTCAGTGCTAACACAACTTATGGATGGTTTTCCACATTTTTCCTCTTCGCAGATTATCCTTGACATCAACAAAGTTTGCATCTATCTTTTCCACTCAGGATGTTTGAAGTTATCATTAAGGGGGGATGTAATGTAATTCCATCTTCATCTTTAGATTACAGTCATCATGTAATGTTTTTCTAGTGGCAACATTTGTTGGAGTTACTTCACACACACCTATGATTTCTTTTTCCTAATTTTTTTCCTATGTTTATTAGTCTTTATCCAGTCTCCTAAAGTTTAGGGAGAATATTCTGATAGGAGAATATTCTCTTCAGTTTTCACTTCAGTTTGACTAGTTGAGTGGAGTATAGATGTTGCATTGGTTTTTTAACCATGAAACATTGGGATCATCACCAGATAATGCACAATAGCCTCAGTATAATCACTCGACTAGTGCATTACCCATGATTCCCTGATCTCCTCTTCACTTCACTCCATTTCAGTCAGTTAACTGAAGACTGGTAGACTAGTTAACTCAGCTAGGTGGAAGTTCAGTCCTGTAACTGCTTGAGAGATTAGACTAGGTGGCAGTTCACTCCCGTAACTACTAGTGTGTGTCCCTATCACTCTAGACCACCACTATGGCCCATTAGATTCACCTCCAGTGTGCATTGGTTGAGTTATACAGAGGATATCATGTGTAAATTATTCATTATTCATTACGGTTAATGATAATTCTTCCATTCTTCCTCTCTTTCTTCTTCTTTCTCAATTTCTCTCTACAAATATGTGTGGTATTTTCTATCTATATATATTCTGTGCAGGTTCAACACATTTACATGGTATCAAATCCGACAGACTACTAAACAAAATATACACCAAATTATTTTTGCAGGTACCAAAGATTGAAGACAACGAAAAAATGGAATTCCTAAAAGAATTCATTCGTACACCTTACAACTTCTTTGCATGGAAGGAGAAGATGGTCATGAATCTTTGAAGCAAAGGATTGTATAGGTTAACCATGAATACAGAGACAGAATCGACATCATCCATATAAAAATCTAAGTATCTAAATCGAATGAATGAAGCATTCAGAGCAATTTGTGGTTTCATTTCTCCTGATCTCCTCTTTCACATATCTTCCTGTAAAACCCCCAATGAAGCCTGGACCACCATGGAATGGCTCTTTGGAAGAAAATATGAGATGAGGGGACACATGCTCGAGGTGGAATTTCTCACATTGGATCCAAAAATCTTTTACAATCTCCAAGATATCTTTACCAAATTTAAGGATTTACTGTCGCAACTCAAGGCTTGCGGGGTTGATAAATATAAGGATGAGAAACAAATGGTTCTCACCATTCTCTCAAAACTTGGTTCTGAATTCTCAGTGTTCATATCCACATTCCATTCATTCAAATTCACCTCTGGATCCACCTAGAATATTCCTTCTCTTGAGGAATTTATCGAATCCTTGACACAAGAGAAAACCAGGCTCATCAACATGGGAAAAATCAAAGGCCCAAAGGCACATGCACTTACTATGAAATATGGCAGACATCAATACCATAAATCTAAAGATAAATACAAAAGGAAATCTCATGGAAATTCGAAGAAGGAAGGGTACTCAAAACCCTTCACCGATGCCTCCGGATCCAAAGGTGGAAAAGGAAGAAAATGGGAGAAATGCTCATACTGCCATAAAGGATTCCATCCATAATACGCATGCATGCAGAAAAAAATAGATATAATGACTCAAGTACTTCAGAAAAACAACCTTGGATATCACATCCTCGAGCGTGACAAGAAGAAGAATCCAAAAGATCAAAATTCCAAGAAATGCAATTCTAGCCATGCCTTGATTGCCATCCACTCGTCTCACGATGCTTGGATCGTAGATTCAAGAGAATCACATCACATGGATTCCACAAAATCAATTTATTCTTCATTGGATGCATGCAAAGTTCCTCCCATTCTAATGGGGGACAACTCTCCAGTCGATGCCACCGGTAAAGGAAGGATTGAACTCACCAACGGAAGCTTCGAGAATGTGTTGCATGTTCCCAAACTTTTCGTCAATATTCTCTTCGTGTATCAGATGATGAATTCTGGCACCATAAAGAAATTCATATTCACACCTAATGCAGTGGAAATGTATGACATGAAAACCAATTCCAGGCTTGCTACCGATGAGGTAAATCATCCATTTAGATTGTATATATTTTTTGAATTTATTGAACCAGATTCTGCTTTACTTCTTACCCATGTTGATGAAAGTAGTAGGATATGGCACAAAAGGTTTGGACAATTTAATTTCATATATATGCAACAAATTAGAAATAAAATATTGGTTGATGGTCTATCGGACATCCATTTCTCCAAGGGAATCTGTGAGGGATGTGTTCTTGGAAAGCACCCTCAAGAGAAATTCGACAAAGGAAAGACTCATAGAGCTTCATCTCCTTTATATCTTAACCATAGTGACCTCATGGGTCCTTTTACGCATACATCAATCAAAAAATTGAGGTATGTTGTTATTTTGGTTGATTATTTCTCATGTTTCACATGGATTTACTTTCTCAGGAACAAATATAAGGTCTTTCAACACCTCAAAGATTTCAAAGCCCTTGTTGAGACATAGTCCGGAAAGAAAATCAAAGTCCCATGAACTGATAACAGGGGAGAGTATGTCAATAATGAGATCCAAAATATTTTTCATGAGGTAGGGATTCAGTTGCAGCACATAGTTCCCTATATTCCACAACAAAACGAAGTTGCTGAGCGGAAAAATAGATCTCTAAAAGAGATGGCATCTTGCATGCTACATGCAAAGTCACTACCACAGAGACTATGGGCTGAAGCACTTAATTGTGCAACATACATCCAAAACAGATCTCCCCATAGATCTGTCAAGGATAAGACCCCCTACGAGGCTTGGAGTGGCCTGAAACCAGAAGTGACCCACTTTTGTATTTTCGCTTCACATGCATGGGCCGAATTCCCTCTGAAAAGAGGAAGGCACTTGATCCACAAAGCACATAGTGTATATTTGTTGGATACCCTGATGGTGTGAAGGGATACAAACTTGTTGATCTTTCCTCGGACCGACTCATCATTGAGCGAAGTGTCCAATTCAAGAAAAAAGTCTCACGTGTACCTCAAAAACCGCATGTAGACACCTTCATTCTTCCACCTGTCCAAGATGATGAGCATGCACATGTTGAATCTTCTTCAGTCGAGAGTTCTGATTTAGAGGATTCAGATGATCCATATACAGAGTAAGTACAGTCATATGCAGAGTCAGTGCATCCATATGTATATGCAGAGTCAGAGAAGAGGCCCAAGTGGGCCCAGAATACTCTTGTTGGTGATCCAGTCAATACTAGGAGGACTCGATCTGATTTCGAGGAGCTTCCTAGTGAACTCACTGCCACTGAACCATTTCCCTCCATGCACATTTTTTTGGTTTAGTATTCAGATCCACAGTATTATGGCGAGGCTACTGGAAATCCCTTTTGGGAATCTGCCATGCAGGAGGAGTACAAATCCCTCCTCGAGAACCAGACTTGGGATCTGGTTCCCCTTCCTTCTAGAAGGAAACTTGTCAGGTGCAGATGGGTCTACAATACCAAGAGCACAACAAATGGACATAATAGCATATACAAAGCTAGGATAGTTGCCAAAGGATTTCAGTAGGTGCATGGCTTTTACTATGTTGAGACCTTCGCTCCAGTAGCAAATATGGATTCCATACATTTAGTACTTACCATTGTGGTATCCAAGGGATGGGAAGTCCATAAAATGGACATGAAGAATGCATTTATTCACAGTGATGTCTCTGAGGAGATATGTATGGAGCAACCCCAGGGACTTATGCAGGATTCCTCTTTGGTCCGTCGACTAAAGAAATCTCTTTATGGCCTCAAGCAGGCTTCGAGGGCATGGTATGCCAAGATGGACTCCTACCTATTGTCACATAACTTTGTACATTGTAAATCAAGCTCAAATGTTTACATGCTCAGGACGACTGATTCACTTCTACTCTTAGTTCTGTATGTTGATGATTTGTTGATCATCGGTTGCTTGACTTCAATGATTGTTGCAGACAAGAGGATTCTACATGACATGTTTTTTATGACGGACATGGGTCTGCCACACTTCTTCCTTTTCCCCGAGATCAGTCAGGATGCATCAGGAATCAAACTTTCTTAGGCCAAGTATGCTCAAGATATCCTTGAGAGATTTCACATGACAGAATGCAAGTTTGCTCCGACACCCTTCCTATCATGAGTCAAACTTGAGGATGGCGGGGACACTTTACTGGTTGACAACACACTGTACATACAACTAGTGGGGATCTTTTTGTATCTCACACGCTCCATACCAGACCTCTCCTATAACACTCCCATGACGGGGCATAAAAAATTTCGCTTTTCTTAAAGGACAAAATCTCCATTCATGGTTTCTAATTTGGAAAGTCGGGGAACTAGTCTGACCTCCTGGTCAAGGATATTCGATTATGAAGCTAAACGACTCTCTGAGACCTTGATGGTATCATTCTGTAATTAAACATAGAACCTTTTAGCTTCTTAGTGCAGGTTTAATGGCACACAACCTTCCCATTCGCTCCCCTGCGAAATCTCAGACTACTGGGCGTTATCTCCTTTTCTGGATAAGCCCCCTCTTGATGTGACATTGGGAGATAACCTTACATGAATGCGTGATTGCAAACGTGGCCAAAGGCGGTTTGAATCAAACTGCTTTTCATCCCGCAATTCTCCTTGAGCCTCCACATGTCCTCTTTTCAAATCCATGGTTTGAATTGCGGCCCGCCCTCAACTTTTTAACGTTTGTGTAACTCCTATCCCCGCAATTCTATGGGATCGTCAATCTCTTGATATTGACAGTACTTTGAAAACTGGTGGTTCAGATCTACCCTTCTCAGATGTACGGATCATATCTGACCTCTTGCAAAATCAATAGATGAGATCTCCTTCATGATTTTGGGTTTCGAGAGTTTCAACTCTCAAAACCCTTCTCTCTTTTGTACTTCAATCTTTCAAGTCGACGATCTACAGACACCTATACTCTTAATCAATGACCCTGCCTTTACTTTGGGTGGTTGACCTTTCAACTGGATCAATGGTCCTATGGCCCTCTTCTCTATCAACGATTGAGATCTCCTTCGGGTTTCGGACTTTTGAGATCTCAAATCTCAAACTTCACCCTTTTTCCCAATGGCTTTTATCCAAAGGCTATAATCCACTATCACGTGTCCTCTTAATCTGACGATCGAGAATTACTTCAGGTCTTTACCTAGAGTCCACAGATTTTCTCCACGTCTCCCTTAGATCTAATGGCTATAAATTACTTCGAATATTTATCCAGAGTTCTCAGATTTTTGCCATGTCTCCCTTGGATATGACGGCTATGAATTACTTTGGATATTTATCCAGAGTTCTCAGATTTTCGCCACATCTCCCTTAGATCTGATGGCTCAGATCCACTTCAAGTGACCCGATTCTTGATATTCACTTCGGACAATCTGACGACTCAACTTCAATTTGGTTGATCGGATGGTTGAGATTTACTTTGGATTTCTGGAAGTTCAGACTTCGGAAATATCAACTCTCAAACCTTGACTTCTCCTGAATAGACAGTATTTGACGGCTCAGATTCACCTTGGCAATCCAACGCTTGAGATTTACTTCGGGTGATCTGACAGCTTAGATCTTCTTTGGTTGATCGAACGATTGGGATCACTTCAGATTTCCAGAACTTCAGACTTCGTGAATCTCAAATCTCAATTGAGAAACTCTCGAATGGATTTCCCGAAGCTGCGTATCTGATGGTTCAGATTCACTTTGGCAATTCGACACTTGAGGTTTACATTGGGGGATCGGACAGTTCAGATCTACTTTGGACAATCTGATGGTCAAAATTTACTTCATCTCTTCACTCAGAATCCACAGATTCACGCCACCTATCCTCCGGATCTGACGATTCAGATCTACTTCGGACAATTTGGTGTTGGACGTTTACTTCGGGTGTTTACACAAAATCCACAGATTCACGCCACCTGTCCTCTGGATATGATGGTTCAGATCTAATTTGAATGATCTGACAATTGACGTTTACTTCAGGTCTTTACCAAGAATCCATAGATTCATGCCACCTTTCCTCTAGATCTGATGATCCAGATCTCTTCAGCTCTTTGGCACTTCGGCCCTTCGGTGCTTCGGCTCTTCGGTACTTCTGTGCTTTGTTCCTTTGACACTTCGGCGCTTCGGATGTTCATCTCTCCAGAACTTGGGAACCTCAAATATCAAACTTTACTTTCACCCAAGGACAACGAATCTCTACCATGTGTTCCCTTCGATCTGACGGTTGAGATTTACTTTGGGCTCCAGCTCTCTAGTCTTCCGGAGTTTCAAATCTCAATCGAAAACTCTTGAAGTGGTTTCTATGGAATTACTGATCTACTGAGGCGTGTCCCCTGGCGATCAACGAACAGGATTTACTCTGGCTATTTTTCCTCCTTCTTGTCCACAATCCTCTGAAGTTGTGGATCTTACGCCACTTGTCCTCCTTGATGATGGATGGTCCCAATTTACTTCGAGACTTCAGTACTTTGACAAGTCCACTCTCTTGCGCACACAAGGGTTAAGTCTCATGCATTTACTTCCAGATCCAATGGTTACTGGTCCTTCGTGCTCAGATCGAACAGATGGGAACTGTTCCTCTCCTCAGTGCTTCATTTGTTCACTGGACACTGATCTAATGGTCCAGTCTCCTCTCCACTACCAATCTGATGGCTATTGTCACTCCTCCTCCTGAGATTTCGACTTCCCCTAGCTCTGAGTAGTTTCTAAGTATTCAAAGGCCTCGACCTTTGTTCCTCCTACGAGTCTGTCTCTTGGACCTCATCTGCACTTCTAAAAAGAACTTATCTCTTCTAATCTTCAGGACTTGGAATAAGTCCTACTCTTGTGCCCTCTTAGAACTATCTCTTCTAAGCTTCAGCTGCTCAGACCTCAAAGGTCTATGTCCCTTCTATTCTTCAAAGGGATATCTATGCCCTCCTAGAAACTTTCACTCAAGCTCTCCTTACTAAGATACAGAGTGTTTGGTAACTTTGTGAGTGTCTCCTAAGTGCTTTGTAACTTCACCTTCAGGGTTTTGGTCACTCCAACACGCGATTCTCCCAAAGCGTGGACTCCGAATCTCATAGATCAGATAATCGAGAAGGATCCCAATGGATCTAGAGATCCACGATCCATATTAACTTTGGGACTTCGGGGATTTTTACTTCCCTTATGACGAACTCAAAATTCACCAAACTCACAAAGTCTGAAGGACTCAAGGAGTTAACTCCCACATGCCTTTTCATATCCAATGGTCACAATGGACCTTGGCCCTTCCTGAATAGTTTCTCATTCATTCGTCATCTGAACAAAGGAGCCTTCCCTTTCGATACTTCAATCTCTCTATTCTTCCTAAGCTTGGTTGGTTTTGAAAGGCTTAAGAGCCTTGCGCTCTTTCTCTAGAACGTAACACTTGGAAGAATCCTTCTATGCAACCCTTACGTTCATTCCTCAACTCTAGAACTTAAGTGTTTCTTGGTCTTTGTTTGCCTCATAGAGAGCCTATGCATACATTCACTATCTCTCCTGACCTTTAACAGACTCTGTCATCCAAGGGACTCAGAATGACTAAGAGGGTCGACATGCGTACATGAAACTATGCCCAAGGTCGATGAACTCACAGTTTGTGGCTCTAGCTTAATCCCCCACAGGACACAAGCATTTATGAGTATAAAACATATCCCATCCATATAATTTCCTACTTGCCTAATTCTACAATCAAGTAGACACCAAAAAGGGGTACAATATAAATCATTAAGCAAACATATCTATCCCTGCAACATTCATGGGATATCCAACTTTAATTCACCGTACCACTTAAATACACAATATATGTGATTACTTATCTATTACAGGTGGTAGCCAACTAACTGACTATGGGTGTTCATCCTTCCACCTAACCATAGGCTCAGAGGCATTCATTCTTAGCACTCTAGCCACTCCCGTGTCAAACCATGATATCACCAGGGAACTCTTGCAGTTCTCAAGGACTCTTTCTCTATTTCAGTTTTTGCTCAGGTTCTGTTCTCTGCAAACTTTCAGAGATTTCCTCCTCTATTATGGCCTCAGTGAATTTTATCATATGCTCACTTAACATCAAGCTCATAGCCTTTTGTTCATTATCTGCTAGAGAGCTCTGCGCATTCTCCTTATCAATTTTTATATCTTTCTTCCTGGATGGTTCTCGACCCATCCTGTTCCTTCTGTCAGAAGAGAACTCTGGTTAGCTTGGTCTTTCATACCCAGTGGTACTTCGGGATGACATTCTGCATTTTTGGCCATGCTTCCATTCATGGGAGTGGTTGATAACTCAACCACTGGTCCTTTCTTCATTAACTTATTTCTCTCTTTGGGATCCAAAGGAGGTTTATTATCCTCCTCAAGGGAATTTTGGGGTTATTTGATATAATGACCCTCTCTTATCACTTTCACATTCTTTCCTCTAGTTATATCATGGTCAGTAATTTCAAGGCTTCACCCCCACAGTCAGTTATTGGAAACTCAAACAATAATAAATTTACATTGTCCACATGACTTAGCATGGTAATCCTATTTTATGATTAATTACAAGCTGGGGGAAACATGGGTGTTACAATTCCCTCCCCCTTAAAGGAACATCGTCCTCGGTGTTCTTTCTAAAAAACACATGTCATGCCTTTCTCATTCAGCTATTTCAGAAATCTTGATCCTTCTTCCTCGATCAGGTCCTTTTTCAGACCTTTGATCTTGGTCACTTGCTTTCAATAATTCTTAGACAACAAGCACGTTAATCATGGTCTTATGCGAAAACATTGCATAAAAATTTCTAGGAAAATTTCATAATCTTAGCACAATAATTATTTGCGTAGTTTGTGGATTTGTATCCACATGGTTGTTTTGTTATCTAGGATCATTGTTTTTCCTTGACATACCCATTGGGTGCATG
>JASDQU010101555.1:0-20911 GCA_032191745.1 Picea mariana | reverse complement strand
TCACATAGGAAGAACTACCCATCATGTGCATGATCTCAATCAATAGTTTACAAGAACTATTAAGGTCTCCTCTTCCTTGTGGTCACTCACCCTCCAGGCCTAGGCTCATGCATCCCCTTCTCTTCTATACAATCCCCCAGGTGATCCATCTTTTCTTGCCAAGGTTTTCTCGCACAAAAAAAATTCCAGAGACTCTATCGAGTCTTACAGTCGAGGTGTCCCTCAGACTTGCTCTGCCAAGGCATCCCTCCAACTTGTGTTACCTCAACACAACATGTTATAGGTGATCATGGCTTACCATGGGGTTCTCATGGCTCAGCAGTAGCCATTTTCATGTTTTTACAGCTTTACAACCTTCTGGCTCAACTAAAGTTAGGGATGAAGGTTAATCTCCTTTTCCCAACTCAACCATAGATAGGGATGAAGGTTACTCTCCTTATCCCAAGTCAATATCTATTTCATGTGATCGGATTATACTCTTTCTCACCCGTATCACAAGCATATAAAAATTCATGAGACATCATCATAAGTTTTAAATTCAAAATTGTCTTGTAAATCTGTGACCCACAGATATCCAAATTCCACATTTTGTTTCCATATTTTTTTCGCACAAGAAACAGATTCATAATTATGGGACTTTCCTTCCCATAGCGGTTTGGCTCAGCAGGCAATTGGTCTTCCTTATGGCTTACAATGCTGCCATATTGAAGACTCCTTTGCTTCCTGCACTTTCAAATTCAATCGGCCAAAAAAATTGTTATTTTCCATGCACATACATTTTATTACACCTTGATAACGTTGTCACAAACAATTTCAGAGTTATGCATACTAACAATCAAATTCACTTTCTCAAAAAGGAAATACCATTTCTTGCAGTTTGGCTCAGTAGGCAATCGATCTTCACTATGGGCTTACAATACTGCCATATCCAAGACCCTTTGCTTCCTGCAATTTCAACATTCCTCAGCCAATCAAATTGTTAGTTTTTATGCACATCATCTTTTCGAAATTAGGCATACTAACAGTCCAAATCATTTTCATCTATTCAAGGATACAAAGCAAAAGGATACATCATCCCTTACCTATCCATCATTTCAGCCTACCAAAATTTTTAGAATGTAATGCAGATATCAATTGACCTTAATGAATGTCCCAACATTCATGGCGACATTCATACCCAATGCACCTTTGATTTGATTTTAAGTTTCCCACACTTTACGACAAGTACTTTGTCATGGTGCATTGGAGCTTAGCCCAACTTTTCACCATATGGTTTATTCATTCTCATTCATTGTTGCAGCAGGACTATGCTTCTGACTATAGGATGATCACGATTCCCAAATCAACACACTTGAAACTCAAAATTTTCACATGAATGCATTTAAGCATTCTTCCTCCATTGATAACCAAGGTGCCAACACTCATGGCCACCCAGTTTAGTTTTCCTTCAGTGCTTACATAATGTAAGCAAAACATTGGAAGGTCCTCCTTTCTTACTGAAAAATCCATTGTTTGTCATCTTATGCAACATGCGCTCCCTCAATGCATTCCATGTAGCATGCTATCTATGAGCACTTTTGTTTCCAATCATTCCTTGATTGGTTCATGTATTCATAAAATATCAGTTCATGAATTCTTCTGAGGATTACAATCATTCCTTACTACCAAAGGTTCACGCCTCCATCATTCAGGTTCTCTTTACTGAATCATGCCCTAATTGGGTATCCAAGGCATACAACTGCCTTTAAACGTTTCATACATAACATTAAGACCGTAAACATTCCAGAAGGGATTCTTACCCAATCCCTTCATACCTTCTCTGGCTGCTAGCACCCCCTCTGATATTATCCCATCAATGGTGCTCCATGGGAACTTTTAAAGTCCCTTCAACAATCTTTCAACAAGAACCTTCTCATAGTCATCCTCTGATTGAGGTTGTTCATTATTGGCAACCATCTTTCTCAACAGTTCCAATCTAATTCTTTCTACACATGACATACATCATAAACACATTAGTCGTCATGTAAATTAAAAATGAAAGTACCATAGAATTTAAATTAATAAAACATTTTCAGACATGTCCTAGCATATATGTATGCACTCCATCACATTATCCTTGATTTTTTCCTAAGTGCAATACTGACATTTCTCAACTGTTCCTGCAGTAATACAATCCTCATCACTATGGTTTCAAAACATTTACTTTCATCGGCGTACCAGCTTTCTCATCCCAGGGGGAAAAAAACATAATACACAACAAGAAAAGAATTGAGGATCTCCCCTTATTCAAATTATTTCTACATCGCCTGGGACTTTTCAACCCAGCTGAGTTATTTCTAAGGCCTCACTGTCTTTTCTCTGTTTTTGCAATTTACTCCTTGTTGGGATCTTCCTTCTCTTTTCCTTGAGAAGCCTTGGTTAGGCCTCACCCTAACCTTTTTGGAATACAACAACATGCTTTAATAGAAAACCTTTTTTGTTCATAATGGGTCATGAACCTATGCATCCTGAAAATTACCATTCAGTTATCAGAATGGTCAATATTCATTTATGAGTCTTCTATTCATTACATGATGTTTTTCAAAATGTAATCCAAGATTCTGGTATATATATATATATATATATATATATATATATGCTTGTGGCTCACTGCTTAATTCTTAGCAGTAATTAAGGTTGTGACTTTCTTTTCCTGACAGAGTCTTCACACAGTTCCTCCACAGGGAACTCCTTTAGCATACAACTTCCTTATTGCATATCCATCACTATTTGTGATGGCCTCAACCTTGAGTTAGATTCAATAGTTTACCAAATATCCCAAGGAATATAAACATGCATCTTTGTCATGTACCCAAATTATGTATCCATACATATTCTGGTTTTTTTAACTTACATCCATGATGTACTTAACCATATTCATAATCCTAAACCTACCTGTAGCGGTCATAGGTATGTTTCACAACCCACCTACATCTTTACCTTTAAGATCAGTCAACTCAGGACTGTTCACAATCCTTCTCATGTGATTCTCAAAGGCGTAATCATTTGCCTCTTATTATGACAATAAAGCATCTTTGCTCATTTACCCTTTTTATCTAATTATATTATTATTTCCTGAGGATAGGGAATAAATTCCCCCTCAAGATATTATTTGGAACATAAATTTCATGACTCTTCAGAATGGATTCAACCATGCATCCATAGTATTCATTTATTCCGGACAAGAGAAATTTTTTCTTTATATTTCACTCATCAGGGCAATCATATTGTATCTATAGCTATACTCTTACGCCATACATGTGCATCACTTGTACGTTTAATATCATTCATACCTAACTGGTATTAATATCATGCATCATATTAGGAAGCTCCACAATGCATTAAACCCGTGCACTTAAGAATAATTAAACATAGATAAGTATTCATCATGCTATCTTATTGCTTGCACTTTTTCCATGTCATTCACACACATGGACATATCAGGATTCTATATCCTTTTCCCAAGGATCTTCCAATCCTCCTTATGATCATGTATACACATTTGTGCATAAGTAGGTGCATCTCTTGCACCTTTTTACCTCATGCATTCACTTGATAGTTTAATTTCATCATTAGTGTCCTTTAGTTTGATATTTCAGTCACTTATAGGACTAATCTCACAGTCATATCTCGTATTGATGTTTCCTTCTCTCAAGGAAATAAACAACCAAGGTCACTTTCCTCTTTATGCAACAACGTCTAGCAAGAAAACCTTTTTGCCTTAGCATCCATAGAGTTTTACCCATCTCACTTTTCTTTGGTCATGAGGAGTTATATACTCCGATTTCAATTTAAAGAAGTAAGCATAACTACCAAGGATCCTACCTGATCCTATCAGATTCCTTTAAGCCCACAAAGGTATTACCCATTATATAATATAGCATCATTAGTGCCTGAAGTTCCAATTGTCCATGCTTAGAAGCAGTGTTATGAACACCAGGTCATTCGTCCTTCGAGCTTCATCTATCCTTGACAGAACCCTGCCACCTTCAGCTATCCACATTCAAGTCTTATTATAAATGTTAATTAGCATATCCCTACCCTGGTAAGAGTAGTTATCACTTTGAAAAGGGGATAAAGAAATTCTTCTGCTGAAATTCAACAAGAATTCCCAAAATCACAGGTTCAATCTGCAGTCCTTCTCCTCAAGGAGTAAATGAAGATAACAATATCTCCTTACGTGAATCGTACATTACCCCAAGTAGGCCAAGTGTTGTAACCATACTCTGATACCAATTTGTAACACTCCCATGATGGGGCATAATTTGTTTTTCTTTTCTTAAAGGACAAAATCTCCATTCATGGTTTCTAATTTGGAAAGACGGGGAACCAGTCCGACCTCCTAGTCAAGGATCTTTGATTCTGAAGCCAAATGACTCTCTAATACTTTGATTGTCTCGTTATGTAATTAAACATAGAACCTTTCGGCTTCTTGGTGCAAGTTTAATGGCACTCGTGACCTTCCCATTTGCTCCCCTGCGAAATCATAGAGTACTAGGCATTAGCTCCTTTTCTGGAAAAGCCCCCTCTTGATGTGACCTTGGGCGATGAACTCATGGGACCACGTGATTGTGGATGCAGCCAAAGGTAGTTTGAATCAAAATTCCTTTAGGCCCACAATTCTCCTTGAGCCTCCACGTGTCCTCTTTTCAAATCCACAGTTTGAATTGTAGCTCACCCTCAACTTTTTAACGTCCGTGTAACTCCTATCCCCACAATTATACGGGACCATAAATATCCCTATCTTGACTGTACTTCAAAAATTGGTGGTTCAAATCTCCCCCTCTCATACCTACAGATCATATTTGACCTCTTACAAAATCAACGGATGAGATCTCCTTCGTGATTTCGGGTTTCAGGAGTTTCAATTCTCAAAACCCTGCTCTCTTCCGTAATTCAATCTTCCGAGTTGACGATCCATGGAAACATGTCCTCCTAATCAATGCCCCCACCTTTAATTTAGGTGGTTGACCTTTCAACTAGATCAATGGTCCTGTGGCCCTCTTCTCGATCAACGATCGAGATCTCCTTCGGGTTTCGGACTTCTGAGATCTCAAATCTCAAACTTCACCCTTTTCCTAATGGATTTTATCTGAAGGCTATAATTGACTGAAGTGTGTCCTCTTGATCTAATGATCGAGGATTACTTTGGGTCTTTACTCGGAATCCACATATTTTCTCCACATCTCCCTTAGATCTGACGACTACGAATTACTTCGGATATTTATCCAGAGTTCTTATATTTTTTCCACGTCTCCCTTGGATTTGATGGCTATGAATTACTTTGGATCTTTATCTGGAGTTCTCATATTTTCACCCCGTCTCCCTTGGATTTGATGGCTTAGTTCCACTTTGGGTGATTTGACACTTGATATTCGCTTCATATAATCTGACAACTCAACTTCACTTCGGCTAATCGAACGGCTGAGATTTACTTCAGATTTCCAGAAGTTTGGACTTCATAAATCTCAACTCTCAAAACTTGCCTTCTCCTTGATAGACAGTATATGTGGCTTAGATTCACCTTGGCAATCCAATGCTTGAGATTTACTTCAGGTGATCTGAAATCTCATATCTGCTTCGTCTGATCGGATGATTGGGATTCACTTCAGATTTCTAGAACTTTGGACTTTGTGAATCTCAAATCTCAATTGAGAAACTCTCAAATGGATTTCTTGAAGCTGCTGATCTGACGAATCAGATTCACTTTGGCAATCTGACACTTGAGGTTTACTTCAGGGGATCAGACGGTTCATATCTACTTCGGACAATCCGACGTTTGACGTTTACTTTAGGTCTTCACCTATAATCCAAAGAATCATGCCACCTGTCCTCTAGATCTGATCGTTCATATCTACTTCGGATGATCCGATGGTCGACGTTTACTTTGGATCTTTACCCAGAATCCATAGATTCACGCCACCTTTCCTATGGATCTAATGGTTCAGATCTACTTCAGATGATCCAACGGTCAATGTTTACTTCGGGTCTTTATATGGAATCCACAGATTCATGCCACCTGTCCTCTAGATCTGGCGGTCCAGATCTCTTCGGCTCTTCAACACTTCGACCCTTCGACGCTTCGGCTCTTTGATACTTCGGTGCTTCGGTCCTTCGACATTTCGATGCTTCAAACCTTCATCTCTCCAAAACTCAGAAACCTCAAATCTCAAAATTGACTTTCACCCAAGGACAATGGATCTCTACCACATGTCCCCTTCAATCCGACGGTTGAGATTTACTTCAGGCTCCGGCTCTCCGGGCTTCAGGATTTTCAACTCTCAATCGGAAACTCTCGAAGTGGTTTCTCTAGAGTTATTGATATGTTGACGCATGTCCCCTGGCGATCGACGACCAATATTTACTCCAGTTATTTGTCCTCTTCCTTGTCCACAATCCTCCGAAGTTGTGGATCTTATGCCACCTATCCTCCTTGACGGTGGACGGTCCCAATTTACTTCAAGGCTTCAAAAATTTGACAAGTCCACTCTCCTGCACACACAAGGGTTAAGTCTCATGCATTTACTTCTAGATCCAATGGTTACTAGTCCTTCACGTTCAGATCCAACAGATGGGATCTGTTCCTCTCCTCTATGCTTCCTTTGTTCATTGGATGCTGATATAATGGTCCAGGCTCATCTCCACAACCGATCTGATAGTTTTTTTTGCTTCTCCTCCTGAGCTTTCGAATTCTCCTAGCTCATAGGATTTTCTAAGTATTCAAAGGCCTCGACCTTTGTTCCTCCTACGATTCCGTCTCTTGGACCTCGTCTAAACTTCTGAAAAGAGATTATCTCTTCTGAGCTTTGGGACTTGGAATAAGTCCTACTCTTTTTCCCTCTTAGCACTATCTTTTCTGAGCTTCAACTACTCAGACCTCAAAGGTCTCTGTCCCTTCTATTCTTCAAAGGGATATATGTTCCCTCCTAGCAACTTTCGCTCAATCACTCCTTATTGAGCTAAAAATTGTTTGGTAAGTTTGTGAGTGTCTCCTAAGTGCTTTGTAACTTCACCTTCAGGGTTTTTGTCACTCGAACACCCGATTATCCTGAAGCATGGACTCTGAACCTCATAGATCGGACGATTGAGAAGGATCTTGATGGATCCAGAGATCCACGGTCCAGATTAACTTTGAGACTTCGAGACTTCGAGGATTTTTACTTCCCTTACGATGAAATCACAGTTCACCAAACTCGCAAAGTCCAAAGGACTCAAGGGGTTAAATATCACACTCCTTTCCATATCCAATGGTCACAACAGACCTTAGTCCTTCTCGAATAGTTTCTCGTTCATTCATCATCCGAACAAAGGAGCCTTCCCTTTCGATACTTCAATCTCGCTATTCTTCCTAAGATTGGTTGGCTCTGAAAGGATTAAGAGCCTTGTGCTCTTTCTCTAGAACGTAACACTTGGAAGAATCCTTCCGCACACCCCTTACATTCATTCCTCAACTCTAGAACTTAAGTGGTTCTCGTTATTTGTTTTCCTTGCAGAGAGCCTGTGCATACGTTCACTATCTCTCTTGAGCTTTAACAGACTCCATCCTCCAAGGGACTCAGAACGACTAGGAGGGTCGACATACGTACATGAAACTATGCCCAAGGTCAACGAACTCACAGTTAGTGGCTATAGCTTAAGCCCCCACAGGATGTAAGCATTTACGAGTATAAAACATATCCCATCCATATAATTTCCTACTTTCCTAGTTATACAATCAAGAAGACACCAAAAAGGGGTACAGTATAAATCATTAAGCAAACATATTTATCCCTACAACATTCATAGGATATCCAACTTTAATTCACAGTACCACTTAAATACACAAGATATGTGATTAATTATCTATTATAGGTGGTAGCCAACTAACTAACTGTGGGTTTTCATCCTTCCACCCCACCATAGGCTCGGAGGAATTCATTCTTAGCACTCTGGCCACCCCCATGTCAAGCCATGATATCACCAGGGAACTCTTGAAGTTCTCAAGGACTCTTTCTCTATTTCAGTTTTTGCTCGGGTTCTGTTCTCTGCAAACTTTCAGAGATTTCCTCCTCTGTTATGGCCTCAGCGAGGTTTATCATATGCTCACTCAACATCAAGCTTGCGGCCTTCTGTTCATTATCCACTGGAGATATCTGCGCATCCTCCTTTTTGTATATCTTTCTTCCCAGATGGTTCTCGACCCATCCTGTTCCTTATGTCAAAAGGGAACTCTAGTCAACTTGGTCTATAATATCGAGTGGTACTTCAGGCTGACATTCTGTAGTTTTGTCCATGCTTCCATTCATGGGAGAGGTTGATAACTCAACCACTGGTCCTTTCTTCATTAATTGATTTCTCTTCTTGGTATCCAAAAGAGGTTTATTATCCTCCTCAAGGCAATTTTGGGGTTATTTGATATAATGACCCTCTCTTATCATTTTCACATTATTTCCTCTAGTGATATCATGGCCAGTAATTTCAAGGATTCACCCCCACAGTCAGTTATTGGCAACTCAAACAATAATACATTTACACTGTCCACATGCCTTAGCATGGTAATCCTATTTTATGATTAATTACAAGCTAGGGGAAATAGGGGTGTTACATCTCCTATGTAGTTAGCACAGTTTCCAGGTTCATGTAGGAGCCGCATGACCTACATTGGAAGGATGCAAAGCATATCCTTCAATACGTACATGGCACCATCACCTTTGGGATTCATTATGCAGCAGACTCTACATTATATCTCATTAGGTTCACTTATTTTGACTGAGATGGCGATAGCACTAATCGCAAGTACACATCTGGTTACTCACTTAGTCTTGGTTCCGGGCCTATCACTTCCGTAAGTTCTTGAGAGACTAGATTAGGTGCCAGTTCACTCCCGTAACTGTTGGTTTGTGTCCAAGTCACTCTATACCACCATTATGGCACATTGGATTCACCTCCAGTGTGCATTGGTTGAGTTATATAGAGTATATCATGTGTAAATTATTCATTATTCATTACGATTAATGATAATTCTTCCATTCTTTCTCTCTTGCTTCTTCTTTCTCAATTTCTCTTTGCAAATGTGTGTGGTATTTTCTAGCTAGATCTATTTTGTGCAGGTTCAACACATTTACAACATTTACCATTGTATAGATTATCATTATGAGGCATCTGTACACATAATTAGGAATGCGATGCATTCACCATTGTATAGCTTATCATCATGAGGTATTTATACACACAATGAGGCATCATTAGACTTTTGAGGTCTCATATTGTCATGTAACACAACTCCAATTGTGATTCTATCCCTCTAGTCATCATTAAGGGGGAATATTAGAATGTGTTAATGATTTCCTAGTGGCCTTAGATTACATGGATATGAAATTTTGTAATGTTATTATTGTTAGAGAAGGAAATTTTGGGGTAAGGTTAGAGATACAATGCAACAAATGAGGCAGAATGGACCAAGGAAGTAGCGTGCAGAGGGAACAAAGGAAAAGCAATGAGATAGAATTTTGGATTAGTGCACGAAGGCAGTTAGAATGTGGACAAGTTGAGTCGACTTAGAATTAGGGTTTTGGAGTATGATGTTTTAACCCATTTTTGTAATATAAATAGAGGATGTATGAGGCAAATATGATATCTTTTGATCATTGTGGGATCTTTGAGTATGATGAGAATTCCTTTTGAAAACAATTCTGAGTTTTAAGTCGCAATACTAGGTTTTGGTTGGATAGCTGAGGAGTTAATGGAGACTTATGGAGTGTAATAGACGGTCAGGTTGCAAGATGTGGAGCTTAGTGTGACGTTGTTTAGCCTCACCATTTCTGTAATTTTGATGTAATGCACACAACGCAGGACCTTTTTAATGAAGAATAATAAATAAGAAGAATATCTTTGTGGATGTAGCCTGGGGGGGGTGAACCATGGTAAAACATGGTGTTTCTATGTGTGTTTTCTATGATGTGTTATATGCTTTATGATGAATGAATACATAAATGAATGAATATGTTAAATTTTATTTACAACACGCAATATAATAGTATGATGTTTTATACAGAATGAATGTTATTGAATGGATAAAATAGTAGACCTGATGAATGATGGTATGGTAGAATTAATGTTGAAGTAGAAGAATTATAATATGACTAACATTCCCATGAGTTCCATCCCTTCCATCATTGCAGACACTTGGGTCATGCAATCACCCATAAGCCATCTTGGGTGAGACTGTGTTGTGCACTCTATGTGTAGTGTTACCTTCTAATTTACCAGAGGGGCCGATGGTTTCTATGGTTTTGTTGGAGAACTAAGGTACAACCTAGGTTAGCCAATACATCCAACAAATGGTTTTGTTTCCAGTTGGAACTCAGCAGATTGGATTCGAGGGGATTTAGAGAAGAGAATGTAGTGATAGAAGGGGATGTTTAGGCCGTGGAACCCTACAAAGCAAGAGATTGAAATATGTTTGGAGACAAAGAAACTTGAGTTCACACACAAAGATAATATAAGCTCCATGTATACACCACACCAGTATCTGCAGAGTTAAGTGTTTACTGATTTGCATGAGGCATATTTATGTTATTTTCTATATTTATTATAGGAGTGGATATTGAGGTTGAAGGAAACTCATTTGACTAATCGGATAAGGATAGTAGAGTGGATTGTTGATAACATCGCATAGTTGGAAAGGGTTAATAATAAATTTACATGCAGAGTGGATTTTTTGTTAGACAATATTACTGCAGGGTTTATTACTAAATTTGCAGTCGATACAACAAAGTCGTACACTACTGCAAAGAAAAAATTTCTAAAGGGACCAAGAGGGAGGTACATTAGGTCTCTGTACATGTCAATTGATATATTATTGCATGATAAAGTCATGATGACCATGGAATCATACAACTAAATCACTTTGCATGCATGGAGGATATGGGAGAAGCACTAAGGAATATATGATATATGGAGAGGGCTTTGGACGGAGGCTATAAGAAGAAAGAAATGGACCCTATAATGATGGATGAGGAGAATACCAAGGAAATAATAAGGAAAGCAGGAGTGACATGCAATAGATGACCCTACCAGTATAAGATCAATAAGAAAAATAGGGCAGTAGCTGAGTGAGAGGGATTAGATAGTGATGGGGAAGAGGTAGAGGATATTCGTGCGATAGGGAAGATTGAGGAAATCTTGTGTGCCACATATGAGAGGAAAACCAGAGGTGAAGGGTCCAATGTAGAATAAGACTCTCCATTCCATATCCGAATTAGTGTGGAACCTGTTAGCACTAAGAGTCACCCTCTGACTACAAGAGGATAAGCCCATTACCCATCAGAATGTTTGGTGGATGTTGGTTTTATGAATGGAGGTCAAATGGACAAACTAAGTACAAGAATGATTTTTACACAGAAACTGGACACGAAATGCACAGGGAAGTGAAGTCCTCATTAACTTCAGTCAGTGATTTGAGTTTAAGTGTGAGAAGAAGGAAGACTTGGTGAGAGAGGTGAACAAGACTACCATGGGCATCTGGCCTTCAAGAAGCTTGGTGAAGAAAAAATCAGGCTCAACAGCACTCTCAAAATCAAGCTTCAAACACTGAAATATGTCACAGTAGCATAATAATCAAACCTACATTACCATGCGACTACAACAACTCGACTGGATCCTCCATGCCCGAACCTTTCAATGTAAGAGGGAATAAGACAATAAAGAAGTTGACTAAAGATGGTCACAACAATACTATAATCAAACCTAAATTACAATATAACTACAACCCTCGACTGGATCCTCCATGCCCGAGTGTTTTAGCATAGCTTTTACAAAGATATGAGAGAAGCTGACTTCTATTAATGAGAAAGTATCAAGTTTGATACATAACCAGAGAACATATCTGGCATAAAAAAATTACACAGTAGGGAGCTCTGCTCAACAAGTTGACCCCCTTAACAAAATCTTGAACTGATCTATTTATACTTAGATCAGTCCAAAAATTACCAGGGCTGTGATCTGGCTATTCAATTCAAATCCTTTCGTCTGTGCCTTCCTCTATCAGATTGTGCGTGTATCCTCCTAGCGAATGCAAACTTAACATAGCATGGGCCTGCGGGAAAAATCATCCATCGTGGTATCTCAGACTGGAAGCTCAGTCTCCACGTCTAGATCCTCCACACCTTCTATTTATGGAGTGAGTCGAGGTTTCAACCACCAATCCTTTTTCATTAACTGATCTCACATCAGGATCAGGGTGAGGCTTAACACCTAGGGTTCTTCCACGCACTTCCATTAGATTTGATTCTTTATAAGCATGTGATTGTGGGGCCATCAAAGGAGGTTTGGACCTAGACAACTTTTGGGCCTGCAATTCACCAATAACTACCACATAGCTCTTATGCTATACCACAGTTTCGATTGCGGGACCGCTCAAGAATTTTATCTTTCGAGCATGTTGCGTACCCGCAATGGAGTGTGCCCATTCATCTAGCCCTGGTCCGCAATCAGGGAAAATCTACTGACTTAGCATCTCCACAAATTTCATCTGCTCGCCAAATATAGGATCCTCCTAACCCTTCTTAGAGATGATGTTAATTTTGGCACTTAACAAGAACACCTCCCGAAGGATGATCTGACATGGAGGCCTGACGTCACTATGTTGGCATGTCGTGGATGGAGGGGTGACATGTGTCACTCAAAAATAGGTTGAAGACACGTCCGAACATGATTGAAATGAGTGCCATGTGTTAGCGCTAGATGGATTCCACATGTCATGATTGATAAGGATGCCACATGTCTGCACTGACGACTGCCAAGTACTTTGGACTTCAAAGCCCGAGAGGGGTCTACATGTAGAGCTGGCATAAATATGGACCTAGAGTGATGTGGCGACCTGAAATGAATGTTTAAGCTCTGAAGTGAATGATGACTGTTGATTCGGATGGACCCATGACAACGATCGGTGGACTTCGGGAGAAATCACTCTAGATGAAACTGAGAGTAGAGATATTGAAACTCCCAAAGCCCGAATTCCTAAAATAGATATTAACCATTCGATCTAGAGGGACACGTGGCACTTGATCTTAAACTTTGGGAGAAATCATTCCAGATGAAGTCGGGGTTGGATATGATGAAACTCCCGAAGCTCAAATTCCTGAAGTAAACTACCGTTGTTAGATTTGGATGGACATGTGGCGCTTGATCTGCAACTCCAGGAGAAAATGCTCCGGATGAAACTGAGAGTTGAGATGCTGAAACTCATGAAGCTTGGATTCCAGAAGTAGATATATATCATATGATGGAGAAGGATGTGTGGCGCTTGATATGCAACTCTAGGGCTTCTACCTCGCCACTAATCCTCACGCAAATTTGGCATGCCGAATACACGCGATTCATTGATATGATCGTAATCTATGATCTGGGGAAGCCCCACTTTTGTTGCCATGCACCGCTCTTGGATGGACTCTGGATCCTACTGCAAATATCAATGGCTCATAATTAATTTAAGAGTTCGGGCTTTGTCTCCTCGGGACCTTTTCACACTCCTCAACTGGAAAATCTCGCAGTGTCTTTTTTCGTAGCTCAGATCTGGCGCTGCGCACCCCTTTCATCGATGGCCCATATATGCTCCATGTTTCGAGACTTCAGAATTTTTGGATGAATAACTCTTACAATCCTCCGGAGTCCCGACTTCCGCAATGTTTCCCCACCATCGATCTTTCCCCAATGAGATCCGACGGCCCAGACTCAACCTTTGCCTAATCCTTAGGCTTCTAATGGACGCTAAAACTCACACAAATTTGGCATGCCAAATACATGTGAGCCTCTGATATGATCTTCATGAGGGATCTCCACCATTGAAAATTGAACCTACCTGTTTTCTTGTGTTTCAAGCCCAATATGGATTGTTCTAAAAGTTGCGCTTTGCGCCCATGGTTGCTTCCTGTGTAAACAAAGATTTGGACGGCTTATTTCGGGCTTGGGAAAACAAAATGACCAGTGATTGAAACAAAAGGCGATGAGTGTTCATCCTTAGAGAAAAACAGAAAATCTTCGAGCCGAGACTTATTCAGGTAAGACATCAAGGGAAACCAGGTCACTCAAACAGGA
This sequence comes from Picea mariana, assembly GCA_032191745.1. Lineage (NCBI taxonomy): Eukaryota > Viridiplantae > Streptophyta > Pinopsida > Pinales > Pinaceae > Picea > Picea mariana. Next base: position 6,796 of record JASDQU010101555.1, on the reverse strand, counting down.
GGGAAAAACGACATTACCAATCAAAGGGAAAAATTTTAGGACCTAGCCTGCGAAAGAGAGAGAGAGAGACGAGGTAAGTATATAGACTTAGGTATTATCAACATGCACCTATGACCCTTGACAACTTCATGAGATAACATTGGCTCCACAGGGGATAGCATGCTCCCTGTGAGCTGCCAGGAACGTGCAGTTTCGATGCCTTAGCTTTGGGTTATGGAGTCTCTTATTCAAAATGGAAATAAAAAGAACTGGTAATTACAATGGTGGGATGCTAATCACAACTTTGAAAAAATATTTTTCCAAAAATTTCCCATTGACAGTGCCACCTAAAACTTTGGAATCCTCAAAGTTCTGCAATTTGTAAGTGTTGTTTGAAAATACCTCAGAAATGTTGAAGGGTCCAATCCATAAGGCTTCTAATTTACCATGTTTTACTTTGTCTTGCTTGGGGGCATTCCACTTGAGCACCAGATTCCCCATCTGAAAATCTTCCTTGCTTTCACTCTTGTCAAATGATCGTTTTATTTACTATTGATGATCCTATGCTTTATCAAGTAGCTTCTCCCTAGTATGTTGTACTTCTACAAGCTACAGTATCCTCCTGACCATATCATCGGGCTCTTCTTGGTATTCCTGGAGGAAATTTTCCACAGGAAAGGTGAGTTGAGTAGGAAAGATAGCCTCAACCTCATACACAAGCTGAAAAGGGGAAATTCCAAGTGACCTTTTGGTTGTAACTCTATCAGCCCATAATGCAAACTTTAGCTTTGAATACCAGCCTTTATTGTTGTCTTCTAACAACTTCTTGATGATATTTACGAGAATTTTGTTGGAGGACTCTTCTAAACCATTTCCTTGAGTGTAGTAAGGAGTAGAATGGACTAGTGTAATCCCATACTACTCACAGAACTTGATTAATGGTTCAGTTCTGAAAGCAACAACATTGTCTGTAACAACCCTTCTTGGATAGTCAAATATTGACATGATATCTTCAAGGAAGCTTATGATTACCTTGTGGGAGGAACTCCTTGTAGGGATGGATTCTATCCATTCTATAAAATAATCAGTGGCAGTCAAAATCCACCTGTGCTGGCCACTTGAGGCGAGGTGGATCTCTCCAATGAAGTCAAGACCCCACTGTTGAAAAGGTCCAGAAACCATTACAGGTTTCAAAGGAAAAGATTTGAGTTGTTGCTTTCCAACAAAATTTTGTCATTTGACACAAGCCCTAATCTTTTCACAAACATCAGTAAAAAGGCTGGGCCAAAAATACCCAAATCTAAGGATTTTATAAGCTATGGTCCTCTAGAAATGAATGCCTCCACATAAGTTGTCATGGAAATCAAATATAGTTTTTTGGGTTTTCTGTGGATCTAGACATCTTAACAGAACTCCCAGAGGACCCTTCTGGTACAAAACCTAATCAATGGGACAATATTTGATTGCTTTGAGTTTCAAAGATCTCACATTGTTTTTGTCCAAACCATCGGGAGGCCTCAACTTTTGCAGGAAATATATGATGTCTTTATACCAAGTGAGTTTTGTTAATTTGTGGATGATACGAGAGTCTTTATCAGGAATCTCAGTTTGATGATTTTTTGATTGTTTGTTTAGGAAATTAATCCCCGATGCCTTGCAATTTGATTCAGCCAATAACCTAGCTAAACCTTTGACTTTCACCAATATGGTGGGTTTTATTTCCAGGTCAAACTCCAGAATTTTGGCAATCCATTTGCTTCTCTTCCCATCTATATCTGGCTAGATCAATATCTCTCTTACCGAGGCTAAGGGGACATATGCAATAATCTTTGAATGCAGGACATAGATTTTTAAAGCCTTGAGGGCTTTGACCAAAGCATATGCCTACTTCTCCATTATATTGTATCTCATCTCTGCATCCCTCAATGCTCTGCTGAAAAAGGAAATAGGTTGCTCTAACCCCTCTATATTTCTCTGTAGCAAAACAATAGCCAATGTATCAGATGAGGAAAAAGAAAATATTAGAAATTACTTAGAATATTGAGGGATGATGAGCATAGGTGATTCAGTTAAACCCCTCTTGATTTTGTCGAAATAATTTATGGAATCAATAGTCCATTTCACTTCGTTCCCATTTCTAAGCATGACTGTAATGTGTTTAACCAACTCAAAAAAATTTGAAATGAACCTCCTCAGAAAGTTGATTTTACCCAAGAAAGTCTGAACCTCTTTCTTAGATCTGGGAAAAGATAAGGTTTGGATGGCCTCTACTCTACTTGGATCAATTCTCACCCCTTCAACTGACATAATATGCCCCAACAATTTTCCCTCTTTCATAGCAATTAAATATTTCTTAGGATTGAGGGAGATACCAAACCTCCTGCACTTGAGGAAGATCATCTTCAAATGATGACATTTCTCTTTGTCAGACCTTGAGAATACTGTAATGTCATCTAGATAGATAACTACAAATTTGTCCTTTTCCCCAATGAAGGAAATTTTAATGGCTCGCTGGAAGGTTTCTCCTACATTCATCAATCCAAAGGGAATTTTAGCATACATGAATGTGCCCCAAGAAGTAGTGAAAGTTTTCATATCTCTATCTTCAGGCAGGATGATCTGGGCATCCAACAACTTCTTTACTTCCCTTTCCATAATAGGCAATAGCATGGGGTTTATTTGTCTGAGTTTCTGCCTAAAAGGTTTGGCCTCTTCTTTCAAAGGGATTTTGTGTTCCAGGATATTTGTGTCATATATTCTTAATTCTTCATATTTCCAAGCAAAAACGTCAACAAACTCCCTCAAAATCTTGGCATACTTCACCCTTTTCTCCTTTGACAGACTGCTAGACAATTTGACATACCTAGGATCCTCCTTTGTTCCTAAATTGCGTTCAGTCACATCAGCCTCTTCAGTTGAGCCTTTAACCTTTACCACAACATCATTTATGTCAAACAATATCTCTAAAGGGACAAGTCCCTTTGGAATATGGTTACTTGGAAACTGAACGATATGATGGGCAACAATTTTATTCAGAAAAGCACCAACATGAGGGCTTTCTTCAATTAATCATCCTCAAGAAATATTTTCATTTCAAGATCATCCTCAAAAACCTTCCAATGTTTGACATTGTCAGGAATAGATGGTCTGTATTTTACTTCCACCTCATATTTCATCTTTGGGGGCAAAGGGACCCTGAAATTACTTTCCAAGACAACCAATGAATCTTCCATAGAGTTTTCCTCTCTTGGAATAAATGAGATATTAAAAGCCAATAAGAAAATGTCAACAAGATCCCATACTTCATTTATGTAGGCCCTTAATCTAGGGTGCTTAGCCCGATACATATTTATGACCTCATGGACAATTAACTCAACGTCTCCAAATACTTCTAGCTACTCAATATTCATGTCTTTGGCATCTCTTAAACCCAAAATAAGTGCCTCATATTCTGCCACATTGCTTGTTGTTTCAAATTCAAGCTTAAAAGACAAAGATATGGTCTCTTGGGTAGGGGAAATGAAAACTACCCCAACCCCATCACTTTCCTTGGAAGAGGCCCCATCAAAAAACATTTTACAAATAGAGACATTGGAAAGAGGGTCTTCACAAGAGGTGATGGGTTGCTTTCTAATTTTAATAGGTTCTTGAGGACCATCCGTGAGTTGTAACATAATGGTTCCTAGATTAGTGTCTACTGCAATAATGGGGTGGTTGGTCAGATTTGCTTCATCACTGATAATGTAAGCAAGTTAAGATTCCCTGTAAATCCTTCTATGCTCTTCCCCAAACACAGGAATAGTGGCATATGAAATATCCATATGCAACGTGCCCCCCAGTCTTTTAATCCAATATCTAGATAAGAGCATCCCAAATTTAGGGGGGACATCAACAAGCACAATATCCATGACCATGCTTTTTATTGGCAACTGGAACAAGGAAACATCCAAGTCTTTAATAACCCCGAGGCACTTCACCTTCCTAGAATCAAACGAGTACAGGTCATGGTAAGTTTTTGTAACCTCCAACCCAAGTTCCTCCATGACAATATTAGGCATGAGATTGTGAGATGCCCTTGAATCCATCAAGAAGTTGTGCAATACCTTATCATGGATGTTCAATGAGGTATAGAAAGGAGGGGAGGAGTTATCTCTATCCTCAACCAAAGGTCCCAGTATGACAACATGATTTTCATCTTGGAGGTTGACTAAATCAGTGGAATGAGATGAAGTCTCAGGCTGCAACACTTTAGAGAGGTGTCTTTTGAAATCCTCAATTTTAACAAGCTCCAAGAAATGTACAGGAATTTTAATCTTTTGAATCTCATTCTAAAAGCTAAAAGAAGAGGGAGGTTTTAGAATCTCTTTTACTTCTGGGATAAGGCTCTTAAACACTGCCTGGGGGTTTTGTGCCTCTTTTTCTTTGCTGCTAGCTGCTACCTCTTTCGCAGGATTTCCTGCTCTAGTAGGTTGATCATGAATGTTAGGCTTTCCTTCTTTATTCTTGGAACCGAGGTTGTATCTATTTGGAATGACATTGGCTTTCTCTTTTTTGCTCATCTCATTAAGTTGTCTGTCCATGAGAGACTCTTCATATTTGAATTGAGTTAAATTAGGAGATTAAGAGGTGTCACCAAGGCAATGGATTTCTAGATCAGCATCTTCTTCTTCTCCTTCTTCATCAGTAACTAGGTTATTTTGGAGAGGGGATTGGAATTTTTGATCATCCCTATCCCTATTTATTTGATTTCTTTGGATGATCTGAGGAGCATTATTGGGTCTTCTGAAATTACCCTTTTTAACAACATTTTGGGGGTTCCTATAGCTATGCTTTCCTTCAAATTTCAACTTCTCTATTTCTGCAAAAAGTGGTTTTACCAGTTTTGTCAACTCATCCACTTGAGGGGAGGAAACAGAGGAATCATAGGTCAAAGATTCAATCCTACCTTTTCTTCTGTCTCTATCAGATTTACTCCTAAGCTTGTCAGCTGCTAATATATTGGACTCTACTTCAAGGGTTGCATATTGCATATGATCCAAGGAGGTAGCTCTTCTTTCTCTCAACAAGAGGCAAAACTCAACGTCAAAATAACTAGCATAAGTAATCTTGGCAGAGGTTTTTGTAGGCTTAATTTCAATGGGAATCTTATTGTACATCTTACTAAATCTCTTTGAGAAGTCTGAAACAGATTCCCCCTCTTTTCTCTTAAGTGCCCCAAATTTTGTAATACAATAAAGGAATTTTTTTTTATCCCCCCAATGTCTTAAGAATGAATCATCCAGAACTTAAATCCAATCAATAGATCTAGGAGGTAAGCCCCTAAACCATTTCCTAGCCTCACCATCAAGGATTTGTACAAAATCTCTCATCCACACATCTTCATTTTCAATGTTACGATTTTCTGCAAATCTATACAAAGATGAAAGGTGTTCTTCTGTAGTTATGTCTCCCTCCCCTGTGAACTGGGGCATGCACTCAAGGTAGTCTCCAGTTCGGAGAGAATTTACAGGATTAGGTAAAACAAGAGGGGAATATCTAGAATCCATTGTGCCATCCATCCTGTTCCTAGAAGGATTAGCACCTGCCATTGGGATGTGAACTATAGGAGAACCAGGGGAAGATGGAGTTGGAGTAGGTATGACTGCAACTATGTTTCTAGGGAAAAGGGGAAATGGTTGAGTGTTGGGAGAGAATGATATAGGATTCAAAGGAAAATAATTTCCCCCCTCTTTAGATAAAAAAAACTTTAATAGGAGGAGGAGTAGGAAATCCCAAAGTGAAAAAATATTCTAAGCTTCTGGGTCTAAATCACTATACAATATCAGGGGAAACAGGAGTTTCAAAACTTTCTCCTTCCAATTGAAGTCTATATGGGGGAATTTTAGTAGGAAATCTTCCAAAATTTAAACTTCTGGAAACTCCAGCAGATGATATAAAAGGAGAATTAGATACAACTACTGGAGTTTTAAAAGTGGAATCATGTAAATTACCAGAGTCACCTGGTACAATAGTTGAAAGTCCTTCCTGAGAGGCCTTTCCCTCCTTGATAATATTCTCTGGGTCAACTTCAGGTGTTTCTAGGGGCAGTTGTGGAGTAGACCTCGTGTGTCTGCCTTTGGGGGCCACAACTGAAATAGTGGATTCATTAGGTGCAAGTTGCAATATTCAAGTTACTGATCTATGATGCACCTTCAGAATCATAATTCCTTTGTCATTCTATCCCAGGGAAATTTCTTCAATTCGTTCCCCGGCAATGACACCATTATTGTTATCACTGAGAGTCACCCTCTGACTGAAAGAGGATAATCCCAGTACCCATCATAATGTTTGGTGGATGTTGGTTTTATGAATGGAGGTCAAATGGACAAACTTAGTACAAGAATTATTTTTACACAGAAACTGGACAAGCAATGCACGGGAAAGTGAGGTCCTCATTAACTTCAGTCAGTGATTTGAGTTTAAGTGTGAGAAGAAGGAATAATTAGTGAGAGAGGTGAACAAGACTTCCATGGGCATCCGACCTTCAAGTATCTTGGTGAAGAAAAAATCATGCTCAAGAGCACTCTCAAACTCAAGCTTCAGACACTGAAATATGTCACAACAGCATAATAATCAAACCTACATTACCATGTGAATACAACAACTCGAGTGGATCCTCCATGCCCGAGCCTTTTAGTGTAAGAGGGAATAAGACAACAAAGAAGCTGACTAAATTTGGTCAAATCAATACTGTAATCAAACCTACATTACAATATAACTACGACCCTCGATTGAATCCTCCATGCCCGAGTGTTTTAGCACAGTCTTTACAAAGATA
>JASDQU010101554.1:201088-219985 GCA_032191745.1 Picea mariana | reverse complement strand
AAAAAAAAAAGTTAGGAGAGAGGTAGAGATCCTAGAGTTTCCTTACCTGGAGGAAATACCCACACATATGGAAGTAATAGTTTATTATTTTGGAGAAAGGATTGTAATCCAATTTATTGGGAGGTGATCATTTTTTAATACATTAAAATTATCTTAAACAAATGTTTATTTAAAGAGGAAATGGTAATTTTTGAGGATTTATACTTCCTTTGCTTAGAAGGCTCTAATGTTGTCCCTCCTTTGTTAGTGTCCTAACTCTTTTTCCCTTTATATATGTTATAATTATACCCAGAATTACATTTAGGGATTCCATGAAATTATTCTCTATTGTATGTTGTATTTAATGGATCCTAATGTCAAAATGTCAATCCCTAGAATGTAAAACAATAGGGGAAATTGAAAAAGTGATCCTTATTTCCATCCAACTGATCTATGTTTTTGTAAATGATTAATGGTTAATATTAATCAATTGTCTATATCTTGTTGGAACTAAGAATCTATGTTCATTGATCTTATTGGTTGTTTTCTTTACTTGATTTTCCTATTATTTCTGGACGTTAATGAAATATCATAAAATTGTTGAATGTCTTGATTATTTCGTTCGGCATTAAGCTTGGAAATATGATCTACAGGATTTGTTAAAAATGAAATGCCTTGTTATTTTCTCAACTCATATTTCAAACCTTGATTAACAAATACCTTGACTCCATATGCAACACTATTCCATTATGAGTAAATGCCCTAAATATTCATGTGGTAATTCACTTTCTATTTCACCTATCATAAACCCCTTGTGCTCCATTGCTAAATCCAATGTATTAAATMTATAATTCTAAATCAAATAGAAATAGAGAATATCATTGCATATCTAAAAAGCAACAATTATGCAGTGACAAAGGTGAAAGTTGAGGTGATAGTTGACATCACCACTAGAATTTCCATATCTTTTCTCCAAGTGGTGTTACAACTTAGTATCATAAAATAGCAAGTTTGGGAGACAAAACATTATAAACAAACATTGATCCTTAAATATTTACCAGTGTGTCAATCGCTTGAAATGGAGAGCCGATTTCATTAGTAGCCAAAGATTGATCTTCAATTGTAACTAAATCTATAGACCTGACTTTGTTAATTTATGCTATATTGGTTTTTTCGATGATAAATAAAATTTGATTAATATAAATAATTTTTTGTTTAAAATTATATCTAGGTTTGTAAAAGATGTTTTGTTGATGAGTTGCTTGTTGATTTTTGGTTGAGCATTTTTCATTTTTTTAATTTCTTGACGTTTTCTTCATTAGTGTAGTTAGATAAGACTTTACTAATGTTTTTAATATCTTCCTTATGATCAGATTTTGTGTTTTTATGTTGTCTTCTATGTATTATTGAAACGAATAGACTTATGCATCTTGGAAGTTCACTTTCCTTTGGTTTTGTACAACTTATTCATCTAAATTGAGAAATACGTTGTTCAAACTTCTTAATTTATCTTCTAAATACTCATAGTTATATTGCATAAGGGGTCAACTTGTTATCAAATAACCTCCACAAGTTCTAAAGCAACTCTCACATGTTTTCCCGCATCAATCTCTCGGGAACACACAACTACTGTCGGAGAGAGAGACTGAACGGTAGAACTTCTCTTCTTGACCTGCTTGGCTGGAGAGACCCTACCACGTTCATTCATATGGTCTTTTTAAATTACTCAAATGGGAAATATATGGCTTGGTAAGAGGGTGAGAGGGGAATTTTAGTATACTTATAGGTATAGATATTGTGGGTGTATTTTAATTTACCTATGTACATGGATATAGGGATTTTATAAGTTAGAGATAATAGAAAGCCCAATCTAATATAAGTATGACTTGAAGCATGTCTTGAGAAAGAAAAATTATAGTGGTTGTCCAAAGCAGAGGAAGGAGGAAGCTTGATCAAATTAATAGGTAAAAAATGAATGATATATTGGAACAACATAAAGGAGAACAAATATATTGAGTAGATCAAGACCAAGATGGATCAACTTTCTTAATATGTAAATTTTAAATTATATGTTGTTATCTCAATATGTACATACTTTATTTAATTTATTTTTTAATTAAACAAATTATTATTTATCTAATCTAATATCACTCTAACATAACAACATCTTCCAAAAAAAAACATGATTAATATAATGATAAAAATGAATACATATAATATGTAATAAAAATAAAGAAATTGGAAAAATGTATTAAAAAGGTATTCAATAAATAAGTTTTGAGAAGTAAAAAAGGAATTAAAAATATTCTTTAATGCTCATAAAGAAAGATATAATATGTAATAAAAATAAAGAAATTGGAAAAATGTATTAAAAAGGTATTCAATAAATAAGTTTTGAGAAGTAAAAAAGGAATTAAAAATATTCTTTAATGCTCATAAAGAAAGATATTGTATCATAAATTTACAAAATAAACCTTTGTTGTATTGTTATATTCTAGATAAGATTGCAATATCTTATAAAATTAGAAAATGTTTCATTTTAACTACACATTATAATTATTTATTCTTATTGTATTTTATCATTATTGTATTTTATCATTCACTTTATATCCTAATTTCCTTTTTGAGAGACACTTGACATTAAGAATCATCCTTGTTAGCATTCTAGCATTAATTATTTCTTCTTAATGTATTTTCTCGTTCACTTTATATCCTAATTTCCTTTTTGAGAGACAATTGACATTAAGAATCCTTGTTAGCATTCTCGCATTGGATAATTTAGTTTCTCCATTTATATTTATTGAAAGAATTATTTATCGAAAGAATTATTTTAATAAAAAGATTTGTTATTCCTTCTCACTAAATTATATCTTATACTCCTCTAATAATGTACCTTGAATTTTGGATGAGCAAAAATGTGTTCTTACTCATAGAGCAAATTACTATTTTATTCACTAGTAAATATCTCACTGTTCATATGGTGCTGATTGCATCCCTATCAACGACATACTGTGAATAACGCTTAACGCTGCTACGATGCTCTCGTCACCCTGCATGGACCACTTTTTTTCCGTTTTTCCTTTCTCAGTGTGAGTTAGTTCGCAATAAAAATAAAATAATGCTTGATGAAATTCACTGCACGTAGTGTATGCATCCTCTACAGCTATATATATTGCAGTATATAACCTCCGATTATGCATAAAAGCACTGTTCAATACAATCTGGACCATATCGTTAGTCCTGAACTAGTTCAGGACAAAACTTACCACCATATTGAGTTATGGTTATGCGGGAACATTGCCCCTTCACCAATAGGATATGAGAACTGGAATACATGAAAGAAATATATGCAGTTCATAAAAGAAACCACCTACATATAATGAAAAATCGAAAATATAATACACCATTACCAAGGACTTGAAAAGGATAAATGTGAACAAAATCATTAATGATCTCCCTAAAGATCGATGAACAAAGATACCACTGCCATAGTCTTTTAAATTCCCTACCACTTATTAGAAACCATCACAAAATAAACTTTTTCCTTTAAACAATATGGGAAAACCAATCTCCCCCGTTTTTTGATTACCTTACAAACCTCTTAGTAGATTCGAGTGCTTCCACAAATTTTATGCCCTACTCATTCAATCCTAATTTGGGCCCAAAGTATACCAAAACACCTATAAAGATTATCCAAATAGATATGACAAAGGTGAAAGTAATTGAAGAATTGAAGGCGGTGTCTATTAGGATTGTGATTGAGCCTAGAGAAAATAATCAATATCACATTTGTCAACATCCCTCATGTGTATAGCATGAAATTGAGTAGGGATTGCTTTATGTCCTTAAATACTTAATTCTCTATGGTTAACTCATGCACCAACATGAGAACAATGATTTTTTTCTTCTCTATGGTTAACTCATGTACCAACATGGTATCAAAGTCTATGGGTACGTGATCTAGGGTTCACAGAGAATAGAATGGGATTGAGAGAGTGGTGAATCCATGTTCTTGTTTTTTAAGTGATGGGTTGTTCGAAACTGGAGACTCGCTGCCAATATTTTGTGAGAATTTTATTACTCGTCAAGGGTTATTAAGCCACGAAACCCTTCATTTTTCTGTGTGTTCTGGGTTATGCCCTAATTTTGTTGAATGTGTGGAAATCGTACACTCACTGGACTGGCTTGCATGAGCGATCCACTGGTGGTTCTAATGGCTCATTTCATCAGATTCTCCTGGCTCCATTCTCTCAATTGTTGACAGAGTTCTCACACACATCTTGACCCCATCAACTACCGAATCTACTTGATACACTTGAAACTAGGTCGATTTAGATCGATTGTGCTTATCTGATTGAAATTGTGACTTGGTCAATTCCCAAAGACTGGACGGATCAAATGCTCATTGATTTCTTTGTGTGGGTGGTTTTGCTTGTTAGATTGTCCATCGTTTGTTGGTTGGATAAGGTTCTAAAACCTGCTTCATTTACGGTCGACTACAGAAGAGCATCAACTGCGAACGTTTTTGTGGAGTTTCGACTTGATATTACTCCTACTCGTTATCTTTCTTCGACGTCGACTTGGGCTCCCTCCAGCAGTCATCGACTAGCATGGAAGAAAACCCATTGGAGGGTTTGACCAGATTTTTTTCCAACTAGTACGCATGTTGTCGATTAATGTCGACCCTAATTGGATTTGGCATGATCGAAAATTGTCGAATGCAGTCCACCCGACCTTCTCTCACTGGTCGACTTGATGTACAGTTGCAGAATCGACACTCGTTCGTCTCGGCTGGGTTTTGGTTCGTGTGATGTCTTCAGTCTCCATCAATTACAATCGATCCATCGACCAGACCCGTGGATTCCCTAGCTCTTGTACCGACCACTCGACCCCTCATCGTCTAACCAACATAAATTGTTGTCTGGTAGCACATTGTTGTCCGGTAGAAATATTTTTCCACACTCTTGCAGGTGAATTTCAAGACAAGTTTTACCTTATTGAAAACTTGGAGGAAGAAGTGAAAGTTCTTCCTCATACAACATTGAGCATAGAAGTCAACCAGCTAACGGAAACAAATTCCTTCCCAACTAACTCATGAGGTTTCCCACTTGCAGGCCTCCGTTGATGAACTTTGTGAAGAAGTTTCTCCTCTTCAAGAAGATAACAATCAATTGTTTGATGAATATCAAGCATTGAAGGAAGATTATGATGCCATATTGTTGCAGTTCACTGATAAGTATGAAACTCTTCAAGGCATGCAGAAATGCAAACAGAACCTTGAAGAACAAGTTCGTCAATTGCAGACTATTGTTGAGAAGAAGATTGTTGTTGTTGAGTTCCGAGGATCACATATTTGTTCTTCCACGATTGTTGCTAGTCCAATTGTTTGTGAGAAGAATTTTGATGTTATTGTTATGCTAGGATCACCCGTTTCTTCTCCACCCATGCTCCTTTTAAGCAATATCTTGTTAATTTATTCTTTAAAACTAATGATTGCATTGTTTCTCCTAATTTTGAAAAACACACTACATGTATAGGATCCTAAATACTCAGCAAGATGGGATATACCAAAGGAGGAATTGGGAAGAATGGACAAGGTATTGTTGCTCCTATTATGCCTGAGATAAATTCTCCAATAATAGTTCTTGGATATGATGTTGGTTTTTCCTCCTTTCCTACACCTTTCCTTGCTACAAACATGGAAGTTTTATTCATTACAGGTGGAGCAGACTAATTTACGGGAAGAGAAATATATTGTTAATTATGTTGAACTGATTGTTCCACAATATGATAATGTTGTTGATGTTGATTTGTAAGTATTCTAATCCTAAGAGTACACCAGAACCTGAACTTATATCTCTTGATAATCCATCACAGAAATATGTGCATTATCGTCATCCTCGCCATAGAAATCGAAGGAATGTCACTCATGCGTACGAAGCATGAAATACAGAACCATGGACCGGTAACGACTACCACCAGGATAGACTATGGTTGGATTGATGAGTGGTCATGGGTGCATATCACTAGATGTTTGAGTTCCTGCCATTGTGTATCATCAGTTGTACATATGTACAAATATCCTCTCCATTATTGATTACTTTGTAGTGGTCGACCACAGGATCGACCCGACATGACAATCGACTAGAGCTCGACTGGGATATTGGTCGAATTATATCCTACTAGATATGACTTTCGACTACAAGTTTTTTTTTTGTTTCTACTATCTATTGTCCATCAACTAATGTTTCGACAAAGATCTATTATTGATATTTTGATCCCTAGGTTTTGTTTAAGGGGGGAAGTAATTGAAGTTGTTGATGTGTAAACCCAACTAATGTGCCTCGATTTGATGAGACTTTCACACCATGTTCAAATTTGTTGTTGGGAGTTTTACTTATACTTATTATACCTGATACAAAGAGTATTTGTCTACATAGGCTACATTTCTTGTCTAGTCAACTCATGAACTGGCTTGTGTTGTTTTGGTGTCTAGTCAACTGATCGACTAGGACCATGTTTGGATAGTGGATTTTGCAACCATTTTGCAATGGATTACTACATTTTTTGCTTTGATATGTATTAATGGTGATCATACTTCCTCATGAGTGTTGTTGTATCTGTTGATATTGAGAGGGGGGTGATTTAGTATCAAGTACAAATTGAAAAACTTTTTCAACCTATACTTCAATAAGATCATATATTCAATTATATCCAATGAGCAATGAACAATATTAGAAGAGTTACACCAATAAACCACAATACACCATGCACAATATATGATAAATAATCAATAGTTATTGTTCAAGGGAAGTAATGACTTCCAAGGGAAGCTACAACTTCCAAATATAAAGGGAGGGATAAACCTCCAAAAGGAAGATACAATCCTCCAATATCAAGAGAGGGTTGACCTCTCCATCCTTTCCCCTTCCTTCCACCCAAGAATATATGAGAGATAATAAAACTTTACATTAATTTATCACCATCAACCAACCATCACATAGAACCTGATAATGCTTCCTGAGACTTCTTCAACTTCTGCAATTCTTCACTTCTTGGAATACTCTGATCCTGTAGATAATATTACTCAATGTATTATGTGAAACTCCTCCAAGATTTTCTCCTTGCATCCTCCCAAAAAAGGAGTTATAGAGAAAATGGTAGACCTTATTCAATTTTGGTTTATTGAGGAGAGCGAACTTGTACATAATGCCACGCACTCCATATTTAACATCTGATTCTGAAATTCGTACACATGACCCTATAGCCCATACTCTTTCTAATGCAATTAGTCTCACTTCATTTGGATTCTCTATGAATAAGTTATAGTTGTTTTACCCGGAACACCTCTTTATGACTAGCTTCAGGACTAGTCAAAAACCCTATCTTCCATAGAGTATATCTCCAAAATTATAGTGAATAAAGAGATGAAATTTTTACCACAGGTGCCTAGATATGTATTCTCACTAGCCTACAAATTTTAACATTTGAATCATTCTAGAAACAAGGTTATAGCGAAAATGGTAAGATGACCTGTAAATAACATACCTTAGAACACATCACCAAGAGACTTCATCCTCCCTTGAAATTCGGCCTTATTTACTTCTAAAAATTGATCTGTATCTCCTTTTTCATTAACAAACTCGTGTGTATAAAATGAATGTATAAGGATATGTATTTATACCCTTTATGTCACTTCCTTTTAACATTAGGGCCGACCTGACACTTTCTTATTTTGTAATTCTTTTATTTAATTATCTTCAGGTCTGACCTATACTTCCTTCTTCAATTCACTTTGTCATCTTCAAAAAATTATTTCTCCTCAATCATGAGGATCCATGTGACGTGCCACCTACCACCGGAAACAACATGATGTATACTATCCATCCATGGGTGTTGTATCTTCATGTGCATTGTCCTTCATGTCCAAATACCTTCATCAATATTGGGGTCCAAAACCAATGACTAGGGTTGAAATCAATGACAACAACCAATTTTCCAACAATCTCCCCCTTTGTAATTGATGGAAATACTCATGATCCCCCTGCCATCATGATACCAATTTCTCTCCCCCTTTGACATCAACGGCAAAGGGTGGGGTTTCTCCCCTTGAGTTTAATGGAAAAAGTTAACTCTCTTCTTTGGGGTTGCTCCCCCTGAACATATAGCACTTAATAACACTTCATTTTTATGGTCCCTTTATTCCTTCAAGATTTTTCATGGTTTTAGGATGTATATGTTACTTGGTCTTCTTGTTGCAATTGCAACCAATCTTCATGAACCTTCTTCTTTGATTTTTCATATTTGTGATTCAAATGTGACAGTATATCCTTGATCACATATTTTACTAACACTGAGTAGATTATGCTTCAAGTATTCAACCAATAGAACATTATTTTCTTTTACATTTTTGCTTCCAAGATATACTACACCTTCTCCAAGTATTTTGGCAAATGAGTCGTCTCCAAATGCAACATTGCCACCCTTTCTGTTCAAACTAATGAATTTGTTTTGATCCTCGGTCATGTGTGAAGAACATCTATTGTCTATGTACCATTCATATTCTTCTTTACATTCCTCAACGGTCAACAATCTTCATTGTTTGGAATCTCTTTCCTTCTCCATACTGTGGTTGGCTTAGGGACATTTGGCATAGGAGCATCTTCATTCATATATCTGTAATCTCGTGCTTTGTGACCCGGATAATTACATTTATAGCATACAATATTTTTGTCCATCAATGGGGAAAATGAATCATATTTTCTGTTGAAAAATCCACGATTATTTCCATATCTTCTTTTTACACCATTCATGTTTCTTTCATAGTTGTTCCTTTCATTGATTCTGCAATTAATTGCCTATGTCCAAAATTTTTGCAAGTATAAAAATGACCAAGAAAGAAATTTTGATACCTGGGAGTAAGTGACCTTATTTGTGATGTAATCCATCTAGGTTCATGATCTACTCTTCTGTAGTTTCCTTCATATTTATTGAAGCTTCTTTGGTTCTTGAAGGTAGGAGGTCTTCTTGGATATTCATTTCTTTTGTAATCTTTCCTTCTTTCTGGTATTCTAGTCCACTTCTCATCAACTGTCTGTGTATATATTTCTTAAACCTTCTTGTTGATATTTGCATCTTATTTGTATTAAGTTTCACCCATGCATCCAAGATGTGTTAATTCTTTTGGCACTTGAGAGTTTCTTAAGCTCTCCTCAATGAGACAACTTCTTGTTCAATTTTCTCACAATCTTCTTCTTTCTTCATCATTTGGACATTCCTTGCTTATCCTATTCTTCTTGCTTCTTTGAGTATATTTTTGAAGGAAATGGTTTCTTCTCTTAGTTTCTCAAAGTCTTCTAATTTTTTCTTCAAGCTTACAACCGTCTTTTCACAACTACCCAATTCACTTCTTAGTTTTCTATGCGTGTTTTTGAGCTTGCTATTTTCAATCTCAACATGCTTCAATTATTTAAGATTCTCATCTTCTTGTTGAATCATTTATGTTGTTGGAGCCGCCCCTGTTTTTTCACCTCGCGCAATTTTAAATGTTTGATACTTGAGATCTAAAGTTGTTTTTCTTTTTCTTCCGAATTCATAAAACTCTGAAAATTTTGTTGCCTGAATAGCAATGCTTTTTCACTTTCAAAACAGAACCATTCTCGGAGATATGTTCGCTCTTTTGTTTTGTTTCGGGGTCTCGCAAGGCGGACACTTTAAATTTTGAATTCACAAGTCCCGAGTCGCGAAACAGCGAAATCGATTTTTAATTTTTGCCCAAGGCATTAACTAGGATAAAATCTTTAACCCATGATTAGACATCGTCGAGGTTTCGCACCTCGGCATCCGTCAGACCTGAGTTTTTGTTCTTGCAGCCCCGATAGCCGAGAACACGATAAATTTTGTGAGAACCTTAGTCGAGAACTAAAGGTAAAAAACTAACTAGGGTTAGTTTTGGTTCTCGGCACATCGCCACTCGGCACTTTCTTTCATGAAGTTAAAGCGTCCAAAACCCCGATTCACGAGTTGCGACATAATTACAGAGAGATTAATTAGTCGCTTAATCTAAAAATTTCCTTCTCTTAATTCGATCCTTAATTATCCCCACATCACGATATCGCGACTCGGCATATCATTCTCCCAAAAGTTTGTCTTCAAATTCCCGAGTTGCGATATGGCGATTAAGTTAATTATAAATTAAGGATGCACCAAATCACGGTTTCCGTTAATTACGTAAAATCGGCACTCTCGGTCTCGCAAGTTGAAGTGTCAACATATGAAAAAGAAATTCGCGATGCAACGAAAAGTGAGCCAATCATTTAAATCGTTAATATTTATAAATTTAATTTTAAATGAGGTACGTCTCGTGCATCGAGGTTGGCACACTTCACAAGGGATTTACTTACTCTCCATGACCCGATGGCCTGTCAAAGCTGCTAAACATTGATGGCATTAATGAGGATTTAGGGTAAATCCACGAACAAATAAAATCGGATTTATACATTTAATTTGGTTTTAATTTGCGATTTGACAAACTTGTTTCATAGGGTACATGATTTTTCAAGTATATATGAAAGTTTCGTTCTGTTATAAAAACATTTCTCTTAGCACGTAGAACTCACTTTTCTCCAAGGAAACTTATCCCCGCATGTATACACAGGTCTACTACAGAAGAGCAAAAAGGCAAGCTTCAGCTATGGCGCCAAGGAGAGTAGCGAAAGAAAATGTCGAAGTTGTAGCACAGGGTCCGGACAACGTCTCAGATACTTCGCCTCGAACGGACGGCTCAGTACCCACCTGGTCGTCTATTTCAAATATCCTGCAATCCGAGTCGGTAAACTGTTCAGACTCTGATGACTATAACTATGATATTATGAAGGACAACCTGAACACTAAGTACAAGACAATTGTTCAGTCGGGGATGCACCTGGTTGCAACCAGACCTCRGTTTCTCCCATACTACGATATGATCCGATGGGCATTGGATCACRTCGAMTTAATCACCAGAACCATCATAAATGACCGAGGGAACACGGTCGGTACTTTCAGACCAGAGCATATCCAGTCCATGTATAAACTCCCAGCAACTTTTGAATATACATATGGCAAAGAATTCCTGGAGGAATTCAAAAAGAAGGAATGCGAGGAGTATGATAAAACCATGTCGGGCTTGATAAAAGATTGGGTGTCGCGTTCCGCGGCATTCAGAGTGAATGACAAGGGTGTGTATTAAATTTCTTCATTGGAGCCAAACTATATGTATGTGGCGATGATGACTTGTCGTCTTTTCGGATGGGAGGATACCGCGCATTTTTACATCCAGTGGGTACCTCTCATCTTTCGGGTAGCAGAAGGTTCCTCATTCAATTGGGAAAAAATTCTCTCTGATAGTTTGTTCAACAGGATCACTGATTACCGGGAGCAGAAGGCAGCCAGAAAACCATCCGGATTCTTCATGTCCGCGTATATCATGGATGCAATATGCTCCATGACACCTTTTCCTTTAATGAATTGGGCTTGGAGTCCATCCGAAGAAAAAGATGTGCATGAGTACCACAATAAGATATGGGAAAATAAAACAAATAATTTTATTTACGAGACTTTTAACTGGGTGATGGTGCCCCTGCACGTCACCATTTTTGGTCTTTTGCCACCCCGCATCTCAGATAGCATTGCTGCGAATCTGAGCCATATCACAGACTGGTATGTGGAAGAAGAATTCTCCTATTTGAGAGTATTCTGAGCTGTTGTTCCTCCTCTGGCGCTCCCACAATTTATCCTCGACAAACTGGCATGTCTTGAGATTGCTCGACAAACAGTGATCGGCGGCGTGAGCAAAGAACTGAAAGCATCAGCAAAGAAGGTATGGTCGTTTTTCCCTATCCGTCTTAATTCCTATTCCTTATTAGATTTCGGACATGCTAAGGCTGAGGCTGCAGCCTTAGAAGGCTTGAATTTGGTCTATATTGAATATAAAAGGCATGATCCACAGAGGGTCGTAAGCACCCATTTGGGAAATTGTGGATTAAAGAGGTTCGAACATGAATGCTCACTCTCGGATGATGTTTTTCGAGGGGCCAGACCCTATCCGGAAGTACAATTCCGAATCAGATCCCTAGCGCCCGAAGACAGAGATTCTATTTTAAAATTTCAGGCAAACAGGAAAAGATGCCTCCCCGTGGTGCTAGGAGGTTTAGGAATTTCCAAGGATAAAGAAAAGGAAGACGAAATTTCTGAGGCGCAAACTTCTAATCTCGAAAAACGTCAGGAAGGGGAGCAGGAGAAGAGTCTTGAGAAGGAGAAGAGTCCTGAGAAGGAGAAGGATCCTGAACGAAGGAAGAGTCCCGAAAAGGAAAAGAATCCTGAACAGGGGAAGGATCCTGAAACAGAAAAAGAGACAACTGACCCACCCAAGGAACATGGTCCAGAGGTGGAAGTAAAAAACACTGACCCGCCCAAAACTCAAAATTCAGAGACAGGGACGGAGACAAAGACCCCCGATCCTCCGAAAGAGCAGGACTCACTCACCACACCAGGGAAAGCATCGAAGCAGATCAGACAACCCATCACCTCTATCA
Source organism: Picea mariana (assembly GCA_032191745.1). Taxonomy (NCBI): domain Eukaryota; kingdom Viridiplantae; phylum Streptophyta; class Pinopsida; order Pinales; family Pinaceae; genus Picea; species Picea mariana. Next base: position 207,431 of record JASDQU010101554.1, on the reverse strand, counting down.
CACCCTTGCAGTCATCACAGGGAGGCATTAATGAGGGATGGATTTTTGGTGAAGAACTAAGGCCTATAAGGGCAGAGGAACTCCCCCCTAATGATTTCTTTTTTGACAGAAAAAGAAAAGTTGTAGTTAAGCAGGAATTTCATCAAGAGGGAGAGTCCACTGTTAAAAAGTTCAAAGTAATGACCGATGGGATGAAAAAAAGGAAAGATGAATTTGCCACAGAGATTGCAGGAACGTTGGGAGCGTACGCGATGGCAAATCAATTCTCGATCGCAGCGTTAAAAAATCAGCTCAAAGAAAACAATCGACTGATCAAGACTCTTGAAGCCCGAATAGCTTCGGCTGTGGAAGATTCTAAGAGTCAAGCGAGTGGATCAATAGAGCTGGCCCAATTGGCCGATAGGAAAGAAATGGAAGTCCTCAAGACCAAGCTGGAACAAGCAAATTCAATTATCCGAGAAGGTCGGGTGCAGTCCGGCCACCAGAGGGATACGATCACACAATTACAGGCTCAGTTAGAGGTCGCAGAAAGCAAGGTGATTGACATTGACATTGTTAAATCCCGAGCAATCGACATTTAGAGCAGGGTCTCTTCTGCTCAACAAAGTCTACTAAAAAAGATAGGGGAGTTTCAAAAAGATTGCTTGTTAATGAATCAGATTTCTGAGAATCTGATTGTTAAGGAAAGAAACACAGAAGCCGCTCGCATCGTCTTCCAGGAAGCAGTGATAGCGACCAATGACAGATTTTCAGCAGGGACCCCCAGGCTCTCCATTGTCGAACAGACTAGGGGTAATATTTTGTTAAAGAATTGGGAGCATGATATTACTATAAGCAAAGAGCAGGCACAAAATGTGACGAATTCACTAGAAGAAACCTTCAAAATCATAAATGGTGAACTAGTAGGGATGGAGAGTGGAGGAGACACAGAGACGCTGAGGCAAATAAATATAGAGCAGATCTCCCTCGATATGAAAGAGAAAAATGAGAGAAATTTGATGGAAATATCTAAGATGGACAGGGCAGGGATGGCTCAAATTGATGAGAATCTAATTCAACCCAGCACACAACTCGGCACCCTTGATATTGTTGATGCATATATGGGAAATAAACTTCCGCAATTAGCTCGAGACTGTTATTTTGCCGAAGCTAGTTGTCAGGCAGAGCCGTCACAGCTCATATCCCAATTCATGGACAAATGTAGGATATGCACTGAGTCTATGCAGAGACAAGCACCTGGCACTTCTTGAAAACGGAGTGGAAGAGATGGAGTGATTTCGCTCCTAACAGCTGCCAAACGGAACCACCACAGCTTGTATCCAATTTTACGGACAGATGTATCATATGCACCGAGTCACGTGAAGGAAGCACCTGGCACTTTTTTGTATAAATAGAACAGAGAAAGAATAACAAAGGGTTGGACCTTTTTTGGGAAGTGATTGTAATAGATTTTTCTGCATTCAAGAAGTTAATACAAGCAAATTTGAAGATTCCTAATTCCGTCACGACTGTGTTACAAGTTTGTCTGTTATGTTTTTTGTTTCTTTTATGTTTTTTGTTTCTTTTCATTTTGCTCTACATAATTGATGTGTATCACTATAATTTAGTACAACCACTACTATAGTGAAAGGATTTCATCATGCTATAATTGTTTCTTGTTTTTCCTCTGCACCATCTATCAGCGTGTGTAAGACCAATTTACATTTACAGGATCATATATTTATTTACACAATATCAATTATGTCTGTGTTAGTTCCTTCTTTTATGTATGTGCGAGTTTTCTATTGACTAGAACCTTACATTATCCACTGTTAAACGTTTTTCTCTCACGTCGCATATTTTTATTTAAAATAACACAGTTACGGGAAAAGGCCTTCAGTTTCTGTTTTTATTTCATTCTTCATGCAAAGGTTTCTCTTCACTTCAACCAAATTGAACAGCGTCAAAACCTCTCATTAAATCATTTCTTACTGGTGATGTTTTCTCAATGACTGTCCCTGTAGCTACTCAACCGAATATTCAACCTGGACTCTCTAATCAAAATCATATCACTTTAAATATTTTCGATACAATACTCATAACTGCTAACACCCGGGAAGAACTTGAACGTTCATGGGCAGCCATTGAGCGAGATATAACTGCTCAAGAGCAGTTGGAAGCTAGACGTCGGGAACGTAGAAATATGCCTTAGTTTCCCATACCGAAAGTGACTTTATTCTTGTATACAGATTTTACATATTTTTGGATGCCTTGACACTGTACTTTAAGCCTTAGTACAGACTCAGGAACAACATCTTTCTGGCACCGTTTCCGGGGAGCGAAGTTACGAAATCTTTTCCCTGGGAAAACGACAAACAATTTTGTCGATAGTGTTGCTCTTTGATAGTGAACATAGAGCGCACACCGTTTTAAGGCTTGTTTAAATATTTCACTTGGCGACTCCACTGAAACACAAACTGGCGTCTGGTAGGAGGCATACCAGACAGAACCCGGATGGCAAGCTGATTACGCCTGTTAATAATCCTGAAAAAATTTTAAGAGCAAGAGGCTCGCTTGAGACAACCGCTTCAGTTAATAAACCCAAAAATCCACTTCTAAAGACTAAATCCACTTCAGAACCTCCTTCTTCCGGTAGCCCTCTGTCTGATACCAAAGATCCAGAAGCAAACTACTCTGAATTTAGGAGTGCACCACATCAGACTTTCCAATCTATAAATAAGGGTAAAGGCCCTTTGGAAAGATCGTCGTCATTTAACACACCAACCTTTCCTCGGCAGAACTTCCCAGTTTCACCTGATTCAAAAGAGTGTGTTACACCCTCATTTCCTACTCCCAAGTCGATGGCAGGCGTCGGATGAGGAGGTGGAGGACCGAATGTCCCCCCTCCCGGAGTATTTGCAAAAGTAGCAGCGAGATACGCTCCCTTAGTTTTACCCACTCACCTCCATGATTTACCTGACAACTACATCAAAAATCTTCCTAAGTTCACTGGGGAGGGATACCTAACCGCAGCCGAGCATATAAACTTCTTTGACCAGTTCGCAGACATATGTGGTATTGAGCATGAGGATGTCTCTTCGAGACTACTTGTCCAAACTTTCGAAGGACAGGTCCGAACTTGGTTTCGGAGTCTTCCTGCAGCTTCTATTCGGACATATAACGCCTTGGAAGACGCTTTCCTCAGACAATGGGGAGAACGAAAGGATCACTTATACTACCTTACCGAGTTTAGGTCCCTAAGGAAGAAAAACTCAGAAACAGTAATGGAATTTATTCTGAGATTTAACAAACTTTATAATAAAATTCCAGCGGCTGTTAAACCTTCTGAATCCTCAACCAAAGTAACCTTTGCAGGAGCTTTTGAACCTGATTTTGCGTTGCTTTTGCGAGAAAGAAGAGGACCCACACTGAATAGAATGCAAGACGATGTTGTCGAAATAGAATCTAATATGATGGCTTTAGGTAAGTTGAAGGCTAAAGTAGAAACAGTCAACCGTGATAATAGATGCTATAGGGAACCAGTAGGTCCTTCCGGGTCAAATAGATACACTGACGACAGAGTGGATGATATAGATCGAATAATTAAAGATCTGTCTAAAAAAATCTCTAGGATGGAGTTGGATCAGACTAAAGTTGATTCTTCTAACAAAAGGGACTTCAGGAGAAACCCGAATCCCCAAAATCAACAAAGGAAAATAAAGAATGAAGATCAAAAAATACAAGCTCCACTAAAAAACGAAAATTTTATAGGAGCAAGTGACCTCCAAGATTTCGGAGATTCGGAAGATGAAGTTGCATGTTTYGGTGATGAGTGTTCGCGGCCGTTTCTAACTAGGGATGACTATGAGAAATCCTTAAATACTCCTCAACCGTCTAATGAAGAAGAAGAAGGTGATCATACTGACCTCTGTGTATCTCAACCAGAAACAGAAATGATAGCGGCTGATTTTCAACCTAGATACAATCTGAGATCAAAAAATAAGCCCACCTCAACTAACCAACCTAAGAAAATCCTTCCAAGGGGTCAATCTCATGAACCTCCTTTGGAAGAGACACTGTTACCCAGCAATAAAGTCAAGATAGCAAAAACTCAATAGTCTGAGGTAAAAAAGGTTGAAGCCCAAACAAAAGAAACAGGACCGATAGATAAATTTACATTCGCGACTAAGGTTATGAGTGATAAATCCATCCAGACAAACAAGTTGGAAAAAGAAAACCTGGAAGTCTTAACCAAAGAAACGGACAAGGCCAATACATCTTACAATTTTGAAAATGAATTAAATAAAATTTAGATACCGATTCCTTTGGTAGAATTAGCGAAAAACCCCACTTATCAGAAGCAAATTGCCAAAGAAATGGGTGTTTACGAGCTAGAAAGTCACTCCGACGTTATCAACCTAGAAGATGACAGGACTAACATCACCTTTGGTCCTCATTTTGAGGGATTCAAAGACAACGTAGCTCCTTTCTATATCACCCTGAATATACATGACCAGTTATTGCATAACTGCATGTTAGACTCTGGGGCTTCACATAATGTTATGCCCAAAACTATTATGGAGAGGCTGGGGCTCCAGATCACTAGACCCTATGGAGACCTATACTCATTTGATTCAAGAAAGGTTAAATGTATGGGAATGATAAAAGATCTGGTAGTTAAACTGGCTCAGGTCCCGGTCAAGAGTATCCTGATGGATGTGGTTATTGCAGATATTCCCCCCAAATATGGTATGTTGTTATCCAGATCATGGGGAGCCAAGTTGGGAGGTTCTCTACAATTAGACATGTCATATGCCACAATCCCAATTTTTGGTGGACAATTTACTCGTTTGTACCGAGAAACAAGATTAGCATATACTGTCAGTGATCCTCAGAACCCAAATAACTTTCCCATTTATGTTGCGGACCAAGACCTGGGGAATTGCATATTGTCTTTTGACGATGGTTTAGATGGATTTCCAGAAGAACTCGATATGAAGCAAGAAGAGCTTAGCCCCTTGACTGAAGAACTATGCAAAAATGGTATCTGGAAAATGTACTTCGATGGCGCTTCATCTTCTGAAGGAGCTGGTGCTGGCATACTTTTGCTAGCACCTGAAGGTAAATTTACCATTCCTTTCTCATATCGCTTGCAATGGGACATAGATTACACCAACAACGTATGCGAGTATGAAGAATTAATCTTAGGTTTAGAGGCTGCCAAGAAATTAAACATAAAAAACTTGGAGGTTTACGGTGACGTTGAATTGATATTAAAACAAGTAAACCGACAATACCTAGCCAAACATCCCAGATTGAGAACGTACAGAAATTGCGCCTGGGATTTAATCGAAAAAAATTTCTCATCCATAAAGGTCCATTTTATTCCTCACACAGAGAATCTACATGTTGATGCATTGGCTAAGGCAGCCTCGACCTTTTCCCCTCCCACGAATGTTAAACTGAAATATCATATTGAAATCAGATATAAACCCGCTATACCAGACAATGTTCGACACTGGCAGGTTTTTGAAGATGACGAACAAATTCATAAATTCCTTATAGCAAAATAGGTGAGTTCTCTGAAACCCATCCAGATCAAGAAAACCAAAACGACCCAATGTGGATTATGCAAGAAGACGAAGATCCTGAAACCTTCTGAGAAAAAATAGCGGATCATCGCATGTTGGTCCTCAAAAATAACCAAATCCCGAAAGGCTTAATTCCTTTGGAAAGACTCTTCGATCAGAATGACATACCTGTAAAATCCACTTTGCAACCCCAACCAGAGGAAGTGGAGGATTGCAACATAGGAACTGAAAAGGATTCCAGGATAGTAAAGATATCTAAATTCCTTCCTCTTAAAGTAAAAGACCAGTACAGAGACCTACTCAGACAGTACAAAGATGTTTTTGCCTGGTCCTATGATAAGCTTCGAACATATGATACTTCTATAATTGAGCACAAGATACCTTTGAAGCCTGGAGTCAAGCCTTTTAGGCAAAAACTCAGGCAGTTTACCCCCATTTTGTTGCCTGTTATTGAAAAAGAAGTTAAGAAGCTTTTAGATGCGAAAATAATCGTACCTCTAAGGTACTCAGACTGGGTGGCAAATTTAGTCCCTATCAGGAAAAAGAACGAAGAAATCAGACTGTGTGTAGATTTCTAGAACTTGAACAGGTCCTCTCTTAAAGATAATTATCCACTTTCTAAGATGGATCACGTCCTGGAAAGGGTAGTTGGAGCAAATCGTATGTCTATGATAGATGGGTTTTCTGGGTACAACCAAATCGCCATGAACGAGCAAGACAGAGAAAAAACCGCTTTCACCACACCATGGGGTACATTCATGTATGATAAAATG